>CM039679.1:322303872-322723872 GCA_022537955.1 Schmidtea mediterranea
ATCAACGGGAAAAGTCAAATCCGAGAATAATCAATAAATTCCATGGAAAAAATTTGATAAAAAATACAAAGTTATTATATCCCATCATCAACCTCATCAGCTGATTGGGATGCTGGAATGGAATTGCATCGCCATGTTCACATGTCACACCACCGGCAGCACCAGCACCATCAGTAGCAGCAGTAGCAGCAGTGCTTCATGGAAATATCTGTACTATTACATAGCCGGTCGAGCGCCGCTTGCAATTCTATCAGCCAATCACAGCCGCCCGATAAAAATGCTTATTCAAATACTTCCAAATGAGGAGGGGGGGTCGACTGATCATTCTTTAGGATAATAAAGTTTTTTATTTGATTTTTAATGAGGTAGATTTTTTTCTCTCAATAAATTGGAAATAATGAAGCAATTACAGACAGTTTGTTTTTCTCTCTGATTATTCGACCGTTTGACAAAGATAACGGATCCTCCTCCTTGGTGCACACTGCCCCCCTCCACCTTACATATCCTACAATGTCCAAGGGGTCCGGGAATTAAATTCTCTAGTAAACGTAAATATGGAAAGCATATTTTTATCGATTCTAGTATAATTTATCAATAAGAGGATCTTTTTTTTCTTTTTCATTTAAAAAAGGCTAAAAAATATTAAATTTCATTTTTATTTGTTTTACATTGCTATTTAATAGGCTTGGAATGTTGCAAAGGCTGGAAATCGCCGACGCCTTGCCGGGAACAATCGAATGATAAAGTAGCTTTCGACAAAATCCTTCAACACAATCCATCAACACAACCCCCCCCTCAATTCAATCCTTCAACACAACCCTTTAACACACTCTCTCAACTCAATCCTTGAGCCTTCGCTGCGCAAAATCCATTATCTGTGTATTTATTGATACATTTGCAAGTGTAAAATTGATTGAAATTCAATGGAAATAATTGAACCATTTTGCTTTCAAAACTCAGGGAAAAACAAAAATATCCAAACAGCAACGTTAGACACATTATATATAAATAATTATCTGTTGTTTTAATATATATTATTATCAGTCCGAGAGTTTTCCCATGTGTAAATGAAATGTTGTATTTATTAGAACTTTACATGCACTTCCAGAGGCGTTGTTCGTTAGGGTTTGCAGTCCTAATATTCCATTGTTGTCCGGCGGATGCGGACCTTTTAACTCACAGCATTAATCAAATGCACCACCAAATCTAGGTTCTTCAACCTGGGTTCCATTGACATCTTTTGGGTTTCGGAACGTTCTATGCACGATCGAGATCGATTTGTTTTGCACATTTTGATCAAAGAGATCATACTTTACATTCTCAATAATTAAACCTGGAATCTATTTTTAAACATCAAGGTCAGAAGGGTTCCAATGGCATGGAAAGGTTGAGTAGCCATGCGCAATTTTGAACCCTTGATTTATGATTTATCTTATGCTATCTAGTGTCAGTCTTAACACAACATGCCCGAATTTAGACAAGAAAATATTGTGAAAATGTACTTTTTGACATACGGATTTGGGATTAGAGCTGTTACTATTTGTGACTGTAAATGTCTCTCCCTATTTATGATTCGGCATCCATTTAATAGGATCTCTGTAAGCCTTTTAAAGTTTTTATATTCAATCATTCTACTGATAGATTTGTAAGCAATCAGCTGTGTTACTCCGAGGCCCACACCAAGAATAAATAATGGGCAAAAAATACACTTTTTTCAAAGTTAATAAGAAAGGCTTCCAGATAATTTAAGCCTTTACACCGAAGAACAAGAATAAAGATTCCATCAGTATATAAAAACAGTGGAAGAAAGATATCAGGCATAAGATGGAAGATTACTACTCGACTCTCATGCTGCTGCACATGACAGAAAATCAAAGAAACTCTTTCTTTACGTCGTTAGACTACTCTAAAAACATTACATATTTCCATAATACATTCATCTGGCCTCATGCCAGCTTGGGTATATAATCCTTTGGTTGATCTTTGGCAGGAGTTGAATTTCCTCTTGTTCCGAACAATTTGTGAATGATTACGTAATTTATTCGAAAAATAGAGCCAATTAAGCAAAACGATTACCAGATTCGGATTCAGCGTATTAAAATTACCCAACATTCATTCTAAAATCAGTGATAATAAAAGTTGTGTTGACTGATGTATTAAATTGAGATTTAATTATCAAATTAGAACGCCTTTATGGCTCGGCAATTATTGTCGCTATTAAATCAATCATTTTGATTGGCTGATTTATAAGCAGTATAAAATCAGAGACAAGTGACAAAATATGGAGAATAATAACGGGTGAATTCATTGTATAAAGTGATTGATTCTGTGAAATTGTTATAAAAAACTTTACTATTTATTGGGTTATATGATATTTAATCAAAGTGACGCGGGAGACTCCCGCGTGTCAGACCTCCCGATTTCGGCGGGAGTCTCCCGATATATGAACCGTAACTCCCGATATTGAACAGTTTTAGATTTTGAATAGATTTTAGCCATCTTGAAAGGTTTTTTTTTAAAAAAAACCATAAAATTAAACGAAACTAAGAAAAATAGAGAAATTATATTTTTATCTTACTTATCTTTTTTTACGTTAACAAAACTGAAGATTTATTTTTTATTTTTTCTATTATATTTTATTTATAAATGCATATAATAAATATGAATGAATTTATATTTTTTCACAAAATATAATTGATTTTTTTTTGTTTTTTATTCCCGATATGATTTATCGAAAATCTGGCATCCCTGGCGGGAGTCATGATACCCAATCCTTCCAGAGAATTTAATAATAAACCCCAACAATATCAAACGTTTGTTATGTCCATATTATATTCAAAAATAATTCTCAAATTAGAGAAATTAAAAATTGTGCGATTTAAGAATCTAACAATCTAATAGCATAATTAATTATTAAATAAAATATTAATTCAATAAATTATCGCTTAAAATTAAAATTTCTAACTTATTCCGGAAATATTTGCTTTCAATTGATCGGAATTTGTCAAAATAAATAAAATCCATCCAACAAATAGTCAAACAATATTAATAATAATATTAATTAATTAATATTGATTTAGTTTTAGAATGAATTTTGATAGAGCTGCCATTAATAAATAAATCAATTCCAATAAATAAAGGCTTGGCAATTTGTATGGCGCACGCGTCAATCCGTCTCAGCAAATCAAATGCCACAATCAGTTGCTATACTCATTACGATTGGGGATTGCCAATTCCGATTCTAATTTTTAGATATTACTGTCGGTTTGTCAACTCAACAGATTTATTTTTAATTTAACTTGTAAAACTCATCATCAAATTGTTTAGTTTTTAAAGATTTTTGATTTATTAAATAAATCCTAATACTAACTGTAAATCCAAAGATTCATCACATCGGTCTCAAACTCCACGGATTTGAACCCAAGCCAACATAAACCGAGAAAACCGATTCCAATGAGTAATATTTTCCAATGATGATAACGGACGAATTTTTGATAACAGAAATATTTTAACTTTAACCAGATTTTAATGTTTGTCTTGCATTTTAAAGATGAATGGCCCTAAATTAAAACACAATTATTAATTTCAATTATATTAAAAATTCCACTTGCCTTTATATACATGTTAACCATAAGATAGGATTTTCGTTCATCTGGGGAGTTTCGAAAAACAATTCACAAGTCAATATTAAATTTGTAGGAGATTTGTTATTTATAAAGTACCCAAAATATCATTAACTATTAATATTCAATAAAAATCTGAGTGATAATTTTGTATTAGCCAATAAAATTACTTAAAATCGTGCTTTTATATAATGCGTTTGATCGACTAGATTGAATTGATGTAAATAAACAAATGTTTTTATTTTATTTTTTAAGAATTTTATAAAATAAAATAATTAAAATTACAACAATAGCAATGTTTTTATTTTCAGTAATCTAATTGATAAGTTACCGTTTGTTTTAATTTAAATCAATCTGTTCTTAATGTTCAATATTATATTCAAATTCAAAAATGTTACTTCAAACACTGAGCCTTTAATATCTAAATTACTCAGCAAAAGGTTACAAAAATAACAATTTAAACAAACAGTAAAGGAAAATATAACAAAAATCCAATAAATAAAACAAAAAATACATAATATCCTAAAAAAAGTTTATAAAAAAACAGTAAAGAAATTGTAACAAAAATCCAATAAGTAAAACAAAAAATACATAAGATCCAAAAACGTTAAGGGAAATCTACTGCCAGCTGAGGGTATGGTTGGGCTAGAAGCCAAATTAAAGCAAAAAAATTAATTAAAGTAAATTAATTTTATGAAATGATGTGAGACAATTTCTAAAACAACAACGATGAAAATTTATTATGAGCACACATTATTTTATAAATACTTAAATTACCGCAACGTAATTTGTTGCACTGAAAGTGTCTTTAAAAATGTTGCATAATAATCTCATGGTTCAACAGTGTCAAAATAGACACAAAATATTACATATTCCCCGGTGATCGTAATATGTATCCAAGTCATACTGATCAAGATAAAGCGGCTTCCTCTGTATTCGTTTCGGCCAGTCTTCACATGTGACAATTTCCATCTCACTTGCTTGGTCTTCTCAATCGATATTCGGATTTATCGTCACTGATGATAAAGCATGTGTTGGTGGTGGGGTTTTCCATTGACTTGAACTGGTTTGATTTATTTTGATTTTTGAGGTCTATGAATTCAGTCGAATGAGACATTAGAAGAAAATGCGTTTCAGAAGTAACAGTTAGGACGGAGCTCTTCGTAGAAATAGTGTGTTCAGGTAAATTTGATCTAGGCACTTTAGATTGTGATATATTAATCAAGTTCTGTATTGGAGGCTCTTGTAAATTTGAAAGATGTTGACTAGAAAAAGTCAGTTGATGGAGTGGCAATGTATTCTTGATTAGTTAGTTGATACTGGCAGTTGTTGATTTGGCACTGAACGATCGCCTTGAGTGATGTAGAAATTGTATAAATGGATAATGGAGATGATAATTTCCAAACTATCTCTTTAAAATTAACAATTATCGATCTGACTCCGAGCGTCTTACTATTAACGATATTGACAAATTCCAACGACGTAACATTTTATTGATTATCACAATTGATTACAATGATGATATTAATTCAAACACACTTCAAATGCTTTGATGCTTATACAGCTCTTCAGGAAGAATAGCACAATACTCTGATCACACGATCACTTGAATATTGCTCGTGACGGGTAATTGTTGCATTTAGTTGATATGAGATCTTTTCAGCAGAAAATTGAACATTTTGGATTTTTTGTCAGAGAGATTTATCTTTTTAACTAATTAAAAAAGATAAAATCTGTTTTTATTAGTAAATTGTTTAAATTTATAATCAAAAATGGTTTGATGAATTATTAGATGGATGGGTAAAATTACCTTTGATTAAAATTTAAATTTAAAGTTCTTTAACTTATATTAAAATTTTAAATATTGAATTTCTTTGATAAATTGTTTTAAATTATTTGGTTCAATGCTTGAAAGTTTGTTTAAAGATTATTGAATTAGAAATAAATTTTTGATATGAGTTTTTTTAATGCAAATGTTATTCTAGATAATTTAGAAGGTGTTTTAGCAAATTCTAACAGTTGAAATGCGTATGTGCAGTCATTTTCTTATTGATTGTCGTTGTGTGCTGTTAAAACACATATAATCATTTTGTGAAACAATTGTGTAGAATATACACCAATGGTCATTTAATACAACTTTTCAGTACATTCTATAAAACGATAGATTTTTTAAAATATTTTAATAAGTTAAAATTCCTGTACTTAACAATTTTTCATTATTTCAGTTTTTCAGTATGTTTCTCAGACAATGATAGTGAAGAAGAGAATCTTTTCAATATAAGTATACCAAGAAGAAGTTTGAGAATAACTTCATCTTCGGATGAGAGTGCTCGTCTGCAACCTGAAATTGCTACAGATGGAACTTTGTGAAATAATAAAAAAAGAGGGAGATAGGTATAGTCGGATTAAATTACATAATTAGGTAATTAATTTTGATTACGTAATCATGTAATAATTAATTAAAAATATTTTTTCAAAATTATTTTTCGCGCGTATTTTTTAAGTGCCAATTTTTTTGAATTTAAATTTTACAAAATAATTTTTAATGAAATTCTTTAAGTTTTAATTTTTATTGTTATTTTTATTGTAATTTTAAGTGTGATTTTCAAAGATGAAATTTACAAAAATGAAATTTACAAAGATGAAATGTTTTATACATAAATTTTCAATGAAATTTTTTGCTAGGCACCTGATGGGTAAAATAGATAAGAATTTTCGCGGCCACTTACAAGGGACTTCCACCAGATGCGCACACAAGAGGTATAACCATTGGATACCAGTCAAAAATGATGTTGGAAATGTATTCCTATGGGCGGTTTCTAGTAAATGGTGAGCCATATTGCCATGACTGCTAATACCCTAGAAAACCTTTGGGTTCACGAGCTACCACAGAGGGTATTCCTGCTCATTTTAATAATGGATCCCTATATCGCTAATTCAATTGAAATAATATAGATTATTAAAGTATTTTATTTAAGTTATTTATTAAATAATTTTAGTTGGTTCCAAAATGATTATCGAGGTAAAAACACAAATCATTTATAAAAATTAATTAATTTGATCAATCTGTCAATTTCGATCTGAGATATTAGATATGAACTTCTTTATTTGTTCCATTAATTGAGCCGTCTTCAATCTCCGGCGTCTCTCCCTTTCGGCGTGGCTGGGACGATTTTTATTAGTTCTGAGCTTGATTATATTTGGGTCCATATTGACAGTTTGATTGGAGTTTGAAGAGGTCAATGTTTGATCGATATAAATGGTGTTTTCCGAATTGTTTGTTTCAGTTTTACCTGTTGGTTTCCTTTCTTCACCTTCTCTAGTTCCACACGATCACGACCATTCTTTGTTTGCTCCGACCGCGTCCATGTTTCTTTTATTCTGCGGCATCGTCGGTTCATTGCCTCGGCTCACTGACTTTGCTCCAGTGCCTTATCATGGTAGCAGGTCACATCTCGTCGAAACTTTTTGACATCCAGCGTCTTAACTTAATTTTTGTTCACTAAAATATTGGTGGGTTACAGGGTTTCGTTATTTGCTTATCTTCATGGTTGCCCCAGTAACGCCATACAAAATGATGCTAACCGCCACTTGGCACCCGTTGCTAGGCAACGTTGGTAATGTGTTCAAGTGGTGGATTGTCCGCAAAAATTGAGTATTATCGCTAGTACTGTAATTGCTCGGACAATCCTCGGGTTCACGAGCTGTCGATAGAAGACCTGTGCTCGCTTTTGATTCTTAGGTCCCATTATTCTCCTATCTCCTTCAAATGTTAACCTATACTCTCATATCATTCATTGTTATGTCTATTCTCGTAGTCCTTCTTCTTGTTGTCCATGTCGAAGACTTTTCTTTGGCCTGTACACCCTTTGTTATGTTAATTACACCCACATTATATCTTTCACCCTTATCCCTATTATCACTACAATGTTTCCCATTAATATTACTAGCATTATCATTGTTGCTATTATATGTATTACCCTTATTAATTGTTACTACTAATACCTTTATTAATATTTTTATAGCTATAACTACCATTATATTTATTGTTATTGTTACTATGAGGAAGTTTTATGATGAAGAAATTTTTAAATTGAAAATTTTAAAAATTAAAAAGTTTAGATTAATTTTTAAAAAAAACAAAACAAGAAGATATTTTAATTAAAAATATCTTCGTAGAAAATTTGTTTAAATAAGAAAGATTAAAGCAGAAAAATTTTGAGTTGATATTTATTGAAATAAAATTTATGGAAACAAAAACTGATTTTAATGTTTTACAGGATGAACCTCCTAATATGGTGGCAGCGGTAAACACGGACGCAATCACCGAAAGATTGCTACCAAAGGTATTCTGCCAAGGGGATGATTTGGAAAAGTTCATTAAAAGATGCGAAATTTATTTCGACGCCAAGGGAATCACGCAGAAGAAAGACCAGGAAAGATTAACATCTTGCATGATTGATGAGGATCTCCTGGAAGTGTACGCCAAAACACTAAAAAAAGCCGAAGGATTCCAGGCTAGGTTGCGATTGGCATTCGATCGTGAAAGAGATGTTTTAAAGGATCTACAAAACTTGTTGAATTACAAGCGGAAGGGTGAAGAAATAGATAGGTTGTTCGAAAATAAAGAATTTACCAAAGAGAAATTAACAGCAAGGATGTTAATAGTATGTGCGGAGAATAAAGAAGTTGAGAAAGAAGTGATACTACGGAAGATAAAAAGCACAGAAGAAATAAAGGAAACACTAACTCTGATGGACAAAGTAGAAAAGCAAAGAGAGCAGATAAACAGTATGAAAAGTTACGCCAGAGTGGTCTATCAGGAACCACAGGGAAGAGTACAATACAAGAAGAAAGAACAGAGAGAAGAAAGTATCCGAAGAGAAATGCCAGAATGCTGGTTATGCCACAAAATAGGACACACGAAAATTGATTGTCCAATAAAAGGTAAAATAGAATGCTGGACATGTCATAGAAGCGGACATATAAGTAGAAACTGTCCAGATAAAAAAGCTCCAAGATGTTTTGGGTGTGGGAAAGAAGGTCATATAAGAAGATTGTGTCAGGAAATACGCTGTGAAAGATGTAGCAGAAATGGTCATAGATCCGAGGAGTGTTATACAAAGATGAGGTACGGGCAAGCGACGGAGAGACAAAGATTCACGGGAAACAGATACAGTCGAATAAATGGTATCGAGGAAGAAGAAGAAAGGGAATCGTGTGTAGAGACAAATGAAGATAATTTTAGGAAGACGTACCCAAAAAACAGGGCTCCACCAGTAGAGGAGTTGGTTGGAGCCATATTCTAACAGAAAATTTGATGGGATATCCTCAAGGGGCAGAAAAGTGGGAGAATGTTGGAAGGGTAAGCGAGAAAGTATACAGGTTCCTAAAGAGAGAAATGTTTGAAGAGGAAGTGGAGAGAATTGGAACCATCGAAACGGAGCAGGTTGTTGAAATTTTGTATAACAGAATGCAAGGAAGGCCTAGTATAACAGTAAGGATGAATGGGGAAAATTTCGACTGTTTATTAGACACTGGGGCAAGAATCAATGTAATGAGTGTGAACTGTTTCAACAAGCTACGAGGACAACAATTGACGAAAAGTGACGATAAGTTACGATGCGCAAACGAGAGTACGATCGAGACAATAGGAAAAACGAAGGTGCAAGTAACCATTGGAAATGTTTCGAAGGAAGTTATATTCATTGTGGCGGAGAAAGTGACACCAGACGTGATTGGAGGAATCGAATTACAAGAAACATTTGGATTTAGACTGTTAAAAATTAAAGATATCGAGGCTAGTGAAAAAGACAAGAACTGTATTTGTAACATTGAAGCAAAATTTGGCAGAAAAATAAAGGATGAAGAACGATTGATACGAGCGTTGGAGCAGTTAAAGATCAATGAAGATAGCAAATTAAAGGAAATTATAACAAACAGTGGAAACGTGTTTATGGCAGATAAATGGGATGTGGGTCGCACACATTTGGTAAAACACAAGATAGTTACAAGAGGTGAGCCGATAAACATAAAACCATATCGTCAACCACTAAATTTGGAATCAAAGATTGAAGAAGCAATACAAAATTTGTACGAAAATGGAATTATACGGAAATGTAACTCTCCATGGAATACACCGCTAATATGTGTATGGAAAAAAGAGAAAAAGGATATTAGACTATGCTTGGACTTTAGACAGCTGAACGCGGTAACAGAGAGGCAGGCATTTCCAATGCCAAACATAGACGAGATGTTGGATTTGTTAGGAGGATCCGTCTTTTTCAGCTCAATCGATCTAGGTAATGCATATTACCAAGTGGAACTAGAAGAAGAATCACAGGAGAAAACAGCTTTCTCAACAAAGAACGGACAATATTGTTTCAACAGAATGCCGTTTGGAATTGCAGCAGCACCAGGTACGTTCCAAGAAATGATGACAAAAGTATTAGGCAAAATAAAGGGAGCAATGGTGTATTTGGACGACATCTTGATTTATTCAAGCAGTAAAGAGAAACACTATACAATACTCGGAGAAGTGTTAAAGGCGATTGAGGAAGCAGGCCTAAGGATTAATCCAGAAAAATGCCAAATAATAAAGGAAGAAATCAGATTCTTAGGACACATAATCAGCAAGGAAGGAGTACAGACAGATCCATCTAAAATTCAGGCCATACAGAACTTTGGGAAGCCTAACTGCGTAAAGAAACTCCGAAGCTTTTTAGGTATTTGCAATTATTATAGAAGATTCATCAGTGATTATGCAAAGAAGGCAAGGATGTTAGAACAATTATGTAGCGGACCAAGTAACAAAAAATTAGAATGGAGTGAAGGAACGAATAGCGTGTTTGAGGGATTGAAATTAGCACTCACGACGGCGCCAATCTTATGTTTTCCGGATCTGAAAAAAGAGTTCATTTTAGATACCGACGCTAGTTTCGATACCATTGGAGCAGTACTTTCACAAAGAGATAAAGATGGAAAGGAAAGAGTAATTGCGTATGGATCACACTCGATGACGAGCCACGAGAAAGGATATTGTATTACAAGAAAGGAACTATTGGCGGTATATTATTTTTGCATTCATTTTAAGCACTATCTCTACGGAAGAAGATTCACGCTCAGGACAGACCACAAGGCAATCACGTTTATGATGACAACCAAGAAGCCGATTACTTCACAATTCCAAACATGGATCAATTATTTGAGCAGTTTAGATATAAGAGTAGAATACAGAAAGGGTATTAATCACCAAAATGCAGACATGGTGTCGAGAACTAAATGTGACACGTGTGTTCAATGTCAAATGGCCCACGAAGAAGCTAAGAAAGGAAAGATAAAAACAAGATTACTAGACTCGATCAGAGAAGAGGGAAGAAGCAACATCCAACATGGAATTGTAGAAGAAGTACGAAAGAAAACGATGATACCTGAAAATGAGTTACAAGAAACAATAAAGGAAATACATAGACTATTGTGTCATGCTGGAGTCGAGAAGATAGCCGATTATATGAAAGATAGATATGTTGGAAAACACCTGTGGAGTAAGATTCAGGAGATTGTTCGAAGTTGTGAGATTTGTCAAAAAACCAAGGCTTTAACAATAACAACGAAAGAACCAGTAAAAAGACAAGATTCGAAGGAAATGTTCGAAATTATATTCGTAGATATATGTGGACCGTTGGCAGAAACAAAAGGACGTAAGAAGTATATATTGGGCATAATAGATCAGTATAGTAAGTATCAAGTCTTGACAGCGATAACAAAACAAGACGAAGAAACAATAAAGAAGACGATTTTAGAAAAGTGGATTTTAAGATTTGGATGCCCAAAAGAGATAAGAGTTGATTGCGGAAAGGCGTTTGAATCAGGAATGATGAGAGAATTCACAAAGATGTTAGATATTAAATTATGTTTTTCGAGTCCATACCATCACCAAACAAACGGTCAGATAGAAAGACAATTCAGGACAATACGGGATTTGATAAATGCTACTTTACAGAATAGAAAGAAGACGGATTGGGCAGAGATATTACCAGAAGTCGAATTCACTTTAAATGCAACCAAACAAAAAACGACAGGGAAAAGCCCGGCAGAGATAGTTTTTGGAAAAAAGATTAGCAGGGAAAAATGGTACGGGTCCAAAGAAATACCGATAAAGGAAGAACTAGAAGAACAAACAAGGAGAAAATTCAATGTAGGAGAAGAAGTATTAGTAAAAGTAGAAACACGGCACAAAGGCCAGGACAGGTATGAAGGTCCGTACAAAGTGATAGAGAAAGTGCATGACAGACGATACATCTTAAGAAATGAAGATGGAAAAAGGATCGAAAGAAATGTGGAAAAACTTAAAAATTTCTTAAGAAGGGGGATATGAGGAAGTTTTATGATGAAGAAATTTTTAAATTGAAAATTTTAAAAATTAAAAAGTTTAGATTAATTTTTAAAAAAAACAAAACAAGAAGATATTTTAATTAAAAATATCTTCGTAGAAAATTTGTTTAAATAAGAAAGATTAAAGCAGAAAAATTTTGAGTTGATATTTATTGAAATAAAATTTATGGAAACAAAAACTGATTTTAATGTTTTACAGGATGAACCTCCTAATAGTTACTATGAGTATTACTATTATTATTGTTATCCTAATTATTATCAATCATTACTACAAATACCATGATTATTATTATTATTACCATTATTATTATTATTATTAATATTATTATTATTATTATTATCAATATTATTATTATTATAATTACCATTACCCTTATCACTATCGCTACCATTATTAAGATTTTGTAGGGATCCGTCCTTATTCCTCAGCGTTAAAAATTGTTTATTGATATACAACATTAGCCGTAGTCCATTTATATTTTTCGGTTTTCGATAAAGTATCTTTGTAAATTAGAAAATTTGAGCAGCGTTCCGCCCTTATTTTACGCATTCCATTTTTGCGTTACTATTTTTGTTAAGTATTTGAATTAGTTCGGAAAATTTGAGCAGCGTCCCGCCCATATTTTCCGCCTCAACTCAAATTAAATTTATTTAATTCTTATTAAAAACATTATTTTTCATGATTTTGGTCGTCCGGATTAATCTTTTTCCGATGGCTATTCATTTTAACTGTTGCAACGATTTCGCAATTTTCCCCGCTACCCATTCCCTCTTTTTGTCCTTAAGATCTATTTATGTTCATTTCATAGTTAATGAGTGCCCACTGGACTACTCGGTGTTAGAGATTTTGAGCCGATTGTTGTTAAAAATTTATGTCAATTTTACAGAAAACGGATGGTGAAGGAGCAGCCAATAAACTACTCATTTACCCTCCAATTTCCCCTATGTACGGATAATATTGACGTTCCAACTCCTGCGTTCCGCACGCTGAGCCTTCACGGGTACATATCATTGGCGATTTTCCACGCACTTACATGCATCTGTACTATGTAGATTTTGCTTTCTTGCGTTATGTGTTGGCTGTGGGCCGGAAAATAACAAATAATATTTTACCATAGCATTTGGAATAAAAGTTTCGATGCACTAAGGCTGTAGATATAAAATATTTATTCAGCATATTACATCGGCTACATACATTTGAAATTCATTGTATCCATTCCATAAAATTTACTTAGAAAATCCCATAAATTTAATTCGATAAATCATCTATAAATTCAATTGGAAAACAAAATTATCCATAAATTTAATCTGAAAAATCATCCATAAATTCAATTGAAAAATTACCCACAAATTTGATTCAAAAAATCATCCATAAATTCAGTTGGAAAAACAAAATTATCCATAAATTCAATTTGAAAAAAACAAAAATCATCCATCAATTCGATCTGAAAAGTCATACATAAATTCAATTGAAAAATTACCCATCAATTCCCTTCGAAAAAATCAATTTATAATATTGCACCAGTTGAGAGTGATCGTGTTCAGGCAAAACACTTACCCGTGTTAATTGCCTGAATGCACGGCTCTCAACCAGTTATACACCCAGTTATACAGTTCAGTAATGAAATTTTTTCTCCGAAAAATAAGACTGAAAATTTGTGAAAACACATCGGTATTTATACCTATAATTTGGCCTTAACCTTGCGTGTTAGTTTTATTGCGATTAAACAAAATTCGACTTTGAAATTATTTATGTTATCTAAATTAAATTTTTATTTATTTCTTAATTTAAATTGGTAATTTATTTTTAACATTTTTAATTAAATTTATTCATCCAAAAATATTTTATTTTTATTCCTTTAATTCATTAATTTTTAATTTTATATAAATGGTCATTTTACGGTCGAATTTTCTTGTTATTATGTTATTTTTTATGTAAATTTCGTGCGGTTCTTGATGCGTTTTGTATTTATTTTATTTTTATGTTTTTGATTTTATATTTATTTATATTCTCTCAGATTTTAAAGTGTTTAATTGGTGTTGTATCTTGTATTTTAAGTTATCTTGGTGCTGGGTTTTCGTGCTGTATTACTGATGCATTTAAACAATTCTCAAAGCTATTGGTGTGCTGGCCCAACAATATTATATATGTGCTTCAATTAAATCGATAATAGATTTCTAACACTTATAATTATGAATTTTGATGAACCTATTCGAGGTAATTACATATATTATTATAAAAACATACTGGGTCTTGAAATAGTAGTAGACGATTGAGCTTCATCGACTTTTACTGGATTTTTTCATTTTATTGATTTTGTGGTCAAATGACATATGTAAAGGTCCTAATCATATTGTTTCAATCAAAAATGTTGTCAAAACTATTAAATTCGCACCCCCTTCCCATTAAAATCCCTAACTCGAAATTTTATTGATTTAAACAACAAATTCCGTTCTATTTTTAGAATGGAATTTCTTGATTCTAAGAATGCAATGTATCCATTGAAAACAAAGGAAATTGTTCAATTTGCTATTGCTAAAGGTTCAGCTTCTTTCTATAAGGAACAAATATTTGGAGATAGAAGAATGCCCAACTTTATATTGATAACATTTCAAAGTGAATCTCAATATAATGGATCATACTTAACATCGAGCTCAATTTTCAAAAATTTTGGAGTAACATCGCTAACTTTACCGAAAAATAGTGATTACAAAGAAGCATATACTCAAGATTTCGATAATGATAATTATTGTGCTACATATATGCACAGTATAGTGAGAAATATGGGTTATTTGTATAAAAACCTTAATTGTGGTATAACTCTTGAAGATTTTAAAAGCAAATATCCATTCTTTATCTTGTTTTGGTACCCGATTTTGATTTAAATCAGAGTCAATTACCTCAAAATGGAAATTTACGATTAGATATAAAGTTTACTAAAGCTACAACTGAACCGGTACATGTTTTAATATATGGAGTATTTGAAAATGAGGTTCAAATAACTGCAAACAGAACAGTATTGGTTTGAAAAAAATTCAAACATTGTTGGTATAAATGTATAGATAATTTATGATAATTTTACATGGAGTAAGTTTTTAAATGTATTATTAATATTATTGATGTAGTTCTGTTCAGGTCTATCGAATTGGAAAACAAATACTAGGACATGAATTTTTAGGGGTTTTTCCTCTTGATAAAATTCCATATTTACGTAATAATCAAGCCATAATCGTCAATACTCAATCATCTCATCTCGGTGGAGAACATTGGTTAGCAATATATATGAAACCTAGCAAAATATTTGTATTTGATCATATGGGTTTCAATTATACGGCTTTAATGGTTTCGAAACTGCAAACAATGGGTAAACCTATTGTGTATAATAAAACTATGTTTCAAAAACCATGGACCTTAACATGTGGTCAACATTGTTTAGTTTGGTTATTATCCAAGCGATTTGATGTTTAATAAATGTTTTATTGTTATTGTTATGTTTTATTATTATTGTTATGTTTAATTATATTTTTTAATTATTATTATTATTATTATTAATATTATTATGTGTTTAATTAATTAATGTTAATAAGCTAATGCGTGATCACAAAGACAGTGCATGACAAGGGCATGATCATCACATGATAAGTTCATGACTGCATGTATACACACTCAAGACTGTATGTAATTTACAAAGAAAACACATACATACTTTTGTTTGTATGTGATTTACAAAGAACGCATGCCTACACGGTATAGACTGCATGTGTTTTACAAAGAAAACATACCTACACAATATAGGCTGCATGCATAAAAATCTCTCACCTATATGTGTGTATTGCTAAAATGTGATTGGCTAAATCCTGAAAATATTATTCTCTTTATAAACATTGACAAATTCCAAATTTGTCACAATTATTTCAAAAATTTTCCAATTTCAAAAGTTCGCCAAAATGAACAACAATAATATTTTAAGAAGTCTTCTCCTGAATGAGACGAGTAAATTATTTTTAATTTTATTTTTTATTATATTATTTATTATTTTAGACTGGTTTACATTAACTGAATTGCAAGATCAGTTAGATCTTGAAAATGATGATGATGTTATGATTATCGAAGATGATGGTAAATTTTAATTTTATTTGTGATTTATTTATAAATTATTTTAGAAATTATTGTTATTAAAGATACCGAAGAAGATGATGATGTTATGATTATCGAAGATGGTAAATTTTAATTTTATTTTTTCTATTTATTAAAAAACGGTTTAGTTAATTTGGATGCAGATGTTCCTGATGTTGTCAATGTTCCTGGTGTTGTCAATGTTCCTGATGATGCCTCCATTTCTGGGGTAGATATGAATGTTATCGTTACTGATGATACCCCCGTTTCTGGGGATGTCCCCGTTTCTGGGAAAGATATGGAGGACCTCTCTTCTATAGAGGAAGATGATTCTTCGGAATCAGGGGATAAATGTTAGTTTTTTATTTATTTTTATTTATTTTTTATTTATTTATAGAAATTAAGTTAATGATATTTGAAGTATTATTTTAATAATACATCAAATATCAATAATTTATAATAAGGTTCTATTTATTTTTCAATCTATAAGTTTTATCATAAATATATTTTTATTTTAAATTGATGAAATTTAAAGTATTATTATAATAATACTTCAAATATCATTAATTTATAATAAATTAAAAAAGAAACAACTACTATTACTGAAACAGATATTACCATAATAAATTAAAAATCATAAAGAAAAAAATATATTGTCATAATAGTTTTTGAATCATATAGGCATTTTTATTATAGATTTTACAGTAATTGTCATTGAATTATATAGGAATTATATAGGAATTATTTTAATAGATACTTTATAAAGAAATTATTTAATAGTTTGCAGTGAGCATGCAAATATTATTAGATATTTTATATAGGTTTTATTTAATAGTTAGAATTATTAGATACTTTATATAGGTTTTGTACATTAATTCATTATTTTTTTTTGGCACTTTTTATCCGAGATATTGCATCTCATCATTGCAACATAATGAAAGTTGTCATAAAGAAATGAAAAAATATTACCACCATAGATTTAATGGCATCGACTTTTTTATCGCCGCCATATGCAAAATATCCCAGAGCATTAAATATAAAGAATTTTATAGGGAACATGCGGTTCATTTAAATTCTTTTAAGCCTAATAAAATTAAACTGTTTAAGAAAATTAATAAAAATAACATAGATATTTTAAATATACTACAAAATAAAACTACATCAAATAAAAAGAATAAAAGTCCTGCTGCACATATTAAAATTAATATCCCTAATAAAATAATTAAAAAAGAAATCATCGAAATCAGTGATGATAATGACTCTAATATTATAAATAATGTAAATAATGAAAATATTATAAATAATATACCTATTATAAATAATGTAAATATTATACCAGATAAAAATAATGAAAATATTATAAATAATATACCTATTATAAATAATATACCTATTATAATTAATGAAAATATATACCTACTATAAATAATGAAAATATTATAAGTAATGATATTATACCTATTATAAATAATGTAAATATTATACCAGATATAAATAATGAAAATATTATAAATAATAATATTATACAATTCGGAGGTTTTGTATTAGAGAATGAGCCGAACATTTCAGTAAATTTAAATGGCGCTATCAAAACTTTACGTTTTGATATATTTAACGCGCAACTAATTAAAATAACTTTAACTGAGCGAATCAGTAATAAATTAATTTTAGAAATAAATAAAATGGGGAGCGTTAAAATTCAATTTGCAATATTAATTAAATTTGAAAAAGATTGTGAGATCCGTGACAATTATTTTTCGAATAATGCAGAGACATTTTCAGATAACTTTTTAAGCTAAGGGGTTAATAAGCTTAATGAAAAAATAGAACAATTCACCCCTTTAGGCAGTGGATCGCGTGTTATTAATATTATGGAAATTCACTTTATTCTTAACAAAATATGCTCCTATTAATCGTCTGTCTGGGCATAAATATATTAAAACCCCTTCTGCATTGAAAAATAAAGGAGCTATGGTAAATATAAAAAACAATGACGGCAAGTGCTTCCTTTACTCTATTCTTTATTTATTAAAGAAAGATATAATTAGTGAAAACCCCCAAAGAGTCTCTAAATATAGTTTTTAGACGAATTAGAATACAATGAGGTCACGAATTGTCCCATGAAATTAATAAATATCCCAAATTTTGAAAAGAAAAATTCGACTTTAAAATTAGCAATAAATGTGTTTTCGTACACACCAACTGTTATAATTGATGAGGTTCCAGATAATTATGTCTTTCACCATCCTCATTTAAGTTTGATACATAAAAGCAAAGTCACTGACGGAAACCCTATTAATGAATTGCCGTCAAACCCCTGACTGTAACATTCAAATTAGATGCCGTTGGTGTCCACATTGCCTTAATGGGTTTAGATTAGATAATGCATTCAATACACATGTTGCATTATGTGCCAAAAATCAGACTGGCACAACCCTATACACGCTCCCCGAAAATAAAAATTTAGAATTCCTAAATTATTCAAAACATATCACCCAACCTTTTGTGATTTATGACGATTTTGAATCGGTTTTACCTCCTGATGATAGACATCAAAAAATTCATATGCCTATTACAGCAGGTCTTTTATTAATTAATAATTAGACTAACACAAAATCATATTATTACTTTTTTGGTCTTGATTGCATTCCTGATTTTCTTAGGAAAATTGAGGAAATTGCAACTGAAATTGTTATTCCGTACTATGATTCGGAAGGTGATAAATTGATAGGGCCTATGTCTTTCAGTGAGATTCGACAGTTTAAATCTTGTCGAACCATTATTACTTGGGTGTATGATGGTTTGGATGATGTTTTGAGTGAATGTTCGAATGTTGTGGATATTGAAATCCTTCCATATGGATATACTATGGAAGTTGATATCGAGATTCCAGATCATTTACATGATTTTTTAAATGACTTTCCGATTGGACCGGAAAAGATGTGCCCACATAATTCAAAAGTTGAGAAGTTAATGCTCACGCATTATCCTAAGAAGAACTATTTTCTTCATTGGAAACTTCTCAGGCTTTATTTTTCTCTCGGGGCTAAGGTTACACATATACATAGAGCTATTAAATACAAGCAAGCTCCTATTTTTAAAAATTATATCGATAAAAACACTAACTTGCGTGCAAATGCAGTTAGTGAATTATATAGAAATTTATTTAAATTGTATAACAACAGTCTGTATGGTAAATTCGTTGAGAACCTTAAAAAGAGGATGAATTTGCGATTATGTAATTCAGCTGAAAAGTTAATTACATATTCGTCAAAACCGGCATTTAGAAAAACAATAGAGATTACTGATGATCTTTTTGCCGCTGATCTTAATAAGGACTCAGTATGTTTGGATAGACCTAGTTATATCGGTCAATCAGTTCTAGATTTATCCAAACTACGGATGTACCAGTTACAGTATGTTGAATTACAAAAATATCGTGATATTTATAATTGTGATATCAATCTAGTAGCGGGTGATACAGATAGCTTCTTTTTGGAGATAAAAAATTTAAAATTAGAAATTTTATTAAAAGCGATGATTTCGGATGACCTATTAGACACATCAAATTATGATCCTTCTCATCCTTTATATTCTAGACAACTTGACTCGGTTATAGGCAAGTTCAAGGATGAGAGTAAAGGGTAGATATAGCGAGTGGGTTTTCTTGCGCCCTAAATGTTATAGCTTGCTAGGAAATAAATCAACAATGCGAGCTAAAGGTGTAAAATTACCGGGTACCGACATTAAACACCAATCATATTTGCATTGTTATAATAAAAATACTATTATGTCGGTACCTCAAACTAGGATAGGGACCCGAAATCACCAGCTGTTTACTTTTAAAAATTCTAAAATAGCATTATATAACCATGACAATAAGAGAGCTTGGGTAGGGAAAAACTCGAGTTTTGCATATGGCCATTATAGAAGGGTTGATGTCCTTGATGTTGGCGGTAATATAGTAATGCCTGAAGCCGATCCTGCAATTTTCGATGAACAATTTGCAGAAATATTTGACAATATAATAGATATTTATTGATCAAATTTGTATGTAAAAATAAAAATTGTGAAAATTTCTCTTTGCTATAATTTTCATTTTTATAATATTTTTATAATATTTTCATGACAAAGGCCCAGCGTGAAGAAACGTGAAATATAACTTTATATTTTTATATTTGTTTTACGTGTAAAAAATATTTTAATGTATTTATTATTAATAATTCATTGATTGTTTATGTAGTTGTTTTTTTTATGTAGTTGTTTTTTATGTAGTTTTTTTATTATATATATATATATATTAATATTATTATTATTAATAAAAAGTAATAAAAAGTAATAATAATAATAATAATAATAATAAAAGTTTTTATAAGTAATAATAGAATAATAAAAAGTAATAATAATATTAATAATAATAAAATTTTTTATAAGTAATAATAGAATAAAATAGTAATAATAATAATAGTAATAATAATAATAATAATAATAATAATAATAATAATAATAATACTAATAATAATATTAATAATAACTAAAACTTGTAATAAAAACTTTTAATAAAATCTTTTAATAGAAAAATTTATAATAATAATAATATTAATAAATAAAACTTGTAATAAAAATTTTTAAAAATAATAACTAAAACTTGTAATAATAATAATAATGATAATAATAAATAAAAAAAACTTTTAATAAAAACTTTTAATAGAAACATTTGTAACAATAATAATATTAATAAATAAAACTTGTAATAATAATAATAAATAAAAAACTTGTAATAATAATAATAATAATAAAAATAAAAAACTTTTAATAGAAACATTTGTAACAATAATAATATTAATAAATAAAACTTGTAATAATAATAATAAATAAAAAACTTGTAATAATAATAATAATAATAAAAATAAAAAACTTTTAATAAAAACTTTTAATAGAAAAATTTGTAACAATAATAATATTAATAAATAAAACTTGTAATAATAATAATAAAAATTAAAAATAAAAACTTTTAATAAAATCTTTTAATAGAAAAACTTATAACAATAATAATATTAATAAATAAAACTTGTAATAATAATAATAATGATAATAATATTTATA
Source organism: Schmidtea mediterranea (assembly GCA_022537955.1). Classification (NCBI taxonomy): domain Eukaryota; kingdom Metazoa; phylum Platyhelminthes; order Tricladida; family Dugesiidae; genus Schmidtea; species Schmidtea mediterranea. Next base: position 322,325,113 of record CM039679.1, read on the forward strand.
ATAATAATAATAATATTAATAATAATAATAATAATAATAATAATAATAATAATAATAATAATAATAATATTACTATTAATAATAATAATAATAATAATAATATTTATAATAATAATAAAATAATAATAATAAAATAAATTTACAAAATATATACTACTTATAGAAAATAAGTAGTAAATTAAAATTTAAAAATGTTTAGAAATACTATGACCTTGAAAAAAGTTTGATGAGTCATCCAATGACCTTCAATGAGTCACGGTCGTTTTTTCAATGACCTTGAAAAAATTTAATGAGTCATTCAATGACCTTGACCTACTTTTGAATGACTTGAAAAATTATGATGAGTCACCCAATGTCCTTCAATGAGTCATGGTCTTTGTTTCAATGACCTTGAAAGAGTCATTGTCTTTGTCTCAGAAAATTTGTAATTTTGGAGTTAGAAAAATTTTCTCTCACCAAAGGAGGGGGAGGGGGTGTGCTGGAGGTGACACATCCCACTACTATAGTTTCATCACTACCCATAACTTCAAAAGCTCGTTTTCTCAATTTAAAAACTTTTTCACACCAATGTTCCTGAGTATACTCTATTTCTCTAAAACCTTCAAATTCTAGTGCAATTTCCATCGGCTCAATTTCTACTCTTGCCTCTCTGAGCTCGTAGCCCATTTTTCGTAACATCTTTTTCAACTTTTCACTACATCTGGTTTTATCATATAAGTATGGTCGTATACAATCAACAATTTTTATTTTATTTTCTACTTTGAATTCAGAATTATTAATTACAACTACTTTTTCATTAATCTTATCTTCATCACCTATTAATAACGCATCTACAAAATCACTCATAATTCTTCTTGCATTGTCTTCCTTAACTTCTGATACGCTAGTTATAATCATCATTATTAACTTATTTTTACACCTAGAATTAATCCACAATCAACTAAAAATTCATCGTCTTTCAAATACTTCTTTTAAATTCTAACTCAATCATTCTCCCTTTTATTTCTTGTTGCAATTCTTGTTTTAAATCTTTTACTCTGTCATATGCGCCACAACGTACACATTTTTTAAATTCATTGTCTTTATCTGAAATATCAATAAAAATAATATCTAACCATTCTTTTGCTCGAAATTCTCTACCAAATTTTACCATCAAAACTTCGATCTCGTCCTTCACCGGCGGATTCAATTCATACCAATCGGCGCACAATTTAATCACTATTTTAAGTATTCTGATACTCAACGACATCTCACATACTTTTGCATTCCTTGCATCAATTTTAGAGCGTTAATATCTCTGTTTTCCAACAACTTTTCTATCCTCATGATCAAAATTGCAGCTTTTTCATTTTCTAAATTATCCTTTATTGAATTATTGTCGCTTTCTGTTCTTGGAGATTCTATAGCTGTTTCGGATATCATATGGCCTTCAAGCTCGTCGTCAGACTCGAATTTCGAAATTAGCAAATTTAATTTTCGACTCATATTTCTCAGCTCATTTTCCATCTTCTCTTTATAATTGTCATCTTGTACATAGGTCATAATGATCATTGATGAACCATTCCATTGAAATCGAATAGACTTTTTTAGAATTGGTTTTAGAAATCTTTCAGCATTTTTTGGGAACGATCTTGCCATATGTCCATGACTTTTACACGAATAGCATTGGACTTGACCGTTTAGGTTTACTTTATCTGTTTGTGGCGATGGAGATGTTGATGGAGATCTAGATTTTGATCGACAATTTCACGAAATATGCCCTCTTCTTACATAATTGAAACATTGCAGAATATCAGTTCCTCGTTGGATATTGTAGCTCAGCTTTCGGTAGTTCCGCTCATTATCGCCTTTCACATAATCTGGCCTCACCCATTTTAGACTTTTTTGGGTGCTATCTTTGTACCAACAATGATTGGCATAATGCCCCATCTTTCGACAAATATCGCATTGTATTGTCTTTCCATTGTTTGAACTCTGAACATTAGCTATTGATCTATTGAAGTCAAATTTATTTCTGAACTTGGGTGATGGGCTGATAGTTCTTTGAAATTGGTCATTTTTCAATGGCGTTAATGATCTGTCTCGTCTTTCAGAAATCACTGCAAAAGATTGCGCTTTCTTTTCGGTGCTCTTTAGATTTAATTCGATTCGCATTGCCTTTTTTACTAATTCATCAAAATTATTGAAATCTGCGTAGCATCGAGCTTTTCGGTTCTCCTTGTCAACGCCCATTAGAAGTTGGTCTTGTAGCAACTCTCTGATTTGTTTTACAGTATCAGGTTGTTCCTGTTTGACTTCAAACGCTTTATCTGCAAGTGTTGTTAAGTAATAAGCAAATTCACTTACCGATTCGTCTGATCTTCGAACTCTGTTATAAAATTTTTGTCTCATTATGCGCTTTATATCGCCACTGATTAATTTATTTGCAAGTTCATCTTTTAACTTTGACCAGTCATTTCCAATGTTCTTTTTGTCCAACTGCTGCCATGTCTCACTTGCTGCGTCTTTGAGATAGAGTGGCAATCGCTGTACTATCACCGCTTGAGTCCATCCGTAAGCCATTGCATACATGTAATATTCGCCCATGTAGTCAGCGAATTCTACAGGATCTCCTCCGTACTGGTTCTCTGACGGTCGCTGCTGATGTTGAAACTATTGGTTCTGTAGTTGTCGACGTCGTTGAATTATTGCTGCTCATAGTAATCTCTTTTCGTTGCTTGCTTCGTAAATTGTACAGTTCTCGTTTATTTTCCAATTTAGAACGTCTGATATTAACACTTTTAAAAGTTTCGATTTCTCTTGATCAATATACTAAAGTTTTGGTTGCTTTTTTTATGCTTCTCTTCGACGATTCAGATCACGTCGGGCTCACCAAATTGTTGGCATATTAAATATTCGTCGATGAATAGGTCTCTCGATCCGACTCCTCGTGTTCAATAATCAATAAGACAAAATCCCAACAAAGAAATCTTTATTGACAAATATTCACCACGATACACAATTATTTATTTATCCTATACACCCTAAGGGTATCACGATCTGACTCCTCGTGTTCAATAATCAATAAGACAAAATCCCAACAAAGAAATCTTTATTGAAAAATATTCACCACGATACACAATAATTTATTTATCGTATACACCCTAAGGGTATCACGATGTAAATTCAACTGCAATCTGATTAACTTTATCGATTTACGACTATTCTCCCGTTTCCTTCGACTGGTTATTTTCGCGCTCCGACCAACTGGCAACCTATTTTGTTGTCAGTTGCTTTTATAGTTTTTGGATTCCCATCAATCTGGATTACTATTGAAAAACAATTTTCCATTTCGGACAGTTTATTGCCCGTTTCACTAATACTGGGAACCACAATTATCTGAAGTTCAGCTCGGCGACCCTTAATTAATGGGTTCGTTGGTAAATAATTTAATTAATTAATTAATTTGTTTTTGGGCTCCCGACCCTTCAATATACCTTATCTCAGTCTAATAATATTTTATTCATCTTCACAATCAAATTTGCCACCGGTTACCACTTTTCCAACCGAAGAATATTGATTTTTACTTTTTTCAAAATTTTAATTAATTTTAATTGATTTTGATAATTTTATTATTTTTATTCATGTTTTGTTACACCAAGCGAAGTTGAGATAAATCACCTATAATATAAAACAAAAATCAATAAATTTATAGCATACAAACACATTAACTCACCTTGAGGTTGCTTGTAAAATCGTCAATGAGACAAACCCTAAACTATAGAGACACAAAAAGGGATAGAGAAATAAAATAATGCACATTAACACAACCTATAACAAAACATGCATGCTAACTTTTAACATGTAGCCATCCGAAGTTGAAAAAACCCCTATAATAAATTAATTTAGACATTTTTGAGAAATTTTTAGAAAAAAAAATGGCGGAAAAAAATTTAAAATTTAATGTTTAGGAAACTTATCCAAATATTTTTAAAAATGATGAAATTTCTTCGTAAGATTTATTTGAAAATTGAAATTAATTTAATATTTCCATAGACTTTCAGACATTTCTGCAGAAACAATTCCATTTCGCGATGAAGAAGAAATCACATTGTACGATTTATTTGAAAATTGAAATAAATTTAATATTTCCATAGGCTTTCAGAAGTTGCTAGGCCCTCAACAACACCTGAGACTCTAACAAAAAAGCATACACTGTAAATTTTATTTATAAGTTATAAAAAAATATTCTTCTTTCAGAATTTCGGAAATCGATAAAATAAGAATTATCAATGCCATGGAAAATGGTGAAGACTATTTCCATTTTGGAAAATTATTAGGAATATTCAGAAATTCAATCAAAACAATAATATATAAATACCGGAAATTTGGGAAATTGTCACAAGGCAAGATTGGTGGCAGTAAATCCAAAATTTCGGAAGAACATAGCAATAAACTACTTGATTTTGTCGAGAAAAATGTTTATGCTTCATTAGAGGAAATGAAGAATTTCTTAATTTCCGAAAATTTAAGTGTTTCCACAAATACTATTTCCCGTTTTCTTGGAAATCACCTCATAACCACCAAGCAAATAAGACCATCGGTCGCTGAAAGAAATTCAGAAATTCTTAAAATTTAACTTTAAATTATATAACTATATAAAAAGTAACTTACTTAGCAGCCATTTAAAAAAATGGCTGAAATGCATTCACAAAATAAATTCCGCCAAGTTGATTTATGTATTAACTTGAATTATAGCGGAATTTATCTCAATAGGGCTTGGTGTAATACCTCAACACCACCATTATTTTGATTTATTTTTCTGTTTTTTGATTTTATATTTAATTGTATTTTTCTCACATTTTAAGGTTGTTTATTTGATGTTTATGGGTCTGATTTTAAATCTGCATTGTTGTATTTGCGTGCTATTTCCAATTAATTTAAACAAAATCCAGTCCTGGCCCAACAATTCATTTTTGTTAGTGGGTTGCGTTGGCGACAACAAATTGAACAACACTGAGTTAACCATATAACTTACCAGTTAATAAGCCATTGATAAACGAAATTTAATAAGTCTTGAGTATTTACGGAGTCAATTTTAGAATGTCTTTGACAATAGCCTAAACAAGTATGATTTTACCTGGAAAAATAATGTTAACCTTGAAAGTATGTCTTGTATTAATAACAAACTGGGAAATTAAAAATCGTATAAAAAAATTATTTATCTTTGAAAACATTATTTCTAAAAAATCATGTATTATATTAGAATTCTAAATTTAATAAATATCCGCAAAGATTTTTTCAAAATAATTACTTAAATTATAAGTAAATCTAAAATTTAAAATTCAACGTAGTCGACTGAATAAAATTCCTTAAAGTAGGCCCATTATCTTCGATGGAAAATCCTGAAACCAAATAAAAATTATTTATATTTAGCCTTGATATATTTTAATTAATTGCATTTGTTTAAAATAAATGGATTTTAGAGCGATTTTAATATTGTTTCAAATTTTTCGTTATACTTTATAAAATATTATTTTTATTAAGGAGTTCGTAATGAACAAATGAATTTATTTACCAGAAAAACTATAAAAAATGTTTCACTAATTTGTGGAGGAGTAATTTCTTCTGGCTATATTTTATCTAAAATTCTAGAGCCATACACTATTATACAAGTAAATATTCATTATTATACCACTTTGTCAGTTGTTCAGAATATAATTTTAGACTCGCCAGGAAAGCATGTTACCGACAATATCAGATGGAAATTTATTGCTTGCAATTGATGTCAATAATCCTAAATGTACATTGAAAAAGTATTTTGTTTAGACAATTCTCAGGGTGACTTTAACAAATTTAAATACTGTAGAAGAGATATTGTTGTTTTTTCTACACCGGGTCTAGGAAGAGGGAGAGATTTAGCTATTAAACGAATTTCTAATATTCCTTTTGAAGATATCAGTTATGAAAGTCAGAATAAATCCATAAATATGAGAGTAAAGCTTTATTTATATAAATAAAGTTAATTTATAAAATATTTTCGTGAAATATTTTATTTATATTAATTTAATTTCAAATGAGATAGTAAATTGTTTATTAAAACGCTACCGATGGCAGAATTTAAATGTTGCATTATCAGCAAAGGGTCACTGAGGAACGTCCCGACATTATTTGCATAGCTACTTGGCTGAGTAATTGCGGAAAATTTATTATATTTTCTACAAATCAATCAGATTTATTTATTATCGTCATTTTGTAGGAAACAAAATGAAAAAAATAAATCAGAGGTGAAAATCAAAAATATAATTTTTTTCATATTTTTATTTATTTTTTGTTTTGTTTCTTATTATTTTTATTATTTATTTCATTGATATTATTTTTTTATTTTACTATTATTTTTTTTAATAATATTATTTTTAATTTTTTTCGCTATTATTTTTTATTGACATTATTTTTATTTATATTAATTTTATTTTTATTTTTTTCGCTATTATTTTTATTGATATTTTTTTTTTATTGATATTTTTTTTTTTTATTTTTTAATTTTATTGATATTATTTTTAATTTATTGATATTATTTTTAATTTTATTGATATTATTTTTAATTTTTTTTATTTTTTTTTTTTTTTTTTTTTTTATTTTTAATTTTATTTTGATATTATTTTTAATTTTGTTGATATTATTTTTAAAGTTTATTGATATTATTTTTAATTATTTTTAATTTATTAACATTATTTTTATTTATATATTTTTTAATTTTACTGATATTATTTTTAAGTTTATTGATATTATTTTTAAGTTTATTGATATTATTTTTAATTTTATTGATATTATTTTTAATTTATTGATATTATTTTTAATTTTATTGATATTATTTTTAAGTTTATTGATATTATTTTTAATTTTATTGATATTATTTTTAAGTTTATTGATATTATTTTTTATTTTATTGATATTATTTTTAAGTTTATTGATATTATTTTTAATTTTTTTCGCTATTTTTTTTAATTTATTAACAATATTTTTATTTATATATTTTTTAATTTTATTGATATTATTTTTAATTTTATTGATATTATTTTTAAAGTTTATTGATATTATTTTTAATTTTTTTTATATTTTTTTTAATTTATTAACATTATTTATATATTTTTTAATTTTACTGATATTATTTTTAAGTTTATTGATATTATTTTTAAGTTTATTGATATTATTTTTAATTTTATTGATATTATTTTTAATTTTATTGATATTATTTTTAATTTTATTGATATTATTTTTAAGTTTATTGATATTATTTTTAATTTTATTGATATTATTTTTAAAGTTTATTGATATTATTTTAAAGTTTATTGATATTATTTTTAATTTTATTTATATATTTTTTAATTTTATTAATATTATTTTTAATTTTTTTCGCCATTATTTTTTATTTTATTTTACTTCATTTTCGTCTACTGAAAGATCAGATGAAAGAAGATTTCTTGTCTCCAAAGCTGCATCTGCCCTACGAGGTCTCCCTGTAAATGTGCTAGAAATTCCTTTTCTGCCCAAATTATTGCATCTTATTTATTTTAATATTATTATATAATGATTTAGTTGATTTGGTGCGGCCGTGTAACCCCACAAATAATTCTCCTAATTTCAGATTCCCGAAAATCATTTCTGGATGCTCGGCGACAATTCCAAGGTCAGCATTGATTCCCGCAAATATGGGCCTGTCCCATTGGAGAATGTCAAATACAAGGTCCTATTCAGATTCTGGCCAATCACGGCCGCCGGCTACGTGGCTGATTGTGATTGCTCCGCTGTAAATAAAGCTAATTGATTTGACTTATTTTCTTCGGATATGAAATATTATAATTATTATTGATTATTGGTGGGCATTTGTGCCGTATATATTGTCTCTGTATTGTAGTGATTATTATCGGAATATATACTTAGGTGGATGTACTTATTCTGTATGTAAATATGTGTGTAATTCTCTGATTTTGTATTTGCAAGGAACCACTGGGATTGGAGCACTTTCGAATAGACGAATACACCGATTCACACTGAGACAAATCACCTATAATATAAAAGAAAATCAATAAATTTATAGCATATAAACACACCAACTCACCTTGAGGTTGCTTGTAAAATAGTTACTGAGACAAACCCTACACTATAGAAACACAAAAGGTGACAGAAAAATAAAATAATGCACATTAATGCAATCTATAATAAAACATGCATGTAAACTTTTAACATGTAGCCATCAGAAGTTGAAAAAACCCCCATAATAAATTAATTTATAGACACTTTAGAAAGAAAAATGGCGGAAAAAATTTTTAATTTAAATTTCGAGTAAATGAGGATTTATCTTCATAAGATTTACCCTTAAAACTAAAATTAATTTAATATTTCAGACATTTCTGTTAAAAAAACACAAAACCTGAAATCCGAAAAAAAGCATAAATTGTAAATTATATTGGTTAGTTTTAAAAAATAATCATAAACCCAATTATTATTTTGTGTACATATGCGGAGATTTTTTTCAAAAGATGTATAAAAAATATAATTATTTAATGCAATTAATAATTTTTATAACTTCAAAAATAATTAACTCACTTTTTTTAATAATTTCCGAAAAATAAGTTATCATAAAATAAATCATTTCCTGATTATTCATAATCATTATTAATAATAATATACATGAGCTTGTAGATCAAAAGTTATAATTATAAGTTTTTGAATAATGATTTAATTTTCTTGTAAAATAATAATTCAACTCTTAAAACTTTATAACTTTAAAAATTAACTTACTTTGCAGCCATTTCAGAAATGGCTAAAATCCATTAAATTTTCACAAAAAATAAATTCCAATAAGTTGATTTATGTTTCAACTTGCATTATAGCGGAATTTATCTGAACTTCGCTTGGTGTAATAAAATCATTACTTCGGTTAATGAGGACTTTTCCTTCCAACTCCGTAGAATATTAAAGAAAATAACTATTATAGCTGCTAATTTCCAGCAATAAAGCGGTGTGGTTGAATCGTCATCCTTCTCGAATTTTAGGAACTACTTTGATACAGATCAAGGAATTGACTTATGTAGCAACTAGGGGCGCTAGTGTATCCTGTACCCTGATATGGAGCTTTAATTGGTGCTCTATGCTCCCACCATTTAAAATTACGATTTTAATAATGCCTTAGTGAGTGCTAATTGTTGGGTCAGAACACAAAATGCCTTTAAAATTTTGAATAAGTAAGTTACATTTCACTGAAGCACAGAACCAAGATAACTAAAATCTTACACATCAAAGCAAATAAACAGTAAGAGATTAATGAATTTAAATAAACAAAAATATAAATTTGTAAAAATTAGAAAGTAAAAGAATAAAACAAATTAAGATAAAATATTTTTGATTGAAGAAATTCAAATAAAAGATTTAAGAAAAAATTGTCGATTTAAATAACGATAATAAATAAAATTAGATTTGGATGATACAAATAATTTCGAGGTCGAATTTTGATTTATCGCAAAAAATAATACAAAGGTTAGTGTCAAATTAGTTACTATTTTTGAGGAATTTTCTAGAAGTATTTGTTTAATAGAATTAGTTGACCAAATTTTGGTATAAATCAAAACATTCGGGTTCTAGTCAAGTCAACATCCTTTCTTGTTTTTTTTGTTAATGAAAAAAAAAGTATTTCAGTCAAACAAGAAATTTATAACAAGTGCTTAATCCATGTAAGACATATCAAAGTTAATAGTAATGCTAAAAATTATTAATAAGTGATTTTTTTTAATTTTACAAATCTACAACATATATAGCATAGACACACAAAGTTGCAGACCGATACACTCATTACAGTATTGGAAAGAGACAAAACTTATTGGTTTATCCTGTAAATCAGAATAATCATGAATTTTATTAATTGAAAATTGTGCTTATGCACATGTATCTATTATCGTCCCAACAAAACCAATCACTGAAGTGCTCAATTTTGGCTCAACAAATACATGCTTTAGCATAAAAGAAGGAAATAAAATAAACGCAAGGAAAATCGAAAACGAATAAAAATGTCAAAAATACTTAAATTACACAAAATTAATTAAAATTTATAAATTTTTGAAAATTAATATTGATCGATGGAAACAGATATGGTTGAATGCCAAATCTAGAGACGAACCAATTTATAATAATAGAAATTATTGAGTGGTTCTCATCAAAGTTATAAGGTAAAAATCTATTTAATTAAAAGTAATTAATCCATTTATGAAAACTCGAGCTATTGGAAGCCCGAGATGCACAGAGAACCAAGCAGTGAAGGAAGCCTATGAGATTATTAAAATAATTGAAATAATTTGGAGATATATCATTAAAGACGGTGACAATTTTTTGGAAGAAATTAGATCAAATTTCGCAGGTAATTGCCGAGTTGTAATTCTGTGAATCAATAAACGTATTCTGCAATGGGTTTTAACTCTTTGATCAATATAGAATCTATATAGATCAAAGATATAACCACTGATATAGATTGACACGAGGAGTCAGGGAGAGACGGACTTGCTAAATAATAACTCAAGATATGATGCAAAGTTATTACGAGTAAATTGAAAAAAACTGATGTAAATAACCAAGAGTCCATTAGTTGCCATAGTTTCGAGGTTAGCGAAGTAAATCTATATTATTAATATAATTATAAATTTTTTATGGATTATTATAATTAAATATATATTACTATATTTATTGAAGGAATTGGAGACTAAATTCTAGTTCTATCGCATCACAGCAATTGTATAAAAATGATATTTATCGAAATTAATAATATGGTTCACCTAATTGTCGCTTTAGGACAAAAACTAATTGAATTTTGATGTCCAATAATGAATATTAAAGACTTTGTTTTAATATTCAGAATTAAGTATACATTTTTGATTTTAATAAAATTTAGTAGAAATTCTATTATGACTTTTGAAAGATTGTAACTGTCGACCACGCCGAAAAAAATCAAACTGATTCACGCGGTAACAAGAATTCAGAATCGGAAGCTGATTATGGAATCTTAGCCTAAACAAGCGAAAGACATTTTAAATTTTAATGTCAGAAGATTTGATGGCGAAGCCCGACGGAAGCAGAGCAATGGCTCAAGAACATCGAAGATTGGATGCTCCTTATTGATTTAAATTTAGTAGGTACTTTTGACTTATTATTGTCTGAAGAGGCGTGTATCCTTTGGAAAGAATTTAAAGACATCTTCACGACTAGTGAAAGGGCTCGTGAATAGTTTAACGACATATTTACAAAAAAGAAGTCGATTATGGATAAACTTTGTGAATTATCATCAGTGAGACAAACTCACGATGAAAGATTCTCTACATTTGAAATTCGAGTAAAGAAATCCGTTTACATAGTTTATCACTGTTGAATTTCAAAAGAAAACATCGTCAAACTGATTTTATGCAACAGAGTTCGGAACAACCGTTTGAATGAAAATATATCGTAGAAGGCCAATATTATAGGAGAAATTAGAAATTTAGCAAAGGTATATAAAGCACGAGAAGGTTACGATACAAAAGAACAATCTGAAGAAGTCCAAGCAGTAGTTAAATCTACTTATGCAAACGTTACTCAAGGTAAACAGAAGCAATGGATTCAAAAATCTTTTAAAAACAGAATATACCAAAGTCGTCAAACAGAAATAACTTACCAAAATAAAAATGAAAGAAACAAAAGACAATTTGATAAAGTGAAACCCGTGGCAGAACAATATAATGAGAGGACAACTACGGAGCATAGACCACTACCTTACGTTTCAATGAAACATATCGCACGAACGATTTATAATATATTTTTTGGTTTACCAGAACCAATAGAAGAAAGGTTAAAACCTGGTCAATGCTTTTGTTGTGGATAAAATGACATATGCGATTTAAGTGTCCATTGAAGAACAAGTGCTCGACATGCAGTAAGGAAGGTCATTCATGTAGAAGTTGCAATTTGTTTGTGAAATCACGAAGTAATACATAAATACTAGAACGAAGAGTTTATTGTATACGTGAAGAAAACGATGATATATCAGATGACTTGATAAAATTAAAAGATAACGCCAATAAAAAACCTTTCGTACGATATATTTCGATAGCACAGCTATCATCTTCAGGTACTCAAAACCAACTAAAAATATTATGAATTAACATTCAATTTAAACAAATTATTTTTTATTAATTTAATTTTTTAATAAATAAATATTTTTAAAAATATATTTTAAATTAATTTAAAATTTTAAAATTTTTTCACTTATATTCTAATTTTTAAAAATTAATGTAATTTAAAATTTTCAATTATTTTAATAATATTAAAAAAACAAACATGATTTAACATACGTAAACTATTTAAAAACATTCAAAACATTCGTAGTCACAGCACTTTGCACATTAATCTTTGGATCCAATGACCTTATCAGCAATGCTTCACATATCACTCGTTCCCAATAACTATTAAAACTTCTCAACAAAATTCTAAAATCAGACATTCCTATATCACTTTTACAGCCTCTATTGTGTTCACTAATATTGGATAAAACCACTTATTTATAAAGTTGAGACCAAAAAAACCCAAAAAGATCCTGTTGCTTACATTTCGTCAGTAGGGTCGAAACAGTAGATAAGATTAAAAAACGAAATGTTGAAAAGAAGGATGTGATGTGTAGGAAGGATGATGACAGAAAGTGGAGTATGATGGAAATAAACGGCTTTCAAGTAGAGATGCTATGGGAATCAGGAGCTTCAATCAGTGTGACGAGTGAGAAATGTTGGAGATTGATTGGAAGTCCAATATTGATGGACAGCAGAATACGGTTGAGTGGAATCAATAATATTGAATTCTCGTTAGTTAACAAGAGATTTATAGATTCCGATCGGTTAAAGATTACGTTATTGACACTCAAGTTGAACAAGAATTCGAAGTTGGGTACTTTAATATCTAAGTTTAGCAACATTTTATGGCATCCAGATTTGACTTAGGTCATACAAAAGTAATAACACATGAAATAAAGACTTCTGGTCCTCCAATTTTACAAAGTCCCATAAGACAGCCCATGTATTTAGAAGGCAAAGTTGAAGAGTTAGTACAGAATTTATTAGAAGCTGGAGTTGTAAGGAAATGTGGAACACACCATTAGTGATAGTTAAAAAACCAGATGGCTCTGTAAAAATGTGTCTAGAATTCAGGTTATTAATTTCGGTTACAGAAAATGTTTCATTTCTTATGCCAGACATGAAATTATTATTGGATTGCTTAGGTAAGTCAAAGATATTTTCTTCCATTGACTTAGGGCAGGCCTATTATCAATTAGAGGTGAATGAAAATTCGCAAATCAAGACGCATTTAGTACAAAAGAAGAACAATTCTGTTTCAATAGGTTACCATTTGGTTTGTCAACAGTCCTGCCACTTTTCAGAAACTGATGCATCAGATATTGGAAGAATTAATTTTTAATGGAGTGGTTGTGTACCTCGATGACATTTTAATATATGCTGAAAATCAGGAAACTCATGATAAACTTCTATTTGAAGTATTCACACACATTAGAGATTCCGGATTGAAAGTCAATCCAAAGAAATGTGTGTTCAATAAAAGTGTATTAAATTTTATTGGTCATACAGTGAGTGAAAAGGGAATTCAAACAGAAAATTCAGAAATTGAAAATGCAACTGAGCCAAAGAGTGCTACAGAATTGAGATGATTCTTAGGTTTAACAAATTATTATCGAAGATTTATCAAGAATTATACAATCATAGCAGCACCTTTGTACGCCGCAACGACAGGTAATGTCAAAATGATTGTTTGGACTGAAGAATGTAGGAAAAGTTTTATCAATTTAAAGAAACTCTTATGTGAAGCACCAATATTCAAATATCCAAGGGCAGATCGAATATTTATTATGATACGGATGATAGTTTTAGAGCCATAGGTGCAGTTTTATCTCAGATTAAGGAAGATGGCACCGAAGGAGTGATAGCCTATGGTTCAAGACATTTGACAAAGCATGAAATGGGATATTGTGTGACTAGAAAAGATTTGTTGGCTCTTCACGAATTTATTGTACATTTTAGACAATATTTATGTGGGAGAAGATTTGTAGCCAGAACGGATCACAAGGCATTGACATTTATGAATACAACAAAAAACCAATAGACCCACAACTTCAGACATGGATGGCAAATTTATCCGAATATGATTTTGCGTTACAATATAAAAAGGGAGAAGAACATGGAAATGCTGATGGTATGTATCTTTTAAATAATACCATCTGCTCTTATTGTCAGATGGAACACAACGATGCCAAAGAGGCGAAATGTAGAACTCGGTACATAAATAGTTTACAAGGAAGTTCAAATATTATGAAAATTATTAAACAGAAGCAAAACGAAGACAGAGTTACTTCAGAAATCATATCACCTCTTAATGGAAATGAGGCTCACATATCTTATGAAACAATCTGTAGCAGTATATTCAAGTATTTGAAGATATTACAGATACAAGATGACGTATTGATGATTAATACAGACGGAAAACTTGCAGTGGTTGTACCCGATTCATACGTAAAATCTTTAGTAAATTATTTTCATATTGAACTATGCCATCTTGGTATCAAGAAAACCTTATTTTATTTAAAAGACTTTTTCTTTTAGCCTTCCATGAATCAGATTGTTACAGAATGTATTAATAAATGCAAGATTTGTGCAAGTAGAAAGATTGATCAAGGACGAACAAAAGAAATCTTATTGCCAAGAACAGTAGAACGATTTTGAGAACATATGCTGACAAAAATATGGAGACAAAAGAAAGTAAGAAATACATGAGATAGTGATAATAAATCGTTTTAGTAAATTAATCAGTTTATCAGCAGCAAGTACGCAGGATGAAGCAACAATTTTGAATGTCATTTTGAATAATTGGATACATCGTTTTGGTAGACCTGAAAATATTCTTACAGATAGAAGAAGAGTGTTTGAAGGATCAATGTTTCGTGATTGGATGGAGAAATTTTGTATAAAACAAGAATTTAGTTCACCGTACCAACATCAATCGAATGTTTTAGCAGAGTGAATTATAAGAACAGTTTGGGACATGTTGGCAATATCACTGACACAGATTAAAACAAAGAATAATTGGTGTAGATTGTTACCAAAGATTGAATTTAGTTTGAATGCTACAATACAAAACTGGACAAAATTCTCACCTTTTGAAATTGTATATGACCTGTTGGCGAATGGGGTTGGTTTTTATTTATTTTTTCTAGGATATTTGTGCATCTACCCCCTAAACGCCATCACGATTATTATTTTATCCCTCCTATGTACCCATGGTGATTGCCATGTTGGTAATGTACATAGAGGTTGAAAATTCATGAGCAGGTGAGCTCCATTGCTAGAACTACTCCTCATGATATTTTCACTTTCGGGTTCTGGACTGCCGATGGAAGGTCTTACGTCTTTCTTTTTCTATATCCTGGTCCTTACTCGTCTATTCCTACAATTTCCATACTTATTCATCATCTTTACCCGTTATTTATAGATGTATCCTTCAAAAATTTGGGCAGCGTTCCTCCCTTATTCTTAGGTAAATTTCCTATTTCATTTGTTTAATCACGGAATCGACTACATTTTTCCTAATTTACATTTATCTTTCCCTATATGAACCCTTAAATGCATCGTGTTGCCATTTGGCAACATACCAATATTGAAGCTCATACATTAAATAGCCTTTGCGTAATATGTCTAAATGCATATTGTAGCCATTTGGCAACAAACCCTTTTTGGATGAAATATAAACTTTTTGGAGAATTATAATTTTTTTTATTATTTTTCTGTAGTTGTAGTTACTTTATTACAAAGCGTCAAATTAAAAAAAACGAAAAAAATTAAGTCATGCATTTAAGGGTTAAAATTTTGATCAACAATTCCTTAATTCCCGGTACTTTTCCCATGATTTTAAGTAATTATAACCCTCTGCGATCACTTCAATAAACGCTACTCTCTTCTGTCAGATCATATCATTCAACTATTGGAAAAATACTTTCAAATTTACATTCCTAGCCTATCCTATCCTTTCCTATTTGATTTTCTGATTTATTTTCTGACAAAGTTTTAAATTTTCCCTACAAAACTTTATTCCCCTTAACTAAAGTCGGACTTCCCAAATTTTATTCCGACTCGCTCCGGCCACATTTTCAGCAGCCGCCTCGAGTATACAACGGCGCCCTGCGTAGCGGTCCTGTGCACAAAGCCGGAACCGACTGCGAACTGCCGAGGGGTTCACGAGGCACGACCCACGAGCTCAACTAAGGGTTTTCACCCACTAGCCGGCACACGGTCCGTCCCATGAACCATCTATTGAAATACGTATTATAAATAAGATTTTAGGGGGATTTGTCAGTGGCACCAAAAGATTCCACGACCATCCAGAATAAAATCAAAGTAACAAGACTTCGAAATATATATTTATACAAAAAATAACAGTACTTACAATCCACAGTCATGCAACCAGATTTGAAAAATTGGCATAAATTGGCATACAAAATTCGGTCTAAGAATGATTCACTGCTAGTCTAAAATTGTCTAAAAATTTTCTAGTAGTCACCTGACTGAAAAAATGTCTAAGACAGTCTAAAAATTGTGAAAATGACTGCCGTATATATAGTATTTTTGTGCCTGTGTGCGACCAATGGGCGATTTTTCGCGATTTTTAGGGCTTTTTAATTATTTTATTTATTTCAAAATATTTTTGTAATTTTTTATATATTTTTCTTTATTTTTTGATATATTAATATTTTATTGTTGGATTTTATTTTTATTGTTATTTTCTTAAAATATTATTTTTAAACCCCAATATTTTGTTTTCTGGTCGCCTCTTCTGCCTGTGTTTTTTCTAAACCTTATTTTGCAAGGTTTTGGCAGTTTATTTTATTTTTCGTATGTTTCTTTCTGCATCTGTAGGCATTTTTCCGAATTTTAATTAATTATTTGTTTTATTTAATTTTTGTTATATTTTTAATTTGTTTTAATTAATATGTTTTTATTTTATTTTTGATATCTTCTTGCGGTGAGTGCTTATGTTACAGCAGCCATATTGACAATTTCCAAACGACATTAATTATTTTGTTTTAACTTCTACAATTTTCACCTTTTTGTTTAAATTGGTTTTGTAATTTTTGTTTTAATTTTGGCTCTAAGCCCAACAGACCTGAAAATTAATTTATATTCGGGAGTAGGACATATACAAAAATGCAGAGAAGAAATTAAGGATGAAACGAAAACTAATCTAGAAAAGGCAGCTACAACTATGCAAAATAGATATTTAGACAACCGAGGTACTCAAGTTTTCATTATTGGAGAGAAAGTATTAGTATGCTTGGTACCACATAGACGAAAGAAGGAGGAAATTCAATATGAAGGACCTTACAAAACTTCAAAAATTCTTATCACCAGACAAGTTGAATTACAATTTCTAGACTCAATCAAATCAAGAAGAATCGAATGGCTGAAGAAGTACAAAGAAAATGAAGAGGAGGAGAGTGATGTCCAATAACGAATATTAAAAACTTTGTTTTAATATTCAGAATTAAGTATATGTTTTTGATTTTAATAAAATTTAGTAGAAATTATATTATTACTTATGAAGAGATTGTAATTATTGTTAGGCCGACCCACACAATTTCGTTTAAATGAATCGGTAACAGCACGCAAACACAACACGCAGATTTAAAATCAGACCCATAAAACATCAATTAACCATGCTAAAATATGAGAAAAACATAATTAAAATATAAAATTAAAAGACATAAAAATAAATAAAATAAAAACAGAACGCAACAAGATCCGCACGAAACAAACACAGAAATAACACGAAAACACGAAAATTTGACCTAAAATCGACAATTTACTTAAAGAAACAAGAGTTCATGAAAATTAGAACTAAAAGTAAATAATTTGAATTGGAAACAATTAAATTATTTGTTAAAAGAATAAATTGTCAAAGTAAATCAAAAAATAAGAAAACTAAAGTTAGAAAATACAAAGAAATTCCCAAGGTCAAGTTTTGTTTTACTATATCAAATTTAACACGCAAGGTTAGGGTCACAAAATAGGTATATATACCGATTCATTTCCACAGAATTTTAACCATTCTTGAACCAGTTCAACCAGTTTTAACTAGTTTTTGACCAGTTTTAATACGACGACGACCTTACGAACACTCGAATCATTTTTATTGCCGAATCGAACGAATTTATTAATTGAAAGTAAGCAAGAATGACTTGATAATTTAGATGAACTGGATGTCAATGAGGAATGAAAACGGAATTGATATTGATTAAAAATATATATATTAAATGAACTTATTAACTTACTACGTCGAAATTTTTCCGGCCAACAGCCACACACCAACAAGTTAGTAAAATCTTACATGAAGATCGAGCGGTGTAAGTCCGCCAATAGCTCGTGCCCGTGAGAGATCTCGCTGTTGGTAACGACGGACTCGAACGTCAATTCATTCATTATCATAGGGGCAGAAGGAAGATCGGGAGGCAATCTTATGGTTGACTACCTTTCTACCTACTCCCGAAAAATCGACCTAAAATATCATTGCTCAACGGCTAAAATATTAACACAGAGTAGTCCAGTGGGCACTCTTAAACTCTAACATCAACATAAAAAATTCCCTAGGATCAACTTGAGGTTAACGGGAAAGGGGTTGCGGAAATCGATGCACCGAGCTTCTAATAATCTTATAAATTATTAATAATTTGGTAAAGTAGGACTAAAGCTAAACTAAAAGCCTCATAAATCATTAATTAGTTAAAAATATGGCGAAAACTAAACGAAAAACCTCATAAATTATTAATAGTTCAGGTAATATGACCACAATTAAGCTAAACAACCTCATAAATTATCAATAGTTTAGTAGGATATGACGAAAATCCAAAATTACGATTAATACTGCGCGACCTCTACACTAAATAAGCTAAATCACGGCCAGCGATGATAAAAGGAATCGAATTGAACAGCCTTAATTTTGTCCGATTATGTGACAGACTAGTACCTACCAGTCGTTAAAAATTTACTGTAATGTCCATGCTGTAGCTGAGGTCATATAAGCATACGCTTTTTGTTGTTTCATAAAAGAACATGATAAAAAAATTGCCTTTGAATTTAGTTGCTTCATATGTCGAAGCCTCAGTAATTAGTACGATCATACAAACCATATCACATTATGACCCAAATACCAACGCATCCAACCGAAATATTCATCGACACAAAAGATTTATTCACAAAAAAAAATTGTACTGGTGCATCATGTCCGAAATGTAAGGAAAAACTTGAAAATATGCGGATATCAGATTCACACGTCCACGATGTTGAGGAAGCCATCCCAGACGATGGAGCTCGACGAATGTTGAGTAAATCCACCGGATAACTGAGGACTAAGCCGGCTGCCTGCGAAATCTCCGATAAAAAGGGGAATAATTACCTAAATGAATTAGTTAATACAATAGCAGATCGTTTGAGTCAAACCTTGATAATCGACGTGTAGATATTGATAATGGAACCGGAGTAATAGTAATTGAAATTCCTCTCCACGACATTCACATTTGTGGCAGGAGACTCTAAATGATTGAACCAGATATACAGAAGGGAGAGAAATATCTAAACGAGTGGATAGAAGAAAAACTGAGAAATCGTCAGGGAGAGAGAAATTACTGATCGATGTAAGAAAACTACCAATCTTCACTATCCACCGAAATCATTATGTGGCCACGTGGTAACACACACAGTGACGTGGTATATATAGAAAATCCGATTCATATCGATTTAGAATTAACATGTCTAAATTTTCGATGTCAACAACATCCATACGTGGAACTGATACTGAAGGAACTTATGGAAGGTCGCCAACAGGAGTGTCTAGCCAAAGGATCTAATCGATGACAGATCACCAAACCAGTATCTCTTCGATGCGCGACCAAAGGAATGTCCAAAACGAACACCATTCTACAGGTATGGCTACTTTGGCCACCTTTTGAGTTGTAATAACGAAATATAAAGTTATTATTATGTTCAATCCTTTCGATAAATACTGAGCAGTGAAGTTTAACACTATAAGAAGTAACTAAATCCATGCACAACCTACCGGCTCCAATAGCAAATTCCCTTAGTTTTAGCCGCTATATCCCCACCTGAGGGAGTTACCCGAAATTTTTGTCAGATCCTGCTATGCATCCTCACCTAAACGAAAGGTAAAATATGGAAAATAACAATTGAGTAGTACCCAGAGAGTTTCCATGGCAGATAAACGCGGTTAGACAGATCACTATCGATCTTCCTACGTAGATAACCTGACATTTTGAGCAATTAGTGAAGGTTTTATTTTTCAATTTTAATTCTATAAAGTTATTTGCCGTGACTTTAACATTTTATTTTGATGAAATTTAAATTCGAACTATTACAATATTTTTAATTTTTATCTTTCCATTATAACATTTAAATCATTCTAATTATTTGTATTCATATTTTTATAATTATGATATTTAGATTTTTATGGTATTTAAATCATTTTGAATTATTATGATGGTACAATTGTTTTTAATCATTCACCTTTAAAATTTTATGGTTAGGATATTTAAGTCACCATAATTAGTTCACTTCTCCCTTGATACTCTAGAGAGGATCTGTTGCAGTTAAATAAATCTTGTACTAATTGTAATCAAGTAGATGATTTTGTGAATTAATTTTAGATATTTTTGGATTTGAGTTCACTAAAAATTCATTTCCCTCTTAAGTTTTAGTCGTCGTCTAGGTGGTGGTTTACTAGGTGTTGATGTTTGTTTAAAATTATGTTGTGGTTACCCAGGTAGCTACAAATAAATTTTCTTCCACTTACCACTCGGCACCCGTCGCTAGGCAACGTTGGAACTGTGTTCGAGTGGGTGGATCGTCCGCAAAAAGTGAGCGCTATTACTAATGCTGTAATTGCCCGAACGATCTCTGAGTTCAACGAGCTGTCGATAGAAGACTTGTGCTCGCTTTTGATTATCAGGCCTCCTTATGTCGTTAATTTTATCATTCGTGTCCATCAAATTCTTTAAATAACGTTTAAATAACGACAAATATATATTTTAAAAGGAAACAACGCATTTAATACGTGCAACTACATATTTTGTGAAAGAAGCAATACCTTTTTAATGAGTCGGCTGCGTGTTATTTAATATTCGAGCGGCTCGGCGCTTGGGTTGCTCTTTACGTCCGGGTCGATAGCCGCTTGCCGTTGGTGTAGTTTTTGAAGTCTTTGCCGTCTCCCGGTAGGCCAGTTGGACAGGGGCAAAAACGAGGGGATATGTCACTGCCGCTCCCTCTTGGCAGGCTGACAGTGCCACTTCTAACCCCTTTATCTGGGTCCTCAGGCTTTGGTTCAATTGCTTCTCTTCCATCCAGCTCTTTTGTGCTGCCGTGAGCCTTTGGTAAAGCAACTTTGCTTTCTTTGGTTCCACCCATGTGGCTTTTGTCTGCTGAACTTCTCTGGACAACTGGATAATTTGTCCATAAAAGTTTTTGTTGATTGTCCTCGCGTGCTCCAATTCCTTCTGTAGAATTTTTAGGAGTTCCATCTCTGTAAATAATGCTATTAATTTTGGTCTGCGAATCTTGAGTTATTAAATTAATCATACAAATATTTATAGTATTAATCAAACAAACAAAAACTCGTGGAAAGTAACCAATTATTTATTTAACTTTAAATCTAATCACACTAATGTTATTGTAAATCCGTGGTCGAATCATTCACTGAATTGAGGACCTGGATGGTGTCTCTCAACACCTTCGTCAAGGACCGGCTGAGTGGGAGAGTGCTCACGATACACAAAAACCGGTCGTTTTGTGTTCCGGGTACGGCTGGCACGGATCATTGGAGGAGAGTAGTGGGATGTGTCACATCCAGCACATGTCACATCCAGCACAGTACCCCCTCCCCCCCCCCGGTTGAGAGAAAATTTTTCTAAGTCCAAAAGACAAAGACCATGACTCATTCAAGGTCATTTAAACAAAGACCATGACTCATTCAAGGTCATTGGATGACTCATCATATTTTTTCAAGGTCATTTAAACAAAGACCATGACTCATTCAAGGTCATTGGATGACTCATCATATTTTTTCAAGGTCATTTAAACAAAGACCATGACTCATTCAAGGTCATTGGATGACTCATCATATTTTTCAAGGTCATTTAAACAAAGACCATGACTCATTCAAGGTCATTGGATGACTCATCATATTTTTTCAAGGTCATTTAAACAAAGACCATGACTCATTCAAGGTCATTGGATGACTCATCATATTTTTTCAAGGTCATTTAAACAAAGACCATGACTCATTCAAGGTCATTGGATGACTCATCATATTTTTTCAAGGTAATTTAAACAAAGACCATGACTCATTCAAGGTCATTGGATGACTCATCATATTTTTTCAAGGTCATTTAAACAAAGACCATGACTCATTCAAGGTCATTGGATGACTCATCATATTTTTTCAAGGTCATTCAAAAGTAGGTCAAGGTCATTCAAAAGTAGGTCAAGGTCATATTATTTTTAAACATTTTTAAATTTAAATTTACTACTTATAAAAATAAGTAGTATATATTTTGTACATTTATTTTATTATTATTAAATTAAATTGTTTGTTTTAATCAAGTCAATTATTTTATTATTATTATTATTATTATTATTATTAATATTATTAATATTATTATTATTATTATTAATATTATTCTTTTTATTTTTATTATTATTTTTATTATTATTAATATTTTTATTATTATTACAAGTTTTATTTATTAAGATTATTAATATTATTATTATTATTTTTATTATTATTATTATTAATATTATTCTTTTTATTTTTATTATTATTTTTATTATTATTATTATTAATATTATTCTTTTTATTTTTATTATTATTTTTATTATTATTAATATTTTTATTATTATTACAAGCTTTATTTATTAAGATTATAATTTTTATTATTGTTATTACAAGTTTTATTTATTAAGATTATAATTTTTATTATTATTATTACAAGTTTTATTTATTAAGATTATAATTTTTATTATTATTATTACATATTTTAATTTTTATTACAAGTTTTATTTATTAAGATTATAATTTTTATTATTATTACATGTTTTAATTTTTTTTTTATTACAAGCTTTATTTATAATTAATATTATTATTTTTATTATTATTATATTTATTATTATTATTATTATTACATATTTTAATTTTTATTACATGTTTTAATTTTTATTACAAGTTTTATTTATTATTCTTTTTTATTATTATTTTTATTTATTATTATAAATATTATTATCATTATTTTTATTACTTTTTATTAATAATACAAATATATATATAATAAAACAAATACATAAAACAACTATATAAAAAACATCTATATAAAAACAACTATATATAAAAAAAAAAAAACAACAACTTCATAAAAAAGTAAATCAATTATTAATTATACAATTAAACAAATATCAAGTTTTATTTCACGTTTCTTCACGCTTGGCATTTGATTATGAAAATATTGCTAATAAAAATAATAATAATAAATTATAACAAATGAAAATACCAAAGAGAAATTTTCACAATTTTTATTTTTATATACAAATTTGTTAATAAATATCAATAACATTCTCAAATATCTCATCAAATTGCTGATTGCGAACTGTTGGATCGGTTTCAGGCATGATTATATTACCACCAACATCAAGGACATCAACCCCTCTATAATGACCATATGCAAAACTCGAGTTTTTCCCTACCCAAGCTCTCTTGTCGTCATGATTATTTAATGCTATTTTAGAATTTTTAAAAGTGAACAGCTGATGATTTCGGGTCCCTATCCTAGTTTGAGGTACCGACATAATACTATTGTTATTATAACAATTCAAATATGATTGGTGTTTAATGTCGGTACCCGGTAATTTTACACCCTTAGCTCGCATTGTTGATTTATTTCCTAGCAAGCTATAACATTTAGGGCGCAAGAAAACCCACTCGCTATATCCTAGCCCTTTACTCTCATCCTTGAACTTGCCAATAACCGAGTCAAGTCGTCTAGAATATAAAGGATGAGAAGGATCATAATTTGATGTATCTAACAGATCATCCGAAATCATAGCTTTTAATAAAATTTCTAATTTTAAATTTTTTATCTCCAAAAAGAAGCTATCTGTATCACCCGCTACTAGATTGATATCACAATTGTAAATATCACGATATTTTTGTAACTCAACATACTGTAACTGGTACATCCGTAGTTTGGATAAATCTAGAACTGATTGACCGATATAACTAGGTCTATCCAAACATATTGAGTCCTTATTAAGATGAGCGGCAAAAAGATCATCAGTAATCTCTATTGTTTTTCTAAATGCCGGTTTTGACGAATATGTAATTAACTTTTCAGCTGAATTACATAATCGCAAATTCATCCTCTTTTTAAGGTTCTCAACAGATTTACCATACAGACTGTTGTTATACAATTTAAATAAATCTCTATATAATTCACTAACTGCATTTGCACGCAAGTTAGTGTTTTTATCGATATAATGTTTAAAAATAGGAGCTTGCTTGTATTTAATAGCTCTATGTATGTGTGTAACCTTAGCCCCGAGAGAAAGATAAAGCCTGAGAAGCCTCCAATGAAGAACATAGTTCTTCTTAGGATAATGCGTTAGCATTAACTTCTCAACTTTTGAATTTGGTGGGCACATCTTTTCCGGTCCAATCGGAAAGTCATTTAGAAAATCATGTAAATTATCTGGAATCTCGATATCAACTTCCATAGTATATCCATATGGAAGGATTTCAATATCCACAACATTCGCACATTCATTCAAAACCTCATCCAAACCATCATACACCCAAGTAAAATCAGCGTAAGGAAGACTTTGGCTGAGAGCCCAACCATACAGATTATTTATATCTATGTACAATAATTCTGTATCCTCCGAAGCAGCAATGTAATGTTTGTTAACAAATGTTAACCCACCCCGTATTCCACCTTCGTAAAAATTGAACATTTCCATGTCCTGTAAAAGTTCAATGGGTTCCGTTAATGTCATAAGCGCTGAAGCCCATGACATACCCGGAATGCCATAAAAGTTTAGAGGTTCAAGACCATTGTAAACAATAGCCTTGGCACGGAATTGTTGAAAATAGTCCGCAAGGAGGAATACATCAAGTTTAAGGTAAATTAACATATAATCACGCAAAGTCCTACAGTTTTGCTGCGTCCAGATTAGTTGTGCCCTATCGTACTCATCTTCACTTACGCCCTCCCAAATTGGAGGCAACTCATAAGTAGTCTCAAGAACTTCCTCCGAAACAGCAAAATTATATGGAAAAATACCTTTACAGTCGACTATAGAACCTTGAAAGACAGACGAAGTCAATGGAAGAGAAGTTAGCGTTTTCACAGCCTTAGCTAACGAACAATTAACAAATTGCATACTGTCGATAAAGCGAACAGCCAATTTGTTAATGTGAACAATTAATGAAATAAATTTTTCTGTAGAGGTCGGTATGATATCTAAATTCCATGAAGGAAAGCGATCGAGACCATATTTTAAAATATGGTGAAGGTCATACCCTCTTAAATTATGAAAGACTATAGGTAGCAACCGATAAATCCTACGAGCTATATTACATTTTCGGCAAGCTGCCCCTAGATAATTACCAGTAAAATGGCAATGATCTCTAACCGGATTTACAATCGGTTTTTTACATAAATAACAGGTTCGACAAGATTTAAACTGTCGAACCTCACTGAAAGACATAGGCCCTATCAATTTATCACCTTCCGAATCATAGTACGGAATAACAATTTCAGTTGCAATTTCCTCAATTTTCTTAAGAAAATCAGGAATGCAATCAAGTCCGTAAAAGTAATAATATGATTTTGTGTTAGTATAATTATTAATTAATAAAAGGCCTGCTGCAATAGGCATATGAATTTGATGATGTCTATCATCAGGAGGTAAAACCGATTCAAAATCGTCATAAATCACAAAAGGTTGGGTGATATGTTTTGAATAATTTAGGAATTCTAAATTTTTATTTTCGGGGAGCGTGTATAGGGTTGTGCCAGTCTGATTTTTGGCACATAATGCAACATGTGTATTGAATGCATTATCTAATCTAAACCCATTAAGGCAATGTGGACACCAACGGCATCTAATTTGAATGTTACAGTCAGGGTTTTGATGGCAATTCATTAACCAGTTGATATTGGTCACAGCGGTATAATGATATCTATCATTATTTTCAAGTAGTAATAAATAAATAGGGTTTCCGTCAGTGACTTTGCTTCTATGGATCAAACTTAAATGAGGATGGTGAAAGACATAATTATCTGGAACCTCATCAATTATAACAGTTGGTGTGTACGAAAACACATTTATTGATAATTTTAAAGTCGAATTTTTCTTTTCGAACTTTGGGATGTTTATTAATTTCATGGGACAATCCGTGATCTCATCGTACTCTAATTCGTCTAAAAACTCGGTATATTTAGAGACTCTTTGGGGGTTTTCACCAATTATATCTTTCTTTAATAAATAAAGAATAGAGTAAAGGAAGCACTTGTCGTCATTGTTTTTTATATTTACTATGGCTCCTTTATTTTTCAATGCAGAAGGGGTTTTAATATATTTATGTCCAGACAAACGATTAATAGGAGCATATTTTGTTAAAATAAAGTGAATTTCCATAATATTAATAACACGCCATCCACTGCCTAAATGGGTGAATTGTTCTATTTTTTCGTTAAGCTTATTAACCCCTTCACTTAAAAAGTTATCTGAAAATGTCTCCGCATTATTTGAAAAATAATTGTCACGGATCTCGCCATCTTTTTCAAATTTAATTAATATCGCGAATTGAATTTTAACGCTCCCCATTTTATTTATCTCAAAAATTAATTTATTACTGATTCGCTCAGTTAAAGTTACTGTCATTAGTTGCGCGTTAGATATATCAAAACGTAAAGTTTTGATAGCGCCATTTAAATTTACTGAAATGTTCGGCTCATTCTCTAATACAGAACCTCCGAATTGTATAATATTTTCATTATTTATAGTAGTATAGTATTTTCATTAATTATATAGTATTTATTTATATATTTTCATTATTATAGTATTTTATTATAATAGGTATTATTTATTATTATAATATATATTATTTATAATATTTTCATTATTTATAGTAGGTATAGTATTTTCATTATTTATAATAGGTATATTATTTATAATATTTTCATTATTTATAGTATTTTCATTAATTATAATAGGTATATTATTTATAATATTTTCATTATTTATAGTATTTTCATTATTTATAATAGGTATATTAATTATAATATTTTCATTATTTATAATATTAGAGTCATCATCATCACTGATTTCGATGACTTCTTTTTTAATTATTTTATTTGGGATATTAATTTTAATAGGTGCAGCAGGTCTTTTATTCTTTTTATTTGATGTTTTTTTATTTTGTAGTATATTCAAAATATCGACGTTATTTTTATTAATTTTCTTAAACATATTTATTTTACTCGACTTGAAAGAATTTAAATGAACCCCATGTTCCCTATAAAATTCTTTATATTTAATGTTCTGGGATGTTTTGCATATGGCGCAGATAAAAAAGTTGATGCCATTAAATCTATGGCGGTAATATTTTTTCATTTCTTCATGGCAACTTTCATTATGTTGCAATGATGAGATGCAATATCTTGGATAAAAAGTGCCTAATAAAAATATTAAATTAAAAACCTATATAAAGTAACTATGATATAAAATATCTAATAATTCTAACAAATAAACCTATATACAATAATATTTGCATGCTCACTGCAAACTATTTAATAAAATATCTAATAATTCTAATATATAAAACCTTAAATACAATAATATTTGCATGCTCACTGCAAACTATTAAATAATTCTAATATATAAAACCTTAAATACAATAATATTTGCATGCTCACTGCAAACTATTAAATAAAATATCTATTAAAATAATTCCTATATAATTCATATATATAATTCAATTACGTAAGATCTATAATAAAAATGCCTATATAATTCAAAAACTATTTGTTCAACTATATTTGTTTATAATTTATTATGTTAATATATGTTTCAGTAATAATACTTTTTTAAAATATATTATAAATTAATGATATTTGAAGTATTATTAAAATAATACTTTAAATTTCATCAATTTAAAAATATATTTATCATAAAACTTTTGAAATAAATAGATTCTTATTATAAATTTATTATAAATTATTATAAATTATTGATATTTGATGTAATATTTTAATAATACTTCAAATATCATTAACTTAATTTCGATAAATAAAAATAAATAAAAACTAACATTTATCTCCTGATTCCGACGAATCATCATCCTCTATAGAAGAGAGGTCCTCCATATCTTCCCCAGTAACGAGGGTATCTCCAAAAACGGTGGCATAATTATTGTCATCCCCAGAAATGGGGGCATCTCCAAAAACGGTGGCATAATTAATGTCATCCCCAGAAATGGGGGCATCTCCAAAAACGGTGGCATAATTATTGTCATCTGCATCCAAATCAACTAAAATGTTTTTTAAATATATAATAAAATTAAATTAAAATTTACCATCTTCGATAATATCCTCTTCGCTATCACTGATAACAATTGTATCTTCGATTAAAATAACTTCTAAAATAATTTATAAATAAAACATATATAAAATTAAAATTTACCATCTTCGATAATATCCTCTTCGCTATCGCTGATAACAATTGTATCTTCGATTAAAATAACTTCTAAAATAATTTATAAATAAAACATATATAAAATTAAAATTTACCATCATCTTCGATAATTATAACATCATTTTGACGATCTAACTGATCTTGTATTTCTGTTAAAGTATACCAATCTAGAAAAATATAATAATAAAATTAAAAATAAATTAAAAATCCTTACCATTTTCATCGACCAACAATTGACGTAAAATTCTTGAGTTCTCCATTTTAAAATTTTTGAAATCCCGCGAGTAAAATTTTGAAATAATTGTGACAAATTCTACATTTGTCAATGTTTATAAAGAGAATAATATTTTCAAGATTTAGCCAATCACATTTAAGCAATACACACATATAGGTGAGAGATTTTTAGACATGTTTTCTTTGTAAAACACATGCAGTCTACACTGTGACTGCATGCGTTCTTTGTAAAATCACATACATACTTTTGTTTGTATGTGTTTTCTTTGTAAATCACATACATACTTTTGTTTGCATGTGTTTTCTTTATTCAATTTTGTGTATGCATGCACTTATCATGTGATGATCATGCACTTATCTTGCACTGTCTTTGTGATCACGCACTTATCATGCACTGTCTTTGTGATGATGCATTATCTTTAATTAAACACATAATAATATTTATAATAATAATAATAAAAATAATATTAATAATAATAATATAAAAAGATTAATAATAATAATATTAATAATAATAATATAAAAAGATTAATAATAATAATAATATTAATAATAATAATATAAAAAGATTAATAATAATAATAATATTAATAATAATAATATAAAAATATTAATAATAAAAATAATATTAATAATAATAATATAAAAATATTAATAATAATAATAAAAATAATAATAATAATAATTATAATAATAATAATAATTATTATTATAATAATAATATTTATAAAAATAATAATAATAAGTAATAATAGAATAATAAAAATAATAATATTTATAAAAAGAATAATAAAAATAATAATAATAAATATTAATAGGTAAAACACAACAATAAACATTAATACATTTATTAATCATCAAATCTCTTGGATAATAACCAAGCTAAACAATGTTGACCACATGTTAAGGTCCATGGTTTTTGATACATAGTTTTATTATAGACAATAGGTTTACCCATTGTTTGCAGTTTCGAAACCATTAAAGCCGGATAATAGAAACCCATAGGATCAAATACAAATATCTTGCTAGGCTTCATATATATTGCTAACCAATGTTCTCCACCGAGATGAGATGATTGAGTATTGACGATTATGGCTTGATTATTACGTAAATATGGAATTTTATCAAGAGGAAAAACCCCTAAAAATTCATGTCCTAGTATTTGTTTTCCAATTCGATAAACCTGAACAGAACTACATCAATAATATTAATAATACATTTAAAAACTTACTCCATGACAAACTATCATAAATTATCTATACATTTATACCAACATTTTCAAACCAACACTGTTCTGTTTGCAGTTATTTGAACCTCATTTTCAAATACTCCATATATTACAACATGTACCGGTTCAGTTGTAGCTTTAGTAAACTTTATATCTAATCGTAAATTACCATTTTGAGGTAATTGACTCTGATTTAAATCGAAATCGGGGGCCAAAACAAATGTGAAGAATGGATATTTGCTTTTAAAATCTTCAAGAGTTATACCACAATTAAGGTTTTTATCCAAATAACCCATATTTCTAACTATACTCTGCATATATGTAGCACAATAATTATCATTGTCGAAATCTTGAGTATATGTTTCTCTATAATCACTATTTTTCGATAAAGTTAGCGATGTTACACCAAAGTTTTTGAAAATTGAGCTCGATATTAAGTATGATCCATTATATTGAGATTCACTTTGAAATGTTACCAATATAAAGTTAGGCATTCTTCTATCTCCAAATATTTGTTCCTTATAGAAAGAAGCTGAACCCTTAGCAATAGCAAATTGAACAATTTCCTTTGTTTTCAATGGATATATTGCATGCTTAGAATTAAGCCCCAATTGATGACCGGCTAATACAGAAGGCTCAACACGAACTCTTCTTACCAATAATTTTGCATCAACTAATTGAAGAATTGGTGTTGTGGTGGCACTTGTTAGTGATAATGCCGAATCAGATCTTTTCAATCTAATGTGTACATTAACACCTGGGAGTAAATATTTCGGTTGATCCATAAAATCGAGTTGTAATGATGAGCACATGGTAAATAATTTCGATCCTTTAATCCACTTTTTCCTATCATCATCACTACCATAACCCATAGGAGTTAAACATGTATTTTTAGTATCACTATTGTAATTTATAATAGTTTCTATTAGAGCTTTGTGAATATATGTACTGTTACCACCCTCAATCTTGATATTATTAAATCCGAGAACTGCATCTTTAAAAAGTGTATGAAACAAGAAATTGTTTGGTATTACATCACTAGGTTCACCCAACGGTTTTCTATCTTTATCTACAACTTTGATCTGAACAGTTAACAATGTATCATTCAAATCTAAATATTCAGTTTGGGAACCATTAATATAAAATTCAATATCGGTTCTACTATCCATAATAGAATTCATCGGGAATACCTCTTCAAAGGCCCCCATTTCAATTACTGCTTGGGGAGACGGTCTATCAAATAAGCACAATTCAGATTTACCACAAATCATTTTTGAAATATAGTTCCATGTCCTTTCATTCGTTTGTTTATATGTTTATGATGTCTTTTACGTTTTTGAGCCGGTGCTGGTTCCTGTTTTTGAAACATACCTGCAACACTAGGTAGAACTTTCCCTAACTCGGATAATGCATTTGATTTCAGAGATGGCAATATTTTCTGCTCATTCATTATCACATCTTTAGCAGTTTTCATGCCAAAACTACCAAGGCGTTTAAGAATAGGAAGTGCAAATCTACCAATTGTTCTCAACCAACCTGATCCATACTGTTTACCAATAAAATATGGTAATTCGCCACCACTTTGGCTACCACTATACATACTAATAATATCGTTATTGGCCATCTAATTTACGAAAATGTAATGTCAAATGAGTTTTTGTATCTTTACTAAATTCAATAAATTTACCGCTATCATCACGAATATTTATTTCTATATTGTTTATACATGATGTTGATACCGGTAAGTACATGGATTATCGATATTTATATTGACAACTTCATCCTGGTCATGTTTATCAACCCAAACAGATTTCAAAAGAGGAACCAAAGAATCACCAACAATTATAGGATCGATGATGTTAGTATATATGAACATTTGCCTATGAAGTTTTATTATTTTTGGTTTGCGTACACCAAAAGCACTTGTCCTATATGTTTGCTTATCTAATCCCAATGTATTAGCCAAATTTTTA
This sequence comes from Schmidtea mediterranea, assembly GCA_022537955.1. NCBI lineage: Eukaryota > Metazoa > Platyhelminthes > Tricladida > Dugesiidae > Schmidtea > Schmidtea mediterranea. The sequence continues at coordinate 322,357,410 of CM039679.1, forward strand.
TCAAATATAATTTCACAAATGTTATTATTCAGACTGAATTTACATAATCCATCTTTAACAAATTCAATAGTTTTAAATATATGTAAACAATTGAATGAAATATATTTATGTAATTCTTCAAGTGTTTCAATATATAAATCATTAGTAAATGTAAATGTCTCTTCAACTTCATTAATATATGATAGTGATATTTTGATGTTTTCGATTGTTACACTTTTTTCATCAAATGTTTTGAAACGTATTAGGTATTCAGTACCAGGAACAACAATGCTAAGCTTATCACAACCCATTCGCTTGGCATCCTCAATACTTTCAAACTTTATTGTAAATGGATTATAATCACAACTAACATTCAATCCATCTTTGAAAAACATTCCACAATTTTCATCTAAAATCTGATTCGGAATATGACAATATCGTTCAAAATTATTGATTGAGAAAATACCACTACAGGTTTTGGGTACACGTTTCTTGTAACCGATTTTACAATGACTATAAAATGGGAATGTATTGTACACAAATGTAAAGTCTTGCAAAGCAACTTCCCAATTTCCATGTAAATAAATGGGATTTTGAAGATCAACCATAAATTTACTTGCTTGATTTTCCGGATGGATTAGCGGGCAACTATTACTCGGTAAAATTGTATAGAAACTCATTTTACTAGGTCTTTTGATGATATCCATGAGGGTTTTTGATATCCATGCCATTTGACATAGTATTGTTTATCCTTACCCACCATTTTAGTTTTCAATATTTTCTGAATTCTGAACACTGTAGGTTTGGAAATAACTTGTAATTCCTGTTCATAGAATTTCCCTTGTATTAAATTGTTATCACTATCTTTAATAACATACATTACAGGACTCTGTTTAGTATTAATTTTAGTAATTTGAAATACCTCATCACTCCAATTACTATCGAAATTTTTGATGAAAGGTGAAGCAGATATTTTACTAATTCTAACGTAATCACCAACTTTATATTTTGGTTTTGTAATAGCAACTGTTTTAGATCGTACTGATTTAGCTAATGTTTTCGAGCTGATATCTACGGGTCTCAAACCATTCAGACCTCGATGTGATGAATTATTATAACTAACAAGTATTTTCGGTAATACATTTATCCATATTTTATTACCTTGATGCACGAAATATTTCTTCAATCTATCCCTCAATGTCCGGTTAAATCTTTCAACATGAGCGGCTTTGTATTGAGAATGTACAGAATAATGATTTATTTTCAGACGATCCAGGATTTGCTTAACTTTACTATTGTAAAACTCCTTGCCTATAATAATAATAATAATAATAATAATAATAATAATAATAATAATAATAATAATAATACCTAAATCGGTTTGCAAATTGTCTGGATGCTCATTTTTAAACATTGAGTTAATTGCTTTAGATATTTCCTCTGCAGATTTTGTCTTTGTTGGTACACCGCGAGCAAAACGACTGAAAACATCAATACACGTTAAAATATATTTATAACCCTTGTTAATCTTCGAATACGGTATCATCTCCATCAAATCAATTTGCCATAAATCATTAATACCGAATGTCTTATAAGCTCTCGTTGGAAATCTTTTCCGCATTGGTTTGTTTAAACTGTACGCAAGCTGATCTGACAACCACTTTTGCGTTTCCTTTTTCGACTTTGGGACTCTTTTCTTTAACTTTGCCACTCCACCGAAACCTGCCTCGTCTTCTGGGTTCGTCCAAATCTTCTCCATTACAACAAGATGATTTAAATTTTAATTTAACATTAGGTAATGATTGCCCCATCGTTTATTGTGATAATAATGATAATGCTAATGGTAACATTGCTCCGATAAAACCACCTTGTTGTTTATATATGATTTTTCTCATTTGCTTACGATTTTTATTATTTACTAGTGATAACAAAGGCTTACGATGTTTATTCAATACTAGTTTTTTAGAATTACTGATTTTAATTTTACCTCTGACTACTTTTAATAGAATTTTGAGTAAATCATCGACAGCAAAAGTTGGAAAAGATTGTAAAATAGACATTCTTTTCATACTCGAAGCCTTTAACAATGCATTAAAATATGGGAAACTCCTATGATTTTTTACAATTTTATCTGTTTTCTTACTCTTTTTAATAATGTTTTTCGAAATTAGATTCATTGCAGGGTAATTCTCGGTTATTAGTTTTTTAGATGGTGTATAACTGGTTTTTGGTGGAACTTTATTTATAGTCTTTTTAATACTTTGTCTAAGTTTTCGGATATTTTTAAGCCTGGATTTCATAAACATTTTTACATGTTAAAGTTTTCAGCTTTGTTTATATACCATGGCACCTTCTTTATTGAAAATATCGGTTTTTACCCGTAAATCATCATTGCATTGTTGTGTGAAATCAAGAAATATATATCCATGTGGTGATTTTGTAGCATCTTGAAATGCACTGATGAGAAAATTACGATTATTAGGGTATGCCTGTCGAGCAAGAAAATCAATAACTGTTGCATCTCTAGGATTCTTGAAAATAACTAAATATTGAACATTTAAATTCCTTGTTCGATGTGCGCCACCCTGATGAAATAGATTTTGAGTAATAAAGATCACAGTAACACCAACATGTCTACTGATTTTTGTGAATAAATTATTAAAATCCTTTTCTTTATTAGCTTCCTGATACAAATCATCAATAATGATGACATCACCTTTCCTTAATCGACTTGACCAGTTTTTATCGAAACCCTTTACTATTTTCATGTTTTTCAATTTACAGAAATTATCTTGAGTTAATCCATGTTCTTCATCTGCACCCTTATGCCAATAAATCTTGTTGAATTTTGTTTGAAATAAATTAGATTTCAGTAATTTACACACAAACATAGTTTTACCACTACCACTTGGGCCAACGATTTGATATACCGCATCATTTCTTAATTCCATTATTAATTTGTATAATTATAGGTTTTTGTTTATATTATATGATTTAATGAACTCTTCCTAAAAATTATATATATAGCTTAATATTTCTTTATTGTTTAATTATGTTATCAAATATAAATTATAAAGGAACTTTCGATGTATCAAAAATGACGTTTCCAAATGGTAAACCCCAGCAAATTGTAGATAGGAGTGGAAAATACCCTATAATATTTTTCAAATCCGGCAAATGCAGAATCATGGGATGTAAGAAACCTTTAGATGTCAATAAAATACAATATAGAATAAAGGATCTTAAAATACAGTCAATTACAGTTACCATGGATATAGGACAATCTATCAATCTATACAACATGTCAACAAAATGTCTTTGTATGTTCGAGCCGGAATTATTTCCTGCATTGAGGCTTTTAAAATACAACCCAATGTGTGTTAACGTGTTTGCTAGCGGCAAAATAGTCATATTAGGGGTGCGAAATCTAGAGTACAAAAATATTGTTTGTGACATACAAAATGAAATCACCGGATTGGTTGATATCTGATTGGCTAATGATTGATTAAAACAAATTGCTTATTCATTTTATTTCATTTTTAAAATGGAAAATATTATGTATGCTATGCCAAAGAAAAATATCGCTGAATACGGTAAATTTATCATTTTTATTTCATTTTTATATTTTATTTAGACAAATATGCTCCAATGCTAATCGAGCGTATTATTTATTACTATCCTCAAATAAAGGAGATTTTGAAGAATCAAGAACCTTCAATGCATCAACAGTTGATATATAATGAAACACGAATCGATATTTCAAATCTGATTAAACAAGCCCTTTGGGACAATGAAATAAACCGAACGGTCAAGGAGATGGAAACTGAATACCCATGCATTCTGGGGTGTAGCTGCTGTGATTTCCGATATCAGCGCTATGTCGAATGGAATCTGACAAATTCCATACGAAATTTTCAAAAAATGCAACTTTTACGACAATAAATGTATTTTATTTTGATTGTTTTGGTAGTTTTATTGTTGGTAATAAATGTTTTTGTATTTTATTTTTGTTGTTTTGTTTTAGTGTTGATAGTAATAGTTTTATTGTTTTGGTAATAATATTAATAATAGTAATAGTTTTATTTTTGTTAGTTTTGGTAATAATAGTAATTTTATTTGTATAGTAATAATAATAGTAATAATATTAATAATAATAATAATAATAGTAATTTTATTTGTATAGTAATAATAATAGTAATAATAGTAATTTTATTTGTATAGTAATAATAATAATATTAATAATAATAATAATAATAATAATAAAAATAATAATAATAATAATAAAACACGTGATGTTAATAATACATTTTATATAGATGAATGCGTAAAATCATATACAAAATCCACGAGTTAATTCACATACAGTTTTCCAGTCACGCACTTGTCTTGCACTTATCATGCACTTATCATGCATTGTCTTTGTGATCATGCATGATTCTGATTGGTTAATCAGTATCTGTCAGGGTATAAAAGTGCGTCACCACATTATAAAGATCATAAATCAAACATGACCAAGAAAATAAGTGTCCAACCAGTTCAGATGTTCCACAATTATAAAATGTATTTTTTAAAGGAGCCTATCAATATGCAATTGGCAAATCCAGTCAAACTCAATAAAACGCAATTTCAATCTCTTGCTGGTACTCTCTCAATGTTAGATATCAAGGATATTGATAATACATTCAAAAAGATCAATTCCAATTTAAAATGCAATGAAAATGCTTTCTTCACGAGTCAATATACCAGATATTATGATGCATTTACAGAAATAGGATTCAAAGAACAGGAAAACTGGTATATAACAATAACAATCCAAGGATATAAAGCAGATCAAAACGATGTGCTTTCTCCAATCTGGAAAATTGTTACTGCTAGACTTTCACAGTTATTTTAATGTATAGTGTTTAATAAATGTATTAATGTTTCTTTGTTATTCTATAAACAAAATTATAAGTAGTTTTAAAATAGTGTTAAAATGATGTCTGAAAAAGGTAAAATATAAAATATAAATAATTAATTAATTTTGGTTTAGAATATTTAATAAACTTTTTGTTTGATAAACTTGAAGAAATAACCGGTGTAAAAATTAGAGATATGTTGACTCTAGTTGAAGCATTGAGTAAAGAATCGGATTGCGAATCTGAATGTCAGAGTGATTCTGGATGTCAGAGTGATGAAATTGTTAATGATGGAGATACTGAAATTATTAATGATTCTGAAGAAATTATTAATGTTGAAGAAAATACCGAAAAAGATGAGCCTACCGAATTTAAGAATTGTATTGATCATGTTATAGAAAATATTATGATAGAATCTTGTGGTGATGAAGAATGTACATGTAATAATCAATAAATCCTTAAAATATAGTTTTTTATTAATAAAAATAACAAAGAAATATTTATTAAAATCTATGATAAACCTTGTTACATAAATATAAAACAGATACTCCAGTGAATAGTTTTAATAAAAATTTACAATTCTCGATATAAATATCAGAGCGTTTGGCTTCTGCGGCAACTTGAATAATCGTTGTCCATCCACCGTTTGATTCTACCCACGGATCAATTTTTGTTTCTATAACCTAAATAATAATAATAATATTAATAATAATATAAAGTAATATACCTCTATAGACCATTGGAAATAATTTTCATAGTCGGATCCAGATTTTAATATCATGTGTTTCATGTACATTAATCCTACTATTATTCGCATCCATTTATTATTTTCATCGAACATGTAACTAAATATTGATTGGAATGCCTTCTTTCTCTCCAATGGTGGCAAATTGAGAATTTTTTCATAATCGAATGGGATGTCTTCAACGATTTTCTCGGTACGGTTTACCATAAATTTCATGTTTTTAATGATTTCATCTTCTTCTCTATTATTAGAGACCAGCTCATTCAACAAAGTTATAAAAAATTTAGTTTCTGGCATTTTATAAAAATATATGAAAGTGTAAGCTTATTTATACTATATTCGACCAATCAGAATCATGTAATACTAAGAAAATATGTAAAAATATATAATGGAAATGGCAATGATGATTTGTTGGCACTGTTAACTTCTTTCAAGCTGTTGCCGCCACTGTTAACTGGGTGTTGTTGTAATTTCATTATACGATTGAACTGATCAGTTGTTTTATTAGAATAAAATTTTATACTATATTGAACTTGATTCATCATTTTTTCATTAAGTTTATGATTTTCTTTCAATTCTAATATTGATTTTCTTAATTCATTTTTGATAGTACCAATGGTCTTATTTAAATATATAATATCATCATATAATTCGTTTTTAGCTCTTTTTAAAGTCTCATATGTATGTTCAAATCGGAATTCTAAATTACTCATTCTTTCAGATAATCTTTTGACTGGAGTTTTCAAATATCTAGGCCTATCTATCATATACAAAATATCCATCAATACAGCGGTATCTGGACATACACATCTTGTTGAATTTTTACCTTGAACGGTTACAACAATTGAGTTGGCCATATTAAAAACTAATAATAATAATAAAATTTCTTTAATCATTTTTAAATCTATATAAATTAATATTTATTGTTTATAGCTAAAGATTTGTGTGTGTGTGTGTCTCTAAATTAGTATAAAAGTAATTGTTATTTCATTTTTTATCATTAAAATGGTTGTACCGAGCGCAGTTCAAGCTATGAATGAAATTAAACATTACGGTAATTTATTATTAATATTATTATTATTACTTGCTTTTAGATGATTATTTTAAAGTTATTAAAGAACGTCTGGAATTCTATTATCCAGAAATACATGGAATCATGGATAAGCCTGCATCAATAATTCCAGACTTGATATTCAATCATACATCAATATGGATATTTACTGTAATAGATGAGTTCCTATGGGATATCGAACAAAACAAATTGTCCAAAGATATGGAACCCGAATACCCTTGTGGTGATGGATGTCATTGCTGCGCCGCCCGATATCGGAAGTATGTGGAATGGGCTTTGAATAAAGCTCTTAGACAATACTACTATAGTAGAATTGTCTCTTTATAATAAATTTGTTGTATTTGTCTCGGTTTTCAATATATAATAATAATAATAATAATAATAATAAAAATAATAATAAAATAAATTTACAAAATATATACTACTTATTTTTTATAAGTAGTAAATTTAAATTTAAAAATGTTTAAAAATAATATGACCTTGAAAAATTTTGAATGACCTTGACCTACTTTTGAATGACCTTGAAAAAATATGATGAGTCATCCAATGACCTTGAATGAGTCATGGTCTTTGTTTAAATGACCTTGAAAAAATATGATGAGTCATCCAATGACCTTGAATGAGTCATGGTCTTTGTTTAAATGACCTTGAAAAAATATGATGAGTCATCCAATGACCTTGAATGAGTCATGGTCTTTGTTTAAATGACCTTGAAAAAATATGATGAGTCATCCAATGACCTTGAATGAGTCATGGTCTTTGTTTAAACAACCTTGAAAAAATATGATGAGTCATACAATGACCTTGAATGAGTCATGGTCTTTGTTTAAATGACCTTGAAAAAATTGATGAGTCATCCAATGACCTTGAATGAGTCATGGTCTTTGTTTAAATGACCTTGAAAAATATGATGAGTCATCCAATGACCTTGAATGAGTCATGGTCTTTGTTTAAATGACCTTGAAAAAATTGATGAGTCATCCAATGACCTTGAATGAGTCATGGTCTTTGTTTAAATGACCTTGAAAAATATGATGAGTCATCCAATGACCTTGAATGAGTCATGGTCTTTGTTTAAATGACCTTGAAAAATATGATGAGTCATCCAATGACCTTGAATGAGTCATGGTCTTTGTTTAAACAACCTTGAAAAAATATGATGAGTCATACAATGACCTTGAATGAGTCATGGTCTTTGTTTAAATGACCTTGAAAAAATTGATGAGTCATCCAATGACCTTGAATGAGTCATGGTCTTTGTTTAAATGACCTTGAAAAATATGATGAGTCATCCAATGACCTTGAATGAGTCATGGTCTTTGTTTAAATGACCTTGAAAAAATTGATGAGTCATCCAATGACCTTGAATGAGTCATGGTCTTTGTTTAAATGACCTTGAAAAATATGATGAGTCATCCAATGACCTTGAATGAGTCATGGTCTTTGTTTCAATGACCTTGAATGAGTCATGGTCTTTGTCTTTTGGACTTAGAAAAATTTTCTCTCAGCCGGGGGGGAGGGGGAGGGGGTACTGTGCTGGATGTGACACATCCCACTACTGAGGAGCGACGACATTAGCTTCCATTCGCCCATCAGCATGATCACGAGTGGGGCTGTGCGGTGGTGAGTATTCATCGGTATCCGCAATTCTACCAGCCGCTATGTCCTCTTCCACATTCGAAAGATATCGCCTGGCCCGATTCTCCTAAATAGGATTTGATTACATTAATTAATTTCTAACACCCTGTTTGTATTATAGTTCATTTCCGGATTCTCCTAATCATACACTAATTTAAAGCACCTAACGGAATTAAAGATATAAATATGAATTAATCTGATTGAAACCAAACCAGAACTGAATGATTAGTTGTTTAGAGCCGTTTAATACATTTCAATTTTCTCAGTTAATAATTATAATACCTTTTGTATTAGATCCCGTAAATTGTTGTTTAATCAAATCATAAGCGATAATCTTTAGTTACTAAAGTTTAATAGAATTCAAATCTTCCGTTAATTATATTATTAATTATTTTTTATTGCACTTACCAGTCCTAAGCAGCTAATTATAATCAGAAAACGGATCTCCAAATTTATTTCCAGTGTTGTCCTCTAAATATTTCTCATACGAGTGGTTATTCGCGAAAATTGTTTTAATTAGGTTAGAATATTTTTGTAAAGAAACAACGTTTTTGTTAAAAGAAATTTCTAACTCGATATAAATGGGCCGTTGAATTTAATAAAAATTTGGTTGTCTTCAGGATGTCCGATCCAATGATTACGACAAAATGGTGATGTTCACTAATCGTGGTGCTATGTGGTCTTATTGCAATACATTGGCGTACCTTGTCGTGCTGATTTACTCTTTAGTTCCCTGTAGATAAATAGAATTCGGATTATTTATAGTAATTTGATGCAGTTAATAGATTTTTTCAATTAAAATATATTCGCAAATTTTTGTTAATTTTATCTACAAGAAGTGATTATATATACAGATCCGGCACAGATATTTAGGATTATTTACAGTATAGGGCTAGTGTATTTTATGGTTATCGCATAATTAGTGAACACAAAATAAAAAAAAATGTTTTTATTTTTCAAAAAAAAATCATAACAATAAATCGGATTGTTTCATCTTATTTTCGTTGATGAGTTTTAATTACTTTAACCTGTTTTAGTTAATAAGGTAGTGATAACCTGGAATCTGGGAAAACCTATATAGACACAATGGAGTACTCTCTTGTTGGAAGGGTTTATATTTCGGCGTCTCAATAAATATCTAAAAAAAATTGTCTTGAAGCGTCTTACTATTCGGATTACCTCTCTAGGCCTAACTGATCGAGCCATCAAAAACTTCTGTCATAATTCGAGAATTATCAACTATGGTGGTTGAGAATGGGTTCGGCATAGTATATTTTCGAATGGGTTCCCACGTGCGTGAATTCTACGTGTTGGAGTTTTGTGCAATAACAATAATTAAGGCAAATACTGGTCCTTCCGGCATCAAATTTTATATCTTCTGATTCGTCATGGTCATTGATATTCCTATTTCAGAAGGCATTATTGGGATTGGTGTGGCGAGAATTCTTTCTAGGGCTCGTACAGGTTAGTATAAAATTGATAATAAAAGAAAACCATTTACCTAATGGTCGAGTCCTTGGACTCAGAACCAAGTTGTTGTCCGGAATCCTGGCTGCTGTGTCCTCGGTTACTAAGTTTAATTCGCAATGCATTTCAATTTGGGTTTGAATCTCTATTCTGACTATCCCGATCTACTAATACCGCTTATAGTCGGGTGTGTAGATCGATGAAGGGAGAGGGTGTGCGATTACGAGCAATGCTGGATGGAATTGGTTATCATCGCGGGAGAGTGGGTTACACGAGTTACGTCATCTATCTACATGTGGAATTTTGTGATTATGTTTGCGTGCATAGTATTCCAAGGTTGTGTGTATATATTTTCTTGCCTGGCGACCTTCGTTAGCAATTCTATGCGGTGAGAAATCATCCGTGCAATCAATAATTCTAAAGGTCAACTTTTATCCGAGTGTGAATTGTGATGGGTGATTTTCGCTCTACTAATGATTCGTGGGATCCTGGCACACCGATTTCTCGTCGGGGCATTCGACAGCTATTAACTAACCTTGATGATATCTATACAATGATCACAATTTCTATCGTGGTACTGTTTGGCTAGCTATTTCAGATTTCCATGGTGGTAAGTTGAAATTTTTTGAGATTTTTTCATCTCAATAATTTTTCCATACTCATGGGCAAATGATACTAGTGAAGCTTAGGGGAATTGTAAGTATTATTTAGGCTAGATTTTTGTGGGTTTGGAATTTTATTATTTCAGGATTTTGATCCCTGTGTGATTTATTTCTAAATGATTTTATAAAATAATCTACTGGAGATCCCCTTGCAACGTGAGCGCAACAGAAGTCGGTTTATTTCCCTGCTAGAAACCTCAGATTTTATCGTCGATTGGGAATTTATATTAATTAATTCATTTTAAATAAAATTCCGACTTGCTCTTGGGTTTGAGTAATGAAATGCTGGTGACTATCATGAATGCAGGTTGAGCTATTTGTTCCTTTATAATATAGTAAGAATTTGTTGATCTTAATGTTCTTTTAGACGATTTCTAACATGATAATGAATGTATAAGTTACCTCGGAAAGTTTAAAAGTTAATCATTCATTAGCCTCTTGGAATTTTACGGATTTTAGGGGAATTGTCGTATCAATTCTATTCGTGCATAATATGGGTTGAATCTAAATTATATTATTTTGTTATTTTGTTCTCTTTTGGATTTAATGTTATTGATTTTAATCGTTGGTCATAGTATGTTTGTTAATTTTCATTATTTTTAATTCGGTTAACTAGTAACTATTATGCAAAATAAAACTTGAATATCATTCTTGTTAACTGATTTATATTGTGGGATTACGTTCTAGGGGAGTATTTACCAGTTTTCCTAGTCAAGCGGAGCGGTATTTCTCGCCTTGATTTAGGGATTTTACATTAGATACACGTTTGGGTAAAATTGAATGTAGATTACATCTATGGGTTTTTCAATCTGCGGCTTCGGGTTTCCTTAAGTGATTGTTAAGTTGGATGAATTTTACCTAGTCAATTTCCCATGGCGTTCAAGTTTTATATACTGTTGGGCCAGAACGTAAACGGCCTTGGAAAATGTTTAAATGGATCAGAAACACACCCGCAGATACAACACGCAATTTAAAATAAAACATAAAAAACACCAAGTAAACCCGATAAAATCTGAGAAATAAAAGAATTAAATATAAAATAATAAACATAAAAATAAAAATAAAATAATAACAAAATGCACCAAGATCCGCACGATACCTACACAGATACAACAAGAAAACACGACAAATTCGACGAAATTAGAAAAATCAATTAAAGTTCATTAAAGTGGAATTTAAATTGAAAAATTGAATTAGCAATAATTCAATAAAAATCTTAAATAAAAAATTATAAAAATAAATCAAGAAATATAAAAACTAAAAAATAGAATTTGCTAGAAAAGAACAAGGTCGAATTTTGTTTTACTGCATCAAATTTTACACGTCACACAATGAGGTATAAATACTGATCCATTTTCACATTTAAGTAAACCATTTTAAAAAGTGTTTCAAACTTTAAAACCATTATTTGTGAAAACAAAACACCATTTTTCAAAGAGAGCCATTTTTAAAACCTTAAAAACTATTTTGAAAATTGTCAACTATTTTTCAACTATTTTGAATTAGTTTCAAACAGAACTTTTAGGTGAGAATCATTTATATTGGAACCCTCTTTCCACATCACGACCTTGCATCTCAATGGAGCTCTGCTCGGCGTTGATGTGGGAGGAGAGGTATTTATGCTGTTTATGCTATTTTATGCCTTATTTTATGTTTGATGGTTTATGGAATGGATAATGGGTAAATTTACTTGTTTTATGATTAATAAATTTTATTAATATGTATACTTAATTTATATGTTTTATAAAGTCAACATTTTCAAATGTCGAAATTTTTCCGGCCCACAGCCGACACATCACGCAAGTTAGTAAAATCAATATAGTGCAAATGCATGTAAGTGCGTGGAAAATCGCCAATGATATGCACCCGTGAAGACTCAGCGTGCGCAACGCAGCGGTCGGAACGTAAATATTTATCCCTATAGCTGAAGCGAGAAATAAGGAAGAAGTCTCTGGCTGCTTCCTCGTTTCTCAATTCTGTAAAATCGACCTAAAATTATCTTACAAACGGCTTAAAATCACCACACCGAGTAGTCCAGTGGGCACTCAATAAATATAATATAAACACAATGGCGCTTAAGATCTATTAAAGGGAAAGGGTACGGGGATAAAGTAACTGAAATCGTTGGTATAAATTCAATTAATGTGTTAAATGCTTTAACTGGTAGTAGATTAGTTCATCAAAATTAAACATAAGTATCGTAAATAGTTTAGTGCATCCCTTAATTTGCATCGAGTTAACAGATTTTTGTCGTCATTAGAAATAAATATTCTATTAATTAAAGTAGCTTCTAGTAAAATGACTATCGGAAATTTAGGTGACTTACAGTTCCATCTAAACTAACTCCTTCAGTAAAGTAAACGAGATAAAATTGAATTAGCTAAAATCACTGATAGAAGTAAAAGCCCGTGAAATAATTGTTAGAGTAATTTGGACGATTAATTTAAACTCCTGGGGCAGATTGATGGTTTGAGGAGATCAAACAACCTTAGGGATAATAATAGTATACCCAACTCATTTTCAAATGAACTTGAACGCGAGAAATACCCACAACGCCAGTAAATCTTTAACTAGTTAAACGCAGGGTAAACCAACTCCTTAGGTGAAATTTACGAGAAAGTCACGGTAGCAAAGAGGAATTGTGAGTAGTAATTTAGAGTTATAGTCCAACGTCGACAGATGGGTTCACTGAGAGAGCAAATCAGATAAAAAGTTATTCATCGGAGTAAAGAAAATTAATAAAATTAGGTGAAATAAAATGAATTCCATGTTAAGTACAATCAATTTCAACAAATAAATCTATTTAATATCGTAGGAAAATTCAGCAGAGCTTAGTTCAATGGTACTTTTCATGATAACCGAGTAAAATCCCTTCGCACCATCAACCTAAACCAGGAGATTAATGAAATAAAATGTCGATGACCATAAAAGTATTAATGATTTACGAACACAAACAAAAAAAAACAAATCAAATGAACCTTTAATATAGCAATTAAAATCCAACATAAATAAATCGACTGAATTGAGATCACAAATCGACAGTAGGTAATCCATAGGCCAGTAGGTCAAGTGTCCGCAATCAGAAATTAGAGATGAAATTTCTGACTGACTAAGCAGGGGAGGGTGCGATATTCGAGGTCCATCAATACCCAAACGAGGAGACACGACTTCTGATAAATGGTTCATGCGATTGAAAAATCTATCGACCAATATTACTGAGGGCTAAGATAATCCCCAACTGATAATGCATAAACAGACCCAAATGATACGAGAAGAGATCCACGGTAGGAACGCGTGTACGGCACTAAAAATCTAAACGACAATTAGAGGAAACGACTATAACGATAAGCTTACCCTTGTCAATCTGACCGAATTTGACAATTCTAAGATAATCCAATAAGACCGAATAATGAAATTATTGAATAAGAAATATGGATTGAATAAATTAGAATCAGTCAGGTCGCGTAATCAAATTTCAGTAGATGACGAGATGGGTGCGCATCCGAAATAGACACTGACGAAAAATGATTAAATGCCAACGTGATCGGCACTGCACCGTTGATAAATAAACAAACACATTCCGTATCGAGATAATTAAAGTCAACATCAGAAGTTTGGTAATTTTTAATTACGATCACATTCACTATTGATATTTTTAATTAAGATCACATTCATTATGGATATTTTTAATTAACATCGTATTCATCATTTAATTGAGATTTTTTTTTTTTTTAATTAGTATCGCAATCGTTATTTAATCGGTTAACCCATTAATATCTTTAGCTAGTATCTCATTTATTCTTTCAACTAGTAACTAAACTATCAATACAAGGTACACATAAAGGAACGTTTGTTAATTATGAGGGATATATGATCAAACCCATCTAAATAGGAAAGGTCGATCAAATCAGACATTTTAGGGGCGCAGAGGGCTAACAAGCAAACCGTAACCCTCCGTAACTCCTAAACCCTGATATCAACGTCAAGTCTACTATGGATCCAACGATAAGTTCCACCCAACATTAACGAATGACAATGAGTGCACGAACGCCAGTTTCTACTCATCTCAACAACGTAATAGTAAACGATATGAAAGCCCAACAGTCATCCCCTAACCATTAGAGAGGCAAATAATAAACCACGCACACAGTTTAGATGATCCGTTTTATTTTTTTTTGGTTATCATGAGCTAGTAATTGATCATACTACATTGATTTCAGCCAAACATGCCCCTAGATAGGACAGATTCCAGTTCAACCAACACGCCATCTAGGAAGGAGTCGCCCAGGAGAACAGGGGCAACCGGGAAAATACGTCGACAATGGCCGTACCCTACCATTCGGAGGACGCCTGATCTCTATAACGACCCCGAGGAACTAAAACGACAGCAGTACCCCGCGGCCGAAATATTCGCTAACGCGCAGGACCTCCTCACCCAGTGGGAGCGGGTGCAGGAGCGGGTAGACTTACAAGTAGTCAAGACAAGGATGTACCTTGCAAACGTGCTGGATGACATCCTTGCCGGGCGGATCGCCGTCGCCCATCCACCCGTCCGGTTCGGGATACTAGGCGACCCTACACGGTGGAAGCCCTCAAGAAGAGTTTAGAACGGTATTGTCCGGACGAATGACTAACAGACATTAATGTAGTGATTAGATAACAATTATAATTAGAACTGCGTGTGTTTTCTTATTTAATAGAAAATGAACTGTTGATTTGTTTGGATAAATTTAAACATTTAGCTCTATCATAAATCGACGTGTAACAACCCATTTAATTTCAGTAATGTCCTCCCTATGGATCTTACAGACGGAATTAGATCGCGCGAGGCAGGCAAATGCCGAGTTACTTAGTCAGATCCTGCAACTAACTCGCGAGATGCAGCAGATCAAAGCGACTTGCTTAGACCCCAAACGAACAAAAATCCTTTACCAACGGCTCACCGCAGCTCAAAAAGGCTGGGCCGAAGAACGCCAGCTCAATCGGAGTCTGCGTACACAGGTTCGGGACTTGAAGTGGCCTTAGCGGTATGCCGGGAAGGTGAAGCGGTAACTTACCCGCTCATCTTCGCCCCAACTCAAATGCCGCAGACAGCTACCAGGTCGGCAGAGAAATCCAACACGACAATCAGCAGTCGGCGACCGGGACGTAAGGAGCGTGCCCGACGTCGCGCAATTCAACTCCAACACCCCCAGCAATAACAGTTGTATATGAATCGAATAAAATAGTTTAAATGTAGTCGAATTATTAATTTAACATAACCGTACACCAACACCGTCAATTCGTTTCGTATTCAATTAAGCATTAATCATGGATAGTTAAGAGGGACAGAGCAAAACGAGCATAGGTCTTCTATCGACAGCTCGTGAACCCGAGGGTTGTCCGAGCAACTATAGTACTAGCCCATGGTACTCAATTTTTGCGGGCAATCCACCACTTGAACACATTACCAACGTTGCTTAGCAACGGGTGCCAAGTGGCGGTTAGTATCATTTTGTATGGCGTTACGAGGGCAACTAGAAAGATAAGCAAATAATGAAACCCTGTAACCCACCATACAAATTTGGGGGCTCAGCCGGGATTAGAATGATTTTCGTACACAACAAACGACAGGGGACATAAAGCATAACTATCTTTTTAAATAGAAATGTCGGGACGACATTTCACCAAACCCTGGTGAGATGACAAATGAGAAAGAAGGGAGCTTAATACAGAAAGATAAAAAACGATTAACCCGACCTCAAAATGAGAAAATCTGTTGATGAAACGAATGGCTTGCCCACCAAGTACAAATTTGGGGCCTCAGCCGGATTGAAGCTTTATTATTTGGAAAAACCAAAACCATCAAGTTAGGAAACAACAGAGAATTATGTCAGTACACACTCAGCCGGGAGCGAAGGATTTTCGTGTGCAAACAAATCGACGAGAAAGTGTAAAGATCGAGGAGAAAAACCTGACTACGAGATACAAATTTAGGGGCTCATAAAGGACTGTTTTTACAAAGAACCCAAGGAAATAAGCAAATGTGTAAAGTTTAAACAGAGATGTTGAGACGATATGTTGCAAACCCCAGAGAGATGAGAACGCCATGAAATAAAACCCAGAGAACAACTGTTGAAAAACGAGCAACCCGACTACAAATTAAGACGCCAAGACACTCAACATCCATCAATACTTGACGACACAACACCCTTGTAGGATACCAACAACACGACAAGACGCATAAGCGAACAACATATAATTAAAAGGGCAAAATGCGGGATAAAATGAAATGGGGTAAGTAAGGGGAGTAATGATAAACAAGAGAAAACAACGGAACCAAATAGAGGAAGCCAGCGGTAATAGAATAAAGCACAACAGGTAATGAGTAAAATAGTAGTAGATAAAATGAATCAAAATATATTAAAGAGGTGAATGAATTTAGTTAATTAGTATTTGGATAAATTTAAAGGGTAATTTAATAATTTTAGATGGAACCAACAAAAATTATAGAAAAACTAAAGGGGATTCTAAGCATCGAAAATGACAACCTCGAGGAACTAATTAATAAACAAAAGTTAATTAAACGAGCTAAAGAGGATATATCAACGATTTCCAACCTGTACTCCGATGAACATTGCATATTAATAAAATTGATCGATATTGATAAAGACGTAACAACTGAGAGAATATATGAAATTCTATCTATGAGATTAGAGATAACCAAATTTGGGAAAAGCTGGAACAAGTTAATGGAAAAAGTCAAAAACATCGAGGACGAGATTACAACAACAATGAAGGAGCAGACTAAGGCTTATTCGGAATGTTATGCGTGCAAAACAGAGGAAGCACGAGTACTGGTGATACCTTGCGGACACCTGAGTTATTGTCATGGATGCGCACAAGAGTCGCACTGTATGTTATGCCAGCGAAAGATAAAGGAAAGACTAACGGTTTACTTTCCATGAATTGTTATGATGAAATGAAATAAATGTGTATTATGTATTACTTGAATCATTATATAAAAGAAATATGCAATGTTTGTAAATAATAAAACCACCTGACAACGATAAACAAAGGTAATAGACCGAAAACATAAAAGCCGAATTAGGGAAATAATCAAAACACATGCACAGAGACACAAAAATATTGGACGGAAAAATTTCGACAACCGAGTTTTCCTAGTGTATAATTCTTTTTGTTTTATTGATATTATATTTATTGATATTATATTGAGATAGGACGAGGAAAAATGGTTAAACCTGAGCTATCTAATGATAGTACGCTCACCCAAGGGAAACCCTGATCAACCCTACTGAGAAAGGAACTGGTAGGCCAAGTCGCGTATGTCAACAAGTGACCGGCGAGAGATTGATCACCTCTTTTGGGGAGCTTGCTGATGCGATTACCACAAATTTTGAAGGGGGGAGTGAAGAGATAGACCGAGAGGTGAGAGAAAGAGTGCGCACGGAACAGAATTAATAGTTAGAGTAAAGGTACCTAGAGATGACTTCTTTTTCCCTAGCTGGTGGTGAGGCACCAGAGGACAGCTACGGACTGTCGTGCTCAGGTTGTTATCAGCCAAGGGACTGATGACGCTGAGCCGTTCGATACAAAAACCCGGATCCCACACCGAGTATCGAACGATTCTTTTTTTCGCTGGGAGGCACTCGATACAACAACCCGGATCCCACACCGAGTATCGGGGCCAAACGGTAGGTGAGATGTGAACTAACCGGTAAATGGTTCATACTCAAAATGTCCTACTAAAGCCAGATGAGAGCGGCCGAATTGAGCCGAGAAATCTGATGGATGGAGCGGGCAGAGATTTGATAGTTTATTTCCCGCTCCCACTTTTGAGCACTTCCTTTTCTTTTCACTATTCGGGAAATCAAGTAAACCGCTTTTGGAACTTGATTGAACGTCTAGGCATTTCCATACTTTTATATTCTTCGAGGTACACAACCCGGATCCCACACCGAGTACCGAGGGAATGTTTTTTTATTGCCCAGCGAGGAGTTTGGTACAATAACCCGGATCCACACCGAGTACCAAATATCCGAATGGCGGTGAGTAAAGCGTAACCGGAAGAATGCGCGGCCAAAAGACGCCATGGCTTGAGAGTCAGTGTGAGGCCTCAAACATACCCAAAAGTCACTGTTGAGCTCAAGTCCGAAATAAGAGATAATATGAAATAGAGGGCCGGATGATTATAATCAGATACTTGAGGCAATAGAGGGCCGGATGATTGTAATCAGATACTTGAGGCAATAGAGGGCCGGATGATTATAATCAGATACTTGAGGCAATAGAGGGCCGGATGATTATAATCAGATACTTGAGGCAATAGAGGGCCGGATGATTATGATCAGATACTTGAGGCAATAGAAGGCCGGATGATCATGATCAGATACTTGAGGCAATCCAGATAAGATATGATAGGAGTAAAGATGAAAAATGATTATGAATAGATATTAAGGTCACAGATGACCAATAAGAGAGTTAAAACCGAAGGCCGAAGAGCCAACGGAAATCATAGAGGGCATAGAGCGCCAGCAATTGAGGATTAAGTAAATGAATTTTTGGGGGACATAGGAAAAACAATTAATGGAATGAATGAAAGTATGAGTATGATGATTATTGATATTATGATATAGATAATTGATACGACTATATAGATAACTGATAAGACTATATAGATAATTGATACGAGATTAATAGATAATTATTACGAGGTATAGATAATTAAAAATGGACTTAAAATGAGGGGGGTGAGTCAGATAAAGAAGACCACCACGACAAATGCGAACAGGGGGATGATAACATATATAGTATGATAAACGGAGGAGAAATTAGTATAGAGTATAGAATATTGGAGTGTTATTTATTTTTAGGAATCGATAGTCAGATAAAGCAATCCAAGTCAAGTGCAAAGCAAAGCAAAAGAGAAAATATTTCAGAGCAAACGACAAAGCAAAGTGATAACAAAGGAATTTGAATAAACGAGCAGAAAAGATTTTGGAATAAACGTCAGAAGCAGATAAGCAACCAGAAGTTTCAAAGCAACCAAAGCAAGAGAAGAGAAACCAGTCAAACAGACGAATAACCGTAAACATTGATAGCATCAGCAACCACACGAGAAGCAAAAGCCAAGAGAATAGAGAAAAAAGTTTATTAAAAGCGGAGGAAAAGAAAAAAGTTCGCAACAGTAGAAGTGCTAATACTAAAGTATCAACTGCAACCGGGAACCGGCACAGATAGCGGATTGACCGATTTTGAATTTAATAGCAGCGAAGAGAACGAATTACGTAATATCGAAAACCAGTTGACAACGATAGAATCAGTAAACGAAGAAGATCTGGACAACAATCCAAACATGACGACTTTAATAAACTCTTCAATTCCGGATGCAAATGCAATGTTAAATAACAACAATGTGATGGTAGGGGAATTCAGAGAAAAGTTTAGAGGAGAACCGTTTGACGGTAGTCTCAACAAATTGGATACATTTATAAAGGAATTCGAAGTGTATAAAAATATCTGTCACTGGACAGATCAAAAAGTAAAAGAGCGGCTACCCTTGTATTTGAAAGGGAGCGCACAAGATGTATTTGTAGAAGAAGCGAGAGATATAACGAAATTGACAACATGGACAGAAATTAAAGAGTTCTTAATAAAGATATTCGGAATAGAGAAAAAGGGAAATAGGAAGATATTGGACTTCCTACATCGAAAACAAAGACGAGATGAATCAAATGCAGTGTACGCATGTGAATTAAAGAAATTGTGCAAAGAAGCCTTCGGAGAAACAGATTTACCTGAAGATAAAATGGTAGACGTCTTCATAAGAGGAATTAAAAGGGAAGACATACGAGCCAACCTTGGATGTTTGGCACCGGAAACATTAGATAAAGCAGTAGCAATCGCAAATAGATGTGAAGCCCATCTGGGACTGGGATATCAAGTGGCAGTTTTGGCCACAGAACCAACAACACCAACAGTCAATGCCAACAACCAAAACAACAATATCAATCCAGCTATGAATCAATTCATTCCAAGAGCACAGCAGATGTTCAAGCCACCAACAACGAGAAATCCGGAAGATAGAGGTAATAACCAAGTAAGTTATAATAATAATTCCAGGAACAATCCAAATACAAATGAAAAATGCTCCATATGCCAAAGAATAGGACATCGGTCAGAGAATTGTTTCCGAAATTACACTTGTCAAAAATGTGGTAGACGAGGGCATACTGAGAAAATATGTAGACAACCTAATAACAAAGCATGTTACAATTGTGGACAACAAGGACATTTCGCAAGGCAATGTAACATAAGAAGAGAACCAAACCAGTCAAGATTAAATAACTCTATGGGAAATCCACAAATTAACGTGATGCAAGAGATAGACATGCTACGAGAAACATTACAACGAATGCCCATGGAATTAAAAGAGATGATGCAACAGATGCCCACCAATATACAACAACAACGAATCAACGTAATGAGAAGCAACGAGGAGATTCAAGAGCTGAGAACTAGAGAATATCAAGAGCAACAACAAGCTGAATGGCAAAGACTACAAACAGAGGAAGCCCAGGAAATCCAGCAAAGATGGGAGAATCGAAAACAAACCCCGAAAAGAATTAATATGATGAGAATGGAAATTCCAGATAAAATTCACACTGCGGAGCAGTGTGTTGAGAACGAAGGGGGAGGAAATATGATAACTGATAACGAGAAAACAGTTGAATTAAATACGATGGAGAAAATAGAGGGCCATCAAAGAATTTGCAGAGGAGGAAAAACAAAGACGTCGACAGTTAAAAGAAACGATAACGGAGAAACCGAATGAACCAGAAACCCAAGAAATTAAACGAGCAGAAATGATGATAACGGAGGATCAGAACAAGGGAAACATTAGTGTACGAGATAGATGAACTCGAAAAAGAAATTATGACACAAAAGACAGAAAGTACACTGGAGAAAATAAAGCAAGAGGAAGCTCTAGAACAAGAAGAGGATCAATTAAAAGTAAAAGAAGCAATCCTGAAACAAGAGAAAGCGGAACTTAGAAAGAAGGCACTAATATTAAAAATAGACGGAACGTTAAAACATCTAGAACAAGAACAAGCACTAGATCAAAGAATAGAAGTGCTGGCAAAGAAAGTGTTATCTCAAGAAATGGAGGAGCCAAAACTAGAACTACAAAAAGATGAGCAAGAAGCATCAACGTCACAAGGAAAAGAAAAGATATCAGAACCAATAATAACAAAAAATCGAATCCAGAGGATACTGCTACAAAAAATAGAAACAAGAATCAGAAAAGAAAAGCCACGTGGAGTGAAGCTCAAATCGAGAATAGAATAAAAGAGATATGGTTCCAAACAAAAGGGCCAACAAAGATAATGAAAGAGGAGGAACAACCACATATTAATATGTTGAGACAAATACCAGACGATCAAACAGATGAAGATGAAAGTGAAATAAGCAGTCTGGGCGGAGAAATATTTCAATCATGCGAGGAAAATAAACCATACAAGGATGAATCAAAATCCGAATTAGAAGAAATGGAAACAAACGTGCCAGGAGAAGATGAAACGGAGATATTAAAAGAAATCAACGAGATTGTAGAAGAAGTAGATCGAAACCAAATGTTCCTAAACCTCAGAGATACAACCGCATACAGCAGAATAATGAAATTAATTGCGAAAGGATATCAACAGGATAACGGTACATTTACGGCATCATGGAAAGACATGATAAGAAAGTACCAAGAGAATCTGAAAGAATATGATAGAGAAGAATATCAGGTAATTATTGATTTTCCAGAGATACCGAGACAGATAATAGCAACAAGAGGCGAAAGCACAAACGAGTTGTATGATTGGGTAGTGAAAAAGCTAGGACCCAGTTATAAAAATAAACCTTTATATTATCAAGGAAGGAAAATAAAGCGAGATATACACCTCACGGATGCTCTAATATGGCCAAAGGGAATAAATGTGGTAACATTAAACAAAAATGAGACCGAGGAAACGACAGCAGAAATATGGCAGAAAATTCAAATATTGTACAACAAAGAAATAAAACCTGGATTAGAAAAAGAGAGACAAAAGATAATGAGGCAGAACCAGATAAAAATGATAGAACAAGCGATAGACCAAGCTAGAAAATATATTAACCGATTATCACTAACGAGACCGATCTCAATGAAAATATTTGTAGAAGCTGTACGAGACACAGACATTATGAGATTTGACAACGAGAGAACAGATGAGTTGGTAGCCAAATATGGAGAGCACCAAAGAGATATGAGAGGAGATGAACCAATAAAGATAAGAATAAAGCTACCAAATGAAGAAATAAAAGAAATACTGGTAGATCCCGATTGTCAAATGCACGAATTATACCGACGGATAAATCGAGAAATTATACAACCGATAATCGAAAGTAGCGATGATGGCATGGTAGAGGACGTGGCAATAATGTATCACAAACGACAAATAAGCCAGCGAGAACGAACCCCGATATACGAATTAGGTATATGGGAAGACGGACAAACCATTAATATCATAGCCATGGATGAACCAGAGAGGAAAAATACAACAAAAAGGGAACAACAGATCCAAGAATTTCAAGAGGAAATGAAAAGAAAAATGGATCAAATACTAACCATCTACCAGTTATGGAGACAAGATGCAAAGTTGAGTACAAAATTACAACCTATAGACGATTCGCGATGCCGATCAACACCATGGAAAAAGGTGTATGATGAAAAGACAAAGGAGTGGAAATGGAAAATGGAGAGAACTGAACCAAAATGGAGAAAATATATACCAGGGGAAGCGCCAGAAGAGGCAGCCAACGAAATAACCTTAGAGTTATATGAAGACGAACCATATGAAAATTTACCAGAGGAAATGATAAACGAAATGGAATGGCAACCAGAAGAAGACGAGGAAATAAACGATAAAGCTCGATTAGCCCCATACACATGGAAAATAGGTGGATGGGCTGAAAAAGTAAAATCGGCTGAAGAAGAGAAAATCATCGGTATCACAAGTCATCAATTCTATACCGAGATCGGAGGATACCGGATGAAATTGAGAGTGTACCCAAACGGAGATGGGGTAGGAAAAGGAAAATATCTATCAGTGTATTTTCTATTAGCAAGAGGCAGATATGACGACAAGTTAGAGTGGCCATTTAATCGAAAAAGTCACGATTTCAATCGCTAAACCCGGAAAATGGAAGAGCGACACAGCGAAAACTGGGAGTGACCCAAGATCTATGATAAGTCAAAAGCCAAAATCCACTGAAAATGTTGCGGGAGGAGTACCACAATTTCTGTTGAAAGAATAATGAACACCTCATTCGTTAAAAGATGATTCGATATATATTACTATCGGAAGTAGAAACAGAACGAAGAAATGAAATCACGATCCACAAGAAAAGCAAGACCGCGACAGTGTACTCGAGAAACGAATCAGGAACAAAATACTTGCCACAGATATAGACGACCTGTGGAGGAAGGATTACTAGATTACGTAAAACCGCAAAAATGTAGAGAATTAGCAGCGGATACTAAGAACGGAGCAAAGATCAAAGACGAACTGTAACAGATTTAGGCAAATTGGATAATCGATTCTTGTTAAGCAAGCAGTAGAGAATCTGCGAAATATACGTAAAGGAAAATAGAAAGAGTATCGGAGAATGTATGTTGGTCCCAGAGCAATTCCTGAATGAGATTATTCGAAAATGAAACATACTGAATGGGCAGCCGAAACGATAGAGAAGTATTAGTTTTAAAATTATGATGCCAGATTTCGACCAATTGAAGAGAATTTTATATCACGGGCAAGGTGAGTGAAGTAAAAAAAGAGGGATACCGTATGAACCGCCATTTCATTTACATACAAGGACGATCATTAGACGGACGATCTCGAAATCGAGTTACGCAAATGCAATTGGATTAATAAGGTATTAAAACGGTAGCAAAATGATCGCGGGTAGAGAAACTCACTAAAAGAGAAACCAGACGAAAACGCCAATAGGAGAACAAGAGAGTCTAAAACGCCGAAGTCCCTACGGCAAAGCATGAATAGTCGTCATCACAACAGGGGATGAAAGAGATATTAAATTGTCTAAACGATATTTGTGGACGAGGTAAACGACCAGGAGAATACCGGATCAAGAGATTTGTTCAGTGAAGAAGATGAAAACGATTGATAACAGTGACCAGACGAGATAGTATGTGGTCAAAGACAGCCAGGTCGAACATCTATAGAGCCAGATACGAGAGGAAATAAAAGAAAAGAAGAGAAGACGCCGAAAGCTCGACAGGAAGGACGAATGGGATAATTGGATTTAAACTGAACCGAGGCTACAACATCTAAAGAAAACAACAGACGAACAACCAAAACGAAAAGAAACCGGCACGGGCAATGGAAAAGACCAGAGGGACGACCAAAATTGATAAACCAGCTCCAGAAGGAAACTAAAGACACAGATTGACAGATGGATCAATGACAACGAACTTGAACAAGCTTAGTCACGTGACCAAAGCAGTACAGGGAAAACTGAAAGGCCAAGGAACAAGGAGCAAAATGGATCAACAGACTGAATAATGATATGCTTGGGATTAGCAATCCAAGATAAGAGAAATTTTAAAACTCAATAATATCGGGCAGAAGCAAAGCAGCTTGGGCAGCAATAAAAACCGATAATAAATAAAATAATGGACAACAAAGTACGAACCACAACCAGAGATTCCAGAGGAATTACTGCTGATTAATAAATCATTTAACGAAACGAATCTGATGACCCCAAATAGATATTGGGTGTAATGGCCTACTGATGTATAATACGATTAGTGTATACGAGGAAAGGCCGAACTCCAAGATTACAACCCAAAAAAAAACGGATACGAATTTGCGAATACAGATCATTATCAGGAAGGGTAATTCGACCATTCATCCTGACTCAGGGGGATTGGCAAGCTTTATAAATCTTATAAGTAAAGACGATCAACCGAATGGATGCAAGCGGAGTTAAAAGAGTTATTAACGGAATTCGAAACAACGATTAATGCAAGCGATCCAAAACAGCTAGAAGGTGATTGAATGCGATAATCACTACAATACTTCATATGGATGATGTGCGTGCAAAGGGGTAGAACCGTTTTGAGTATATTGATTGTGAAACATAAAGATTGGATGTAAATACTCACTAAAGAACGGAGGGTGCAAAGCAGCAAACCCGGTAAATTACAGACAACTGCAACAGCAGTATCGTATATGTTATACCAAGAGGTAGACTTCATTAAACGGAAATTAAGGACATGCTCAGTAACAATAAAATTTGTAGCATTTCTTGCGGACATCACTCACACTCAAAATTATAGAAGCGGGAACGGGAAACAACATGAGTTTCAGTAACGAGGAGCGAATTGTGAAGAAGGATTCACGACAGGACGCATTCAATAGCTGGAAGAGTAATGTAGCAGCGAAGAAAGGAAAGATAAAAACATTACCGAGTATACGCTGCGGGGAGTAACGGGCTGGAGACGGGACGTGTCAAGGAGACGAGAGTAATACCCTATTGAATCAATTAGTCAACAGGAGTAGAGTGATTGAAGCTATTCAAGTAAGTTGGGAAAAATATCAAGGATATTTCGAATCAAGACACACAAGACAATGAAAAAAGTACCCTCAATGTCTGCAACAGATAGATCATGCAATCGGGGAATGTCAACAATCGTATAGTCACGCCCGATACCAGAACTTGTAGACTCACATTTTTGAAAAAGTTGCAATATTCGATTGGAAGTGCAAGGACAGTGCACAGAGAACAGAAACTAAACACAAAAAAAGTGCATTAGATGAATTACGGAGAGAACCGGAAGAATCGGAAAACCCAACGATAACCGAAACTATCGGATCGGAGGTCACGCAACGGTAGTTAATATCAACAGAACCACCAATCGGAATGAGATTTATAAACAGGACGATGGATTGGCAAATGTGACGAATGGTAGCCAGTACCAATTATGAAAGGAATCATTCTCTATCGCGAACGCATACCAAACGCAAAAAAGCGCAAATAGGACCCCCAAAGATGTGAAACTAATAGTCTCTATATAAACAACAAGATGGATTTCTTATATCATAAAGGATTGGCATCAACAGAAGAAAACATATACATACGATTTAGTTAAAATGATTTTTGTATCATTGAATAGAGAATATTCAAAAACAAAGTTAGCAATTGGCAATCACCAATCCAGATAATACGCAATTCCACTACTACCACTCCAGAGGCGATATTTTGAAGAATCGTCGGAGAAGTTATGTACACGTTACAAATGCGAAAAGACAATTGCGAAACTGCACAGAGAATTCAAACCATCGACGAGATAAATGCATAAACCGAATTAAAGGAGATAACTGCATAAAGGAAAAAATCAGATTCGCTCAACCAGTAACAAGGATGATAAAACCAGAGAAAATTCGTACCAATATGTTGCAGTTTAGTAATGTATATGGACCTTATTTGAAATAGAGATGGAAGTTGGTTACAATCTTCCAACCCGAGTAATTGTAAGCACCACCAAAAATTATTTTGGATTACACAGATTGGCCAGCGAAGCAGAATTCAAACCAGTTGATATTCATATACAGAGTGGAATATAGCCAAACGAAAATCTGGAACGAGCCAGAGAAACATTTATTATTCCCAGCAAAAGCAAGCCATACCTATCTATATTGTACGATACGCGACGGTAACAACTCTATGGAGAGAACCCAACTACGAATTCGTTCATTATCACCAGATCATTGTTTCAACATTGCATACAGCAAATATGATGAAAGCCATGTGGAAGATTTTATCTTCGGACAGATGATGGCAGGATTTAGAATAATATCTCATTCATTCAAATCGTAGAGTAATACATACACAAGAATGTTAGCATGTTTCGATATCTACAACAAGAGAGAGAAAAATCAACTGGAAAATGGCCAAATTGGATTCTTACCGTTTTTTGCAAAGACGGTATTACACGGACATCAAAGATATTCACAAGATAAAAGACTAGTAGGAATCTACGAAAATTGAACGGTACTGATGAGAGTTGACGGAAAATTTAAAGCGATAATGAGTTAGAAGCTGAGAAAACCGAATGAAGCGACAAATAAAACGGACGCAATGGAAACGATGGAATAAATTTCAGAGATGATAGTAGTAATAACAGCGACAAACGACGGAGAACAAGGAGAACGCAGATTGCTAACTCAAGGCAACGTTAAAACAATGTTGAAAATCGAAAGACAAGACACAGTTGACATTAAATCACCACCACCAGTGATTATGACATGCCTAAGGAAAGCAAACATGCATCGGTAGAGGAAACCATGGCCAGTAGAGAGACACGTACCAAATTTACCAAGATCAACACATTACGAAATATTTATTCCAGTACCATAACGAACCAAATTTGGCAGATTTAGTGCCAAAGAACCAGACCAAAGATCAAGAACCGATGGTAAGTGTGGCATCAGGATCCAAGAACTCGGAACTTAACAGCTATGCCTACAAAACATTAGCTGGACCAACACTAAAACAGTACCCATAGAAAATAAATGGGCTGAAATAAAAGCAATGATCGTTACCGGGGAGCAAAACATTTTCAGCTTATAAAAATGGATAGAAATACCCGAAGTTGTGGCCATGTATAGAAGAAGCTAAACATGGATGTATAACCGTGCAGTAAAGAACTCGGTCGCGTTCTCGGAAAAATTGGTCCCAATAACGTTGAGATATAAAAATTAAAAATCAATTACGGTATTTAGCATATCAGGGGATTTGAGCGCAGATTGTAAATTGGACAAGATCTCATGCCAGAATTACTAAAAGAGATAATAATAGATTCTAGGATCAATGGAGCTTGAGAGATTAAAACGGCAGACGAATATTGTATGCTGAAATCGAAGTAAGATGCACTCGAGAAAATAGTTAGTGCCAGGGCGCACACCAAATGATTTTGTTATTACTAAAAGTAAACGAGGGAAACTAGAGGTGAAATGCGTTTTTCGACCTAATCACAAATTTGAGAAAAGATGGAACTGGCATTAGCCAGAGAAGATAAGTATATACGTAACGAAACAGTGATTCCAATCAAATTTACAAACTTCGATGAGAAGATAGAAAGTCATTTACGAAGAACGGACAAAACTAGGAAGCTAACACCAATTGCATGGATCATTGAACTTCCAAACAACACAACTAGGAACTGAGGAGAATTATGATATGACAGTCAGCTAGCTGAACGAAAAACGAGAAAGAACAACTACATAAAACTGCTACGGAATTTAAAAGATTATTTGCAGCATCTGGACTTAGGAATCTCGTAATAAGCGATGATAACGCAACACACGTACCACTAAACAGATGATACCCCAAATAACACTACGACATATCGCATTGGCAGAAGCTCAAAAATCAGAACAGAAAAAGAAGTTCAAAAGCTGTTAGACGGCAGGAGTAAATCGAACCAAAGCTTGCTCGCCATGGCAATTCCCAGTGGTCTTGGTAAAGAAGAAAGCACGGAACACAACGGTTCTGTATAACTTACCCGACGACCAACGCAGTACAAAAACGGGATACATTTACCCGTTACACGATATAACCGAGATGTTAACAATGTTACACGGAGAGCTCTATTATTACGTCGCTAGACTTAAAAAAGTGGTTATTTGGCAGATAAAAAGTCATAAGAGGAGGATAGAGTAACAACCGCCTTTACAATTGGAAAGATAGATTTTATATACCAATTCAAGAAATGCCTTTTGGACATAAACACCGCACCAGTTCCTATCCAGGATGTATGAACTTTTAACGACTGCATTATACAGTGCTATGGTATATATTTTGATGATATTATTAATTTATTCATAGTTCACCTCGAGCATAAACATTTAAAAGATATCGTAATGTATCGTTCGCACTGAGACATGGAAAACTGAAATTTGAAACCTCAAAAATGCGATTGGGCAAAAGGAAAAAGTCACCTCTTCGAGGCATATTGATCAGCAAAAGCAAAGAACCAGATCCTCAAGAAACATTTCGAAAAGATTAAAGAATGCCTGCACCAAGACAGTACACAAGCTGCAAGAAATTTAGTGCCTATGTGGCTGTACTTAAATTCGAAGACGTTCATCAAGAACTATTGCAACCATCGCCGAAACCACATACAAGACGTTAACCAAAAGATCAACCCGTTTTATCAATGGAAGGGGGACACCAAAAGCCTTCGAAACACGTCAGAGAATAAACTGATATCACGCACCAATACTCGTTACACCGATTGAAGAAACCGTTTTGTTTAGCAAACAGATGCAATGGCATATGCATCTGGACGCAGTATTAGGACAATGGGATACGAGAGCAAGAGAGCGAAGTCATTGGATATTATAGATCGAACGTTCAACAAACATTTGAAAAGAATACTCTGTGACTGAAAGAGAAGTCATTAGCAATAATCCAAAGCTATATCAAACATCTTCAAATATTTTATTATGGGTCACGAGATATATCCAGAACCGTTCACTACGGATCATCAACCATTGTATGGCTTTAGGACCACACAAAGAAGCCATCGAGTAAGATATAATGAGAATGGGCAATGCAGTTTACAAGATATATCGCGTATATAATTCAATCAGGAAAAGCGACGCAACGCAGATTGTATGTCAGATTTGTATTGAGGAAACTGATGGATCAGGATGTAAGACCACTATGCATATCATCCGCAGACCAATTCGATTTACAAAACTGAGAAATGAGCAGAAAGAAAGACGATGAGTTAAAAACAATTAATTGAATTCATAGAAACGACGATATGAAATCATTCGAGCAACAACAGTAAATTAAAGGGAGCATATGGAAACACCAAACATCGATTTCTAACATATGGAAAAAGGCATGGTTTTACTAATGGATGTGTGGAAACGACTTATGTGCTTACCAGAAAGCAGACGAACAAGACATAGGTATTGATTTGCAATGATCACGATAATCTGGAAGGACATTCAGCAAAAAAGACGGAAGAGCAAGACTGCGTCAAAAAAAAATTATTGGCCAAATATCGCTAGGACCGTAAAAGGATGGGATAAAGAATTGCCCCTAATATGTGCAACGCAGAAAAAGCACAGGAAGTAATGAAAGCACCATTTGAAGCGATGCCAATTCCCCCAGGAAACACTATGCGATGATTGCAATGTATGTAGTAGGACCAATACCCGAAACAACGATGGAAATATCTACTATATTAGTGGTGACAGATTATTTATCAAAATTCCCGGAAGCATTCGCATACCAGATCAAAAAAGCCAGTAACAATAGCGAGAATCCTGGTAGAGGAAATATGCTGTAGATACGGAACGGGCCCAAACAGATCTAACTGATCAAGGAAACCAACTTTATGGCGACAATAATTAGAGAAGTAAACGGAATTACTTCAGGAATATGCGAAGTTGAGAACATCAAGCCGTACCATCCGCAAACAAATGGTCAAAGGGCGAACGATTTTAACGGCATATTAATAGAAAATGATGTCCAATTATGATGAGCAGACACTCAAAAGATTGGGATAGTTATATACAACCTATGCCTTATGGCTTTAAGGATGTCAATACACTCAGCAACAAAAACTGATCCATTTCAAATTAATGTACAGGCAGAGATGCAACACTGCCCGACTTAGACTTTTAAGGAATATCAACCGCACATATCACAGTATATGGAAATTGATGAATTATGTACGGATTCAAAGAAGCGAATCAGCAAAGAGATCTGGAAAACGGTCAGTTGAATATTAGATTTAATCAAGAAGTTACTAAAGAATTACATGTAAAAGCGAGATGTACGTGAGCATAACTTTCAGGGTTGGAGATTTGGGGTAATAATAGCACGCCAGAAATTATCCAGGAGTAGCCAGAAATTACAAAGATGTGGTAAAGGACCTTACGAGATTATGTACGTAAACGAGAACAATCGCTCGAGTTTAAATTGGTCAATAACCACTCACTAGACCTATCTACGTAAACGTTAAGCAGATGCTAAAGGGCAATACCTAGAACATATAACCAAAAGAAACCGCAAAAAAGTCGAGGTATGCAAACCGCGATCCACAAATCAACAGCTTAAGTATAAACGGCACAACGATTAGTCGAAAAATAGAAGCACATCAACAAATTACCGTAGAGGAACCAAAACCGATGAATCAAAATAACGCTAAACGCGACCAAGACAATATAGACAAGCTGGATCAATAGTAAAGCTTATCAGAGAGATTAATGCCAGAATGGGTCGAAGGAAAAGATGGATAGATATTAAACAAAGCGTGGAAAATCGCAATGGATTACTGTAAAGGGCTATAAGTCCACCAGAAAAGGACCGTATTAAAGAGAGTATAACCCATGATCTTCACTATGCAGATGTAGAGGAAAAACGTAACCTTACATATTGCAGTACAACAACAGGAAACACCCAAGGTAATGGATATTCAATTCAACTTATGCAGAATGCGGGACCACGCCTCGGAGAATTTACCGAACGAAAGAAGAGGCAAACACCACTTTAATGTTCTTGCAGTCAGCGCAGATGCTTCTACAACCAGTACTGAGAGAACTACTAAAAACAGGATTCGTCGTTTAAAGAGAAAGACAATGGAGAAAACAATGACTAATATACGCGCTGAAATCCAGGCAGGCAAGTGAATAAAAATTTATAACCAGTAATGCGACAATTAGAGAAGGAGAAATGATGGGTATAAACAATCCAAAATTATGGGAAGCTATCGACGCCAAACAAGACGAAAGCAAACCAGGCCATCTTGAGAAATGACCTACGAAAGTTCACCACTTTAAGTTTCAATGTAAACTATATGGTAAGGAACAGAAACGTATCTATTGAAAGAACACATATATGCTCACTACCCATTCCAAAAACAATAAAAGCAATGTTTGAAGTTGGAAGGACTGAAAATTCACCCAACCATCCGAAAGACAGCCAGTACGAATCGCGAGATTTAGAAAGGAACAACTATAATAGATGAATAACAAGATGGCATCGAAGCAAATAAAGGATTCCAAGCGACGTAAACAAGAGAATAAAGAAATGGACGATATAAAAGCGAGAATAATAAAGTATACGAGGGAAATAATTGAGATACATAATAGTCCGAGGACGACACTTTCAAAGGGAAACCCGGATGGAATTAATGATGGAAGGAGGAAGTGAACAAACAGCAAAAGCAAGACGATCAAAATGCTAGAGACGAAACATAAACCCGCACAACAAGGGAAAAAGGAATATCCAACGAGGAACGTCAGAAACGACACAACAGCAATTACGAGGTGAAAACGAACAGAGGTGATGCTACCTACAACAAAGGGAAAAAATCAAAACGACCGACCCTGCTACTTAAAAATAATTGAGTATTAATCACGTCCACAAGTTAACGGAGCTGACGAAATCATCACAAGGAATAAAATCGTTCAGAATACGAACACTAATGATAAAGAATTTCAAGCAAAGGAATATTGCTTACAACTGAACCATGAATAAAGCACTAAGTTGTCAATTCGCACTCATAGGAAAACATGAAAGGATGAAATACGATCGAAAAACTATTCATCATGTCAAACACCAAAGATGTATATGTAGAGATGCCACGAGAAGATAAAACACCGTAAAAAATCCAAGTAAAAGCCAGGAAATAGGTAATTGCGAATAATAAACGAGGAATGAGAAACCATTGAACAAGTATGTATACAAAATAAAAATCATCGATTGTTGGAAAATGAATATTGAAAGCAGGAAGAAATGTGAATGGGAAATAAGCCTGGTAAGGAAATGCGGAATATGTTAATATGTGCCAACAATGATAAATAATACCCTGCACATTAGCCAAAACCCTGGGAGAAAAAATTACACAACACCAAAAGAGAACCTTATTCAACGTCGGCAGCGAGAAAATAAGAATACGATAAAAGTGGAATCAGACACCAAGGTGGAGAAGAGATACATGTTGAAAATGGCAAAGCACCCACTCACAAAAGTCTTGTATATTCGAAACCAAAAAAGGAACGGAAACGAATAATGAAGAATCAAATGTCAATCAAACGATATATCAAAAAAACAAAAAAAAATAATCGTATTCAAACTAAAAGAAGAACGTGGAAGGTATAATAGTACCGTTTTCAGAGAGAAGGATAAGAATTACTGGAATCAATAAACACAAGAAAGTTACTAGAAATCATTAAAAACGACAAAACAGATCACAGGGAAAAAGAAACAAGAGAACCAAAACGTACAGACGACAGATTCAGAGAAAGTAAGCAAGTAATAATAAAATAGAGTCAAATTCAGCAAATGAAGAAAGAAATCAGTAATGAGGAAATACAGGCGAAACAACCTATCACAAAAATCTGGCGTATACGAACCTAAAGAATGAAACAAGTAAATAAAAGAATCTCAATGTGAGACAAGCAAAATATAAAGAAATCAAAAGTATCGAATTCCCAACAAAAAGAAAACTGGGGAAAATATGTAATAAACATCAAAAGGAACCTCATGAGCATGTGGGGACAATAACAAGGAAACTATCGCAAGTCAAAGTGCGCAACAGATCAACCTATAATAAAACACTTGAAGGAAACAGAACGAAACATGGAAAAAAGGAATGATCATGGGACGACAGCCACCTTCAATTCACGAAGCATTACAACTCCAGAAAGCACTCTAAATGTACAACACAAAGACAGTGAATAAATGGAGAGACAACCATGCAAGCAGAAAAATAAACCATGCAGACTAATGAAAAACTATATTTGATTAAAATTGATCTGGATAACAACCAGCAGTAATAAGCAGCGTAGTAATGCTGATAATAATTCAACTAGCGCAAGAACCTACAAATGCAAAAGAAGCAGCAAAGAAAAAGATTGGGTCGCAGTAGAAAATTCGATTATGATATCGAATTAGGACAATATGAGCAGAAGACCGAAGAATACGAAATCATAGGAAACTCTAGCACAAGCGGACTCCTGGACAAAAGAACCGCCCATTATCGAAGCACAACAATGTCCAACGAATTGATGTAATACCAGATAATGATGGAGAATATGGGGATATACGGACATAACGTATAGGGTCCCGGAGACGATTGGTGTAAAACGAAAAAAGAGACATTGTATATTAGTTGTAAAATTATGTAGTATATTAGTAGTATATGTATACTATATGTTAAATACGCACAAAATACGTTAGAGAACATACGCAAACAAGAAGAATGCCGATGAATTAATGATGCGTTATAATCAACAGATGAATCCGAATGACGTAAACCAGCAAAAACCAGTGAGAATACCACCATTCACAGAAGCAATACCACAACCACGCTGCCAATGACCGTATAGAGATTTTGTAAATTAAATCAAGAATATACAATAATCAAGGAATCGAGGCACATGGAGACGAC
Organism: Schmidtea mediterranea; assembly: GCA_022537955.1. Classification (NCBI taxonomy): domain Eukaryota; kingdom Metazoa; phylum Platyhelminthes; order Tricladida; family Dugesiidae; genus Schmidtea; species Schmidtea mediterranea. The sequence goes on from CM039679.1 coordinate 322,392,394, forward strand.
AATGCGAAATTAAATGACACTAAATACAACTAATGCGCAACGCATGGACAAATACTCATATGTATAACAGAAAGCGTGAAAACAGAGACTACAACAACCATATAACTAGAAGAGCAACAGGAACAATACTGCAATATCACAAAGAATAAATGAACAATTAACAGAATTAAGTGAGATGGCAGCTGACGAAATTAGAGACTACGTACAATCATTCAGCACGTAGAATCCAGAAGTTGGGTGGATGGATAGCAATCAATGCAGAATTTTACCCCAGAACGGATTTCAACAGTAGAGTTACAAATAGCAGCACCTGTAATATTATAAATAAGCGATACGAAGTAAACAACATCAAGTAATCAGAAATTTTTGTAGAATGCAGACAATTATCGAGAAAATTAACAGGAAGCGAAATCCATCCAACTACGAGACGATAATGAAAAATACAGGTTAGAATGGTGAACGAGTATCAAGAAGAACTAAAGTGTTGTAAAATGTAACGAATTCTGATTGAAGCGAGACAGACGAAATGTGGATGCAGAATATGCACAATGTACGATAGAAGTGATAGAAACACAACAATAAAATGCCCTGGATGTGACGAAACTTTGAAGAAGATGAAGACCTAACACAGATGATCAAGCCACAATAAAGAGAATCAATAATCTATTGTTCAATGCGAAGTAAAAGAATGTTGAATGGAAAAGGACTTATGAGGAAGCGCGAATCACGCAAACGAATGTGAATATAACGAGATATTATGCGAGAAATGTCAAACTATCATAACAAAAAAGATTATGAGAAGAACACCATAAAGTATGCATCAAGAGAGAGGAAAAATGCGAATCTGTGGAGTCATCGACGAATGATAAAATGAAATGGAACATCGGAATCCAAAAGAGGAACAAATATGCGACTATATGAAGGAGTATGCCGCAAAACAAACTTGGACAAGAAAGATAAAGTCAATTAAAGGAACAATTGGAACGAATGCCGCGCAAACCCAGTCAAATCCCCGTTAGAATTATCAATTGTCAAACGCAACTACCAATTGCGGGAAATGCAAAAACACATGATAGAAAATAGCATCGAGCATACCGAAATCATGATGAAAACGATAGGAATGTTGCATGGGAGTAAAAGCCTACGAACAGAAAATGATGCACAAAAGCACTAATAAGAGAAATATTGGAGTCCAGAAAGAATTTCGAGAGAAGCCAAGGAGACACACTAAAGAAAATGGCCGAAATGGAAAGAAAATGCAACAGATGACCAACAGCATAAAGGAAACTAGAAACCACAATTCTATAACAGAAAACATCCTACAAGCACCATTTATATGGAAATAACGAATCGCAAGAAAACTCCAGAGAGCAAAAGATGGAACACAAGAATTCTAGATAGTCCAACCAATACGTTGGGAAAATGGATTACAAATTGGGCATTAGATTATATCAAATGGAGATGGGAATGCAACAGGCACCACATCAGTGTCCTTCAATCAAGTAGGAAAGGAGATTACGAACGAGCTATTAACATGGCCTTTTAAAATATGATATTACAATGAGGACAAGAGGACTATCGTAACCGATCAGAAACAGGAAATGAACCACAGATGGGAAGACCCAACAACCGACTGGAAATACAGCGATTGGAACACACGTTTCTAATCCACAACAACGATTGAGAGGAGAAGGATTCTTGCGAGAAGATAACTGTATATAAAATTAAGAAGGTGGAGAAGCCAGACAGACGTTGTAAAGAAAAAAGAAAGTGTAAAATGTAAATAAATAACAAAAAATCAATAAAATAAAAAATTACAAATAACCAGAAAAATCAGAAAAACAAAATTCAAAAAAATAATGACCATATTTAGATGGCAAGCGGAATCAACGAGAAAATAACAGATACAGATGAAGAGAGGACCGGATTCGATATGGACGAGATTATGGAAAAAACCAGAAGAGGAAGAGAAAGTTAATACACTTGCAGCAGCAATATATACTAAAAGACTACGACGGAACAAGACGGCCAACGCGCAAGTCATAAAAGCGATATACTCACAAAGGAAAGTGAAGACGAGAACTGAGAAAGAGGAACAGAGATATCTAACTTTTAAAGATAATAAGTGTTTACCGACGGCAAAGTCCAAGAAATGGCCGCACAAGGATTTATTTTACGGGAACACCAGAACTACCAGACGAAGTAACATGCATCTAATTGTAAAGGAAAACTCGCAAATGGGAAAAAGGAGAGACAGCTAAACGAGAACACTTGAGGAATTTCCACCTGCCATTTAGAATCAAATATTGATGTAGAAACCAAGCGATGAACAGATCAGAAGGACTCGACAATCAGAATTAGACAAGCGAATGAAAAGGGAGGTGAGAAAAAATAACGATAATAAAGAGTTTCGAAAGATCCAGCAGAAATTAATATGGGAAAAAAGAGAACTATAAATAGAAACTCGAAGAGAGAATTAAAAACTTTTCAAAGGAAACCCAAGAGCAGCAGAATTTGCGAGTCAAGGATATTGGCCAAACAGCCAGAGAATATGTGCGAAGGAGGTAAAAATCAACAACAATACCAGATCAGAATGTCAAAAAGCTAAAATAAAGGAAAATGTATGTATAACAAGAAAAAGAGTCAAAGAATATCGAAATAATAATTACCAACCAACAAATAGAAGATTCTGGATCGACCAAAAACGAGAACCATAATGCTATTATCAGGAGTAGATACTCAAAAGATGAGGAAAATAATCCAGGAAAGGTAGCTAATAATTAGAATGGTACGACTCGACACAAGCAAATAATCGAGCAACAAACGATATCAGAAAACCTAAAGAGAATCGTGACAAATCAAAAATAAAGGAAGCTATTTTGGAGGCAGTATCAATGTGTAAACATGTTTGGCAGAAACATGTAGAAATAATTTATATGCCTTGTGGACCATATGGTCACATGTGAAGCATGCGGGATAAAAGTCAATATATGTCCAGTATGTAGAAAGCCGATCAACGGGCGGATCAAAGGATTCGTTCGCTGATCAGTAGATAGAAAATGAAAACAATGTGTAAAATGTAAATAAAGATAAACATAAAAACAAAAAAATTATAAACTCAAAACCAAAAATACGAGATGATGTAAATTATGATAAAATTTTGATATGAGTGAAAAGAGAAAATAATCAATTATTAATATTCAGAATTACAATGAACCAAAACGAGACGATAAACAAAAGAATAGAGAAAACAGCAACAGAGGACAAAGAGTCAAGAACCGAAAACCAACCCAAACAACTAAAGGAGATTAAAAGGATGGCACAAAGGTCGATGAGATTAAAAGAAATATTAACATCAGTAGAAAGGAGAACTACTGAGGGATAACGTAAAGATAAAGATTGATAAGAGAAGAATTGGAACAACAGACAAGAATTCTGAAAGGAAATAATGAACCACGTCAAGGACGAGAAGAGGAGTTAGTAAAAGAATCCATGCAGAAACCAAACCAAGAATCACAAACCAAAGAAAGGAGAATTAGAATGTTAGAACAAGAAACAGGATCAAAAGCGAAATAGAAAGATGAGAGAAGTGATAAAAGATAAAGAAAGTAGAGATACAGAGAAGGAGGGAGACGATAAAGATCATACCACAAATGCAGGAGGAAATTGGGCAAATTAGCACCCAATATCGAATAAAGAAGACAAAGAAGAACCCATATGGAACAAGCCAAAGAGTGGGGCAAAAAAGAACAAGCACTTCACTGAAAAGCGAAGTGTACGGAGAGAAGGAGCGTGCAAGGAATGACTGGGAAGCACGCGCTAGACATTATATCCAGCAAATAGCCGAAGAGGAAGATAGAACAAGAGCTTATAAAGCTAAATGGGAGAACGCAAAGATCGAGATCAATAAACTGAGAAATCAAGGGCCAAAACCATCAAAGAAAATTAGAGAGCCCAGAGACGATAGACAGGAAAGAATAGTGATCCAAACAACGGCGGAAGCGAGAAAGTGGAAAGACAAGTATAGATTGTCGAAAATCGAGAATACAATACAGTGGGAACATATACAAAAACAAGATCACGAAATAGTACGGCAACAAACCAGAGTAAAAGAGATGCAGATCGAGCAGGACGAAGCTCACCGACAAAGACGAATACAACAAATAAAAACGGAAAAGAAGGAAAGTTGGATCAAACTAGAAGCAGGAAAATGGAAGGACCAGTACCAAGAAGCCAAGAAAGAGATAAGACTGTTACCTAAAAAGATATTGAATACGGAAGATTGGGAGCTATGGGAGCAGATTGAAGAGCAGAAACATACACTCGACGATTACAGTAACCAAATACAAACATTAGAATTCAATGAACGAATCAGAAAGAATACAATAGACAGGCTCAGAAAAACCGAAAAGGCCCACAGGAAATGGATTGATCAATTAAATCAGAAGATACTGGAAACCTTAAATGAACAAACCGATGAAAGACGACAAATCCAACAATTAAACGAGAGGATAACAGAACTCCAGCAGGAGGTGAATGGACACCGAGGAGTTACAATATTTAAAGAAATTCAGTTGAGACACCAACATGAAGTCAACGAGCAGTTGAAAGAACAAGTCGAAGCGGAGATAAAAACAATAAAGCAAGGATATGAGGAAAACGAGCAGAACCTGAGGAAGGAAATTGAAAAGTTAAAAGCGTTGGAAAACACGCATCGTTTGGAAACGCAGGTGGAAGAATTAACAGAAAATACGGAATATCTTGCCTATCTCTTAGACGAAGAGATACAAATATCAAACGCTTTGCGTGCAGAAATAAATACCTTGCAGAGCCGACCACCAATCCTGCTCATGCCATTATACCCAACTGAAATTATAAACCAAGTACCCGCCGAACCCGATGAAGGATTCGGGGAGACGGACGAAACGATAGTGTAAACCTAAAAGAGAAAAATTGTAAAAAGTGTAAAAAGATAATAAAAATAATAAAAATGATAAAAACAAAAATTGTAACCGATGTATATTTAGCATGAATTCAAGCGAAGTAGAAATCTGAATGAATCTAGAAGACGGAGAATACGTACCAAGCCCAATTCAATTAGTAGAACCAATCGAGCAAGACCCACTGAGATACTATAGTAAAAGGTGGAGAGCCGAAAGAAAAGAATGGCAAGAGTTAGCGGAGGAACAAGATTCAGAAATCGCCCGGATAAATCAACAACTAATACAATCCAAACAATTAGCCAATATGATAAAACGAAAACTAGCATCCAACATGGGAGAAAACAGAGAGCAAAAGAGAGAGAATGAACGATTGAGACGAGAATTGGCCGAAATAAAGACTCGCGTAATCCTGGAAGATTATTGGAAAACCGAAGCAGAACGAATGAGAGACAGCAGAAAAAGCGAACAGAGATATGTAATACAACTAGAAGACAGTTGTAAAGAAGCCAGAAAGATAAAAGAAAGCCATCAACAAGCTCAAGATGAGATTAAAACGCTAACAGAACAGCTCCAGGAAGCGAGACGAAAGCTGGAAAAGCAAACAGCTAAACGAATAAATCATAAACGTCAACTTAAAAGAAAGCAAGCGAAAGAAAGAAATCTCCAAATGAAAATCTACAATCAACAAAGAGTAATCAAAGAAAACAAAGAACGACTAAAAGAACTCCCAAAATTAACCGAGCGATTAATAAAAGCCCAAGTTCTGATAATGAGATTCTCAGAAAATAAAACTAAGGAGGAGTGCGAGATACACTCAACCCCAGAAAAAGAGTAAAAAGGGCTAAACTCCACTGTAAATAAACAAAATAAAATCTTGTAGATAAAATAAAATTGATTATGTATTCGAAAATAGAAGTTATGAACCCAAACCTGTGGATAATAATGATGATAATAATGAGAAAATGCAATACTGAGAACCCGTTGGAAAAATGCGAGAAATCCCAACCATTCAGAAGAGAGGACAGCACCTGTGCCGATTTCAAAGAAATTTGTAGTAACCCCAATAACGAGGAATGTCAACAGATAAACCTCCAATGTATACAATGCCCCATGAAAGAAAACAAGGATGAGATAAAACAGAATATCGAGAAAACCCAAACAATGGTACAAACCCTACTGAAAAATAATGAAGAGATAGCTAATATAAAACATGAAAACCAAGAGATAAAGAAAACCCTAGAAACCCTCATCAGACAAATTCAAAGGAAAGCCAAAGCAAATCCCAATAATAAATTAATTCAAGAAATTCAAAAGATCGTTCTATCAATCAAAAGGCAACAAGGAAAACAAATCAAACAGAAAAATGAACCCCATGCAATGACAAGTCTATCAACCGAACTAATACTACCGATTAGTATAACATCTAACATAATACTCCTAATATGTTGTCTCATCCTCGGCCTAACAAACAACAAGCAAAGGCAAAATACCCAAATCCAAAAGGTCAGAAGAATGTTCACCCAAATCCGGAAAACTACCAAACCGAACGAAATGACAAGACTCTCGCAGATTTCCACCAATCACCCTTCAAGATCAACCCAGCTCGAAAGCGAAACCCAAGCCGTCAGCGATTCATTCGAAAACAAATACAACTGAGTTGCAGTAACTGATATTGATTTGAACTGATTTACATTGATTTGAACTGAATTTACTAATACTGATCTACAGTGATTTGAACTAATATTGATCTACATTGATATTGAACTACACAATTGATATTTGATTACGTACTGTAGCCGGACCTTAAGTCCATCTTTCTCTTGATAATTAACCTTACCGTAGAAACTTTTTATGAATGTGAATAATGAAAACGGAATTGTATGTATTATTTTGAAATCAATTGAAATTGCGGGTCGCAATTTTACGGACCCCCGAGTGTTTTATGTTGGGCCAGAACGTAAACGGCCTTGGAAAATGTTTAAATGGATCAGAAACACACCCGCAGATACAACACGCAATTTAAAATAAAACATAAAAAACACCAAGTAAACCCGATAAAATCTGAGAAATAAAAGAATTAAATATAAAATAATAAACATAAAAATAAAAATAAAATAATAACAAAATGCACCAAGATCCGCACGATACCTACACAGATACAACAAGAAAACACGACAAATTCGACGAAATTAGAAAAATCAATTAAAGTTCATTAAAGTGGAATTTAAATTGAAAAATTGAATTAGCAATAATTCAATAAAAATCTTAAATAAAAAATTATAAAAATAAATCAAGAAATATAAAAACTAAAAAATAGAATTTGCTAGAAAAGAACAAGGTCGAATTTTGTTTTACTGCATCAAATTTTACACGTCACACAATGAGGTATAAATACTGATCCATTTTCACATTTAAGTAAACCATTTTAAAAAGTGTTTCAAACTTTAAAACCATTATTTGTGAAAACAAAACACCATTTTTCAAAGAGAGCCATTTTTAAAACCTTAAAAACTATTTTGAAAATTGTCAACTATTTTTCAACTATTTTGAATTAGTTTCAAACAGAACTTTTAGGTGAGAATCATTTATATTGGAACCCTCTTTCCACATCACGACCTTGCATCTCAATGGAGCTCTGCTCGGCGTTGATGTGGGAGGAGAGGTATTTATGCTGTTTATGCTATTTTATGCCTTATTTTATGTTTGATGGTTTATGGAATGGATAATGGGTAAATTTACTTGTTTTATGATTAATAAATTTTATTAATATGTATACTTAATTTATATGTTTTATAAAGTCAACATTTTCAAATGTCGAAATTTTTCCGGCCCACAGCCGACACATCACGCAAGTTAGTAAAATCAATATAGTGCAAATGCATGTAAGTGCGTGGAAAATCGCCAATGATATGCACCCGTGAAGACTCAGCGTGCGCAACGCAGCGGTCGGAACGTAAATATTTATCCCTATAGCTGAAGCGAGAAATAAGGAAGAAGTCTCTGGCTGCTTCCTCGTTTCTCAATTCTGTAAAATCGACCTAAAATTATCTTACAAACGGCTTAAAATCACCACACCGAGTAGTCCAGTGGGCACTCAATAAATATAATATAAACACAATGGCGCTTAAGATCTATTAAAGGGAAAGGGTACGGGGATAAAGTAACTGAAATCGTTGGTATAAATTCAATTAATGTGTTAAATGCTTTAACTGGTAGTAGATTAGTTCATCAAAATTAAACATAAGTATCGTAAATAGTTTAGTGCATCCCTTAATTTGCATCGAGTTAACAGATTTTTGTCGTCATTAGAAATAAATATTCTATTAATTAAAGTAGATTCTAATAAAATGACTATCGGAAATTTAGGTGACTTACAGTTCCATCTAAACTAACTCCTTCAGTAAAGTAAACGAGATAAAATTGAATTAGCTAAAATCACTGATAGAAGTAAAAGCCCGTGAAATAATTGTTAGAGTAATTTGGACGATTAATTTAAACTCCTGGGGCAGATTGATGGTTTGAGGAGATCAAACAACCTTAGGGATAATAATAGTATACCCAACTCATTTTCAAATGAACTTGAACGCGAGAAATACCCACAACGCCAGTAAATCTTTAACTAGTTAAACGCAGGGTAAACCAACTCCTTAGGTGAAATTTACGAGAAAGTCACGGTAGCAAAGAGGAATTGTGAGTAGTAATTTAGAGTTATAGTCCAACGTCGACAGATGGGTTCACTGAGAGAGCAAATCAGATAAAAAGTTATTCATCGGAGTAAAGAAAATTAATAAAATTAGGTGAAATAAAATGAATTCCATGTTAAGTACAATCAATTTCAACGAATAAATCTATTTAATATCGTAGGAAAATTCAGCAGAGCTTAGTTCAATGGTACTTTTCATGATAACCGAGTAAAATCCCTTCGCACCATCAACCTAAACCAGGAGATTAATGAAATAAAATGTCGATGACCATAAAAGTATTAATGATTTACGAACACAAACAAAAAAAAACAAATCAAATGAACCTTTAATATAGCAATTAAAATCCAACATAAATAAATCGACTGAATTGAGATCACAAATCGACAGTAGGTAATCCATAGGCCAGTAGGTCAAGTGTCCGCAATCAGAAATTAGAGATGAAATTTCTGACTGACTAAGCAGGGGAGGGTGCGATATTCGAGGTCCATCAATACCCAAACGAGGAGACACGACTTCTGATAAATGGTTCATGCGATTGAAAAATCTATCGACCAATATTACTGAGGGCTAAGATAATCCCCAACTGATAATGCATAAACAGACCCAAATGATACGAGAAGAGATCCACGGTAGGAACGCGTGTACGGCACTAAAAATCTAAACGACAATTAGAGGAAACGACTATAACGATAAGCTTACCCTTGTCAATCTGACCGAATTTGACAATTCTAAGATAATCCAATAAGACCGAATAATGAAATTATTGAATAAGAAATATGGATTGAATAAATTAGAATCAGTCAGGTCGCGTAATCAAATTTCAGTAGATGACGAGATGGGTGCGCATCCGAAATAGACACTGACGAAAAATGATTAAATGCCAACGTGATCGGCACTGCACCGTTGATAAATAAACAAACACATTCCGTATCGAGATAATTAAAGTCAACATCAGAAGTTTGGTAATTTTTAATTACGATCACATTCACTATTGATATTTTTAATTAAGATCACATTCATTATGGATATTTTTAATTAACATCGTATTCATCATTTAATTGAGATTTTTTTTTTTTTAATTAGTATCGCAATCGTTATTTAATCGGTTAACCCATTAATATCTTTAGCTAGTATCTCATTTATTCTTTCAACTAGTAACTAAACTATCAATACAAGGTACACATAAAGGAACGTTTGTTAATTATGAGGGATATATGATCAAACCCATCTAAATAGGAAAGGTCGATCAAATCAGACATTTTAGGGGGCGCAGAGGGCTAACAAGCAAACCGTAACCCTCCGTAACTCCTAAACCCTGATATCAACGTCAAGTCTACTATGGATCCAACGATAAGTTCCACCCAACATTAACGAATGACAATGAGTGCACGAACGCCAGTTTCTACTCATCTCAACAACGTAATAGTAAACGATATGAAAGCCCAACAGTCATCCCCTAACCATTAGAGAGGCAAATAATAAACCACGCACACAGTTTAGATGATCCGTTTTATTTTTTTTTGGTTATCATGAGCTAGTAATTGATCATACTACATTGATTTCAGCCAAACATGCCCCTAGATAGGACAGATTCCAGTTCAACCAACACGCCATCTAGGAAGGAGTCGCCCAGGAGAACAGGGGCAACCGGGAAAATACGTCGACAATGGCCGTACCCTACCATTCGGAGGACGCCTGATCTCTATAACGACCCCGAGGAACTAAAACGACAGCAGTACCCCGCGGCCGAAATATTCGCTAACGCGCAGGACCTCCTCACCCAGTGGGAGCGGGTGCAGGAGCGGGTAGACTTACAAGTAGTCAAGGCAAGGATGTACCTTGCAAACGTGCTGGATGACATCCTTGCCGGGCGGATCGCCGTCGCCCATCCACCCGTCCGGTTCGGGATACTAGGCGACCCTACACGGTGGAAGCCCTCAAGAAGAGTTTAGAACGGTATTGTCCGGACGAATGACTAACAGACATTAATGTAGTGATTAGATAACAATTATAATTAGAACTGCGTGTGTTTTCTTATTTAATAGAAAATGAACTGTTGATTTGTTTGGATAAATTTAAACATTTAGCTCTATCATAAATCGACGTGTAACAACCCATTTAATTTCAGTAATGTCCTCCCTATGGATCTTACAGACGGAATTAGATCGCGCGAGGCAGGCAAATGCCGAGTTACTTAGTCAGATCCTGCAACTAACTCGCGAGATGCAGCAGATCAAAGCGACTTGCTTAGACCCCAAACGAACAAAAATCCTTTACCAACGGCTCACCGCAGCTCAAAAAGGCTGGGCCGAAGAACGCCAGCTCAATCGGAGTCTGCGTACACAGGTTCGGGGACTTGAAGTGGCCTTAGCGGTATGCCGGGAAGGTGAAGCGGTAACTTACCCGCTCATCTTCGCCCCAACTCAAATGCCGCAGACAGCTACCAGGTCGGCAGAGAAATCCAACACGACAATCAGCAGTCGGCGACCGGGACGTAAGGAGCGTGCCCGACGTCGCGCAATTCAACTCCAACACCCCCAGCAATAACAGTTGTATATGAATCGAATAAAATAGTTTAAATGTAGTCGAATTATTAATTTAACATAACCGTACACCAACACCGTCAATTCGTTTCGTATTCAATTAAGCATTAATCATGGATAGTTAAGAGGGACAGAGCAAAACGAGCATAGGTCTTCTATCGACAGCTCGTGAACCCGAGGGTTGTCCGAGCAACTATAGTACTAGCCCATGGTACTCAATTTTTGCGGGCAATCCACCACTTGAACACATTACCAACGTTGCTTAGCAACGGGTGCCAAGTGGCGGTTAGTATCATTTTGTATGGCGTTACGAGGGCAACTAGAAAGATAAGCAAATAATGAAACCCTGTAACCCACCAATACTCATGTGGTAACAATCGGAGTAATTGAGTTTGGTTATGGGGCGTCGTAAATTTCTTTTGATTTAATAACCTTTCAATAACTTTGGGAGTTTTTCATAAAGCTGGGTATCTACCAGGATGGGGTACGGGTTAGTTTTTGTTATGGGCTCTGTTGCAATCTTTATATTTTAATCTAAATTCTTTCTGGGTTTTCGTTAAAATTTTTTACAAAATCTTTTGCGTCTTAGTATCATGTTTGGTCCTATCGCTTCTAGTTATTTTTATGATTGTTATTTTGGTAGAGTAGTATCCAAAATTGATGCCATTAGGCGAATTTAATTAACAAAAGTGTTGGAGGATTTTAATAAACTTTTTATCATAGCAACGACTTACATTGATCCCCCTATCACCTTCTCCTGTTTGATCCTAGGCGCACTTGTGTTTATATTATAATTAATGAGTTCCCACTGGACTACTCGTGTGATGATTTTTAGCCGTGTGTGAATATTATTTTAAGTCGAGTTTACAGAAATTGATAGACGAGGAAATAGCCAAAAGACCACTTCCTTAACCCTCTCTTCCCCTATACGGAATAATATTGACGTTCCGACCCCTGCGTTTTGCACGCCGGAGTCTTCACCGGCACGAATCATTGGCGATATTCGGCGCACTTACACGAATTCGAATATTATGTTAGATTTTAATAACTTGTGGTGTGTCTTTGGCTGTGGGCCGGAAAAATTTTGACAATAAAAAAAAACAAAGTTTGATATTATTTGAATATTTATTAAAATAAAAATATAAATTACCGCTCCATTCAACATAAGCAAAATATCATAAACATACCGCTCTCCCCACGCCGACACCCAAGCAGAGCTCCATTGAGGTTGCAAGGATGCGACGTGGAGGGAGTTGTTCAAATAAAAACTCTCACTTACATCGTAAAAATAACGTTGAAAAATTATTTCAAGTTGGAAAAACTGATTGAAATTGTGTAAAAATGAATCGGTATATATACCTATTGTACGACCCTAACCTTGCGTGTTCTTTTTGATTTAGTAAAACAAAATTTTGACCTTGGAATTTTCTGGTATATTCTAATCTTTAATTTTTTTATTATTTTGAGATTTTATTTGACAATTTTTCTTTAGATTTTTAATTGAATTATTTCTAATTTAAATTATTTGATTTTTATTTCATTTTCATGAAATCTCGTATTTTTATAAATTGTCAAATTTCGGTCAAAATCGTTGGGTTTTCGTGTTATGTTTATATTTATTTCGTGCGAATCTTGTTGCGCTTTGTTATTATTTTAATTTATTTTTGTGTTTGTAATTTTATATTTAACTGTTTTCTCTCTCATATTTTGTTAGGGTTAGTTGATGTTTTAATAGGTTCGATTTTAAATCTGCATGTTATATTTGCATGTGTGTTACCGATTCATTTAAACATTTACAAGGCCGTTTATGTTCTGGCCCAACATAGGAAAGAAAATTTGTCAATGGCTACCTTATAAACGATTTAGGTTTTAGATAAATTTAGCTGTCGCACCCAATTAATCAAACCCACTAAATTAAAACAAATGAGTCCCCTGTCATTGGAAACGCTAGCCACCTTGGACAAATCGAAACCAGTGTAAGCAGAGGAATGCAGGTAAATCAGCAATAGAGGAACTGACACCCACCAGGCATGATATAAACTTGTTAAAATCCCTCCATAAAGCAGATATTAGGCTAAACCTACGAACGAACGACACAATGAGCCGATAACCATTATTTCTTACTATTAACAGGTACCCATAGTGGCAACTGGGAAGACGTGAATCGCACTACTCTAACAGTGCCAACTAGATTTGCCCGGAGATATCGGCAAGCGTTATTGGACCGGGGCTATACCATATCAACTTATGGCACACCGGAGTGGCCGAACAGGAACGCCAATGGACGAGGAGAAGACGTCGAGCTCCCAGCATCATCATCAAAAGGGAGCCGGGTAGAAACCCCGCACGAGAGATTCGGCAAAGGGCGGAAGGCGAACTCCACCGCTTGGAGCAATTGGAGTGGCGATATCGATATTTGGCGAAACGGCAAAATGAGCACTTTGCCAGGATAAATCTGGATATCTCCAGTTAGCGTATCCCTAGTTCGGACGGGCACTTGCCCACTTATGGAGTAGCCTATGACCATCAGGATCCGGCACTACTAGAAAGTGTCGCACCCATCCATCTGGTGGTCCCGAAGGGGTTACTACAACCGAATATTCGGGATGTGCTGGAGGATCGGGGTGTTGAGGAACATGCCTACTCACGGAGGCGTTACAGGAATAAGAGACAATAATCGACTTGAATTTTGTGATGTTTTTATTAAATAAATGAGTTGTGGGAAATTACTTTTAATTCATTTGGATAAATCGGAACGATGATATTTTACCCAAAGATTATTTAAAGTAAATATAAACATGCTCATTCAGAGATAGTGAAAAATAAAAATGCCATAATAAAGTTGAGACTATGATTCCCTACTAAACCATTGAAACTAACTTTATGATTTACCTGATACCTATTTTCATTAAGGAAAGTTGATGATGGATGACATACCGAAAATCAGCAAAGAGTTGAAGGACCTCCGCAAAGAAAATACGAATCTGCATCAACAATGTCTCCAACTAAGCCGCTAGTTGCAGCGGATTAGAGCCACTTGGTCCGAGCCGGCTAGAGTGAAGCGGCTTTACCAAAAGATCGAAGCGGCGCAGAAGGGCTGGCAGGAAGAGAGAGCCGTGAAACAAAACCAGAAAGTCCAGATTCGTGGGCTGGAAGTAGCGGTAGCGGCCAGTCAGGAGGGGCAGGCCGTTACTTATCCTCTGGTGTTCGCATCAGCCCAAGTAGCCTACAAGAATGCGACAAGTTCTGTGGAACAACCATTTAAACCAAAGTCCCGTGCAAGACCAGGGAGGGCTGAAAGGAAACGGCAAAAGCAACAAAAATTGCATTGAGACGAGAATGGTTTTTTTTCTCGATAATATAACGTATTGATGAATAAAAAATCATCCTTCATTTATTTGTTTTCAAGATAAATATATTGACATTGGGAATAAGTCTCTCTGAGGGTCATGATAGTACGATTTGAAGTAAAGTGATTAAAGGACCTAAAGAAGATAATACGAGCATAGACCTTCTATCGGAAGCTCGCTGAACCAGCTGTAAACCGGGTCTTAGAAGTTTTGGGAAAAAAGCTCACCTTTGACGGTCACAGAACCATTGGTTACAGTACCAACGTTGCCTAGCAACGGGTTATCAGTGTGGTGGGTTACAGGGTTTCAATTCTTGCTTATCTTCCTGGTGACCCTGGTAACGCCATACAAAATGATACTTACCCACTTGGCACCCGTTGCTAAGCAACGTTGGTAATGTGTTCAAGTGGTGGATTATGCGCAAAAATTGAATACCATTGGCTAGTATTATAATTGCTCGGACAACCCTCGGGTTCACGAGCTGTCGTTAGAAGACCTATGCTCGCTTTGCTCTGTCCCTCATAATTATTCAAGATTAGTGCCTAATGGACTAAGGAACGAATTGGCGGTGTGGGTGTACGGTTATATTAAAATAATAATTCAACTACACTCAAGACTATTTTATTCAATTCAGACATATGTACAACTGTTACTGCTGAACGTGTTGGAGTTGAATTGCGCGACGTCGGGCACGTTCCTTACGTCCCGGTCGGCGACTGCTGGTTGTAGTGTTGGATTGCTCTGCTGATTTGGTAGCTGTCTGCGGCACTTGAGTGGGGGCGAAGATGAGCGGATAGGTCACCGCTTCACCTTCCCGGCATACCGCTAGAGCGACTTCGAGTCCCCGAACCTGCGTGCGCAGACTCCGATTGAGCTGGCGTTCTTCGGCCCAGCCTTTTTGAGCTGCGGTGAGTCGTTGGTAAAGGATTTTTGTCCGTTTGGGGTCTAAACAAGTCGCTTTGACCTGCTGCATCTCGCGAGTTAACTGCAGGACCTGACTAAGTAACTCTGCATTCGTCTGCCTCGCGCGATCTAGTTCCGTCTGCAGGATCCGTAGAGAGGACATTACTGAAATTAGATGGGTTGTTACACGTCAATTTATGATTGGTCTAGATGTTTAAAATTTTTTTAAACAAATCGAGAGTTCGTTTTTTGTGATACAAGAGGAAAACACACGTAGTTCTAATTATAATTATTATCAAATCACTATATCAATTTGTCTGTTAGTTCATTCGTCCGGGCAGTACCGTTCTAGGCTCTTCTTGAGGGCTTCCACCGTATAGGGTCGCCTAGTATCTCGAATCGGACGAGGTGGATGGGCGACGGCTATCCGCCCGGCAAGGATGTCATCCAGCACGTTTGCAAGGTACATCCTTGCCTTGACTACTTGCAAGTCCACCCGCTCCTGCACCCGTTCCCACTGGGTGAGGAGTTCCTGCGCATTAGCGAAGATTTCGGCGGCGGGGTACCGCTGCCTACTGGGTTCCTCAGGGTCGTTATTTAGAGCCGGTGCTCTTCGAGGGGCAGGGTACGGCCATTGCCGACGGATTTTTCCGATCGCTCCTGTTCTCCTGGGTGACTCCTTCCTGGATGGTGTGTCGGTCGAGCTGGTGTCTGTCCATTTTTGAGACATGTTTGACTGAATGCAAAGTATTATGATCAATTCCTGGCTTATAATAAAAGAAAGAAATAAAGCGGATTATCCGAATTGTGCGCGTGATTTATTATCTGACTCGCTAATGGCTAAGGGATGACTATTGGGCTTCCGCATCGGTCGTTTTTATGTTGTTGGGACGAGTAGTAACCTGCGTTCGACCACGTACTGTCATTTGTCAATGTTGGGCGGAACTTATCGTTGGATTTATCTTAGAATTGACGTTAACATTAGTGTTAGGAGTTACAGAGAGGGTTTTCCTTTATTTGTTAATATTTTACGCCCTCAAAGTATCTGAATCGATCAACCTAAATTCGTGTCTCCTATTTAGATGGGCTTGACCGTGCATCTTTCTTAATAAAACTATGTTTTCAATGTGTACTTTATACTAATATTTGGGCTAATAGATTAAATAATAAATGTGATACTAATTAAGAATTCCAACGGGCTAATGGATTAAATAATAAATGTGATATTAATTGAAATTACCAATGGGCTAATAGATTAAATAATAATAAATGTAACATTAATTGAAATTACCAATGGGCTAATAGATTAAATAATAATAAATGTGACATTAATTGAAAAATACCAACTATATTGCGAATAATGTTAACGTTAATTATTAAGGTATGTTTCACTTGACGGAATGCGTTCGTTTATTTATAAAATATGCAGTGCAAATTATTCTAGCTCATAAACAGAATTCGGAATTTCGTGCCATCCGATCGCTTTGGAATTCAATTAATTTACATCAGTGCCTGTTTCGGATGACGGAGATACACACCCGCCCCGACGTCTATTAAGTCTACTGAAATTCGATTACATGATCTGACAGATTTAATGATAATATATTCAGTCTACATTTATTGATCTATATTTCTTATTCGACCAATCTATTGTTCAGTGCTGTCTTAGAGTTTTCAATTATGAAGCTTGATCAAACTAACTAGGGTAAGTTATCGTGTTAATCGCTTCTTCTATCTTTATCTTTAGATTTTTAGTGTTGCACACGCGCTCCTACCATGGATTTTAATGGACTATTTCTCGAATTATTTGGATATTTTATTTACCAGAGGTTGGAAGTTATTTCAATCCTCAGCTACATTGGTCGACCATAGGACAGCTTTGCATTCTCATGATCCAACTCGCTCAGTTAGTAATTCCATCCTTAATTCCTTGTCGCGGACATATGATCGCTAACCAGCTGGCCTATGGATTACTTACTGTTAATTAATGATCCCAATTCAGTCGATGATCGAATTTACTTATATTGGATTGTAGTTCATAAATTATTTTATCAAAGGTTCACTCGATTTTTGTTCGTAATTTATTAACGATTTATGGTCATTACAAATTTATTTCATTAATTCCTCCTGAATTAGGTTGATGGTTCGAATGATTTTTATTCGTTTACTGTAGAAGATGCCATTAAATTAAGCTTTGCTGAATTTTTCCTACGACATTGAATGGATTTATTCGTTAAAATCGATTGCAATTACTATAGCTATCTAGGAATTCATTTCATTTTTGGCAATCAGGTTTACATAGTTTTATGACTTTGCTTTACTCCTAAGGAATTAGATTTTTTATCCGATTCGCTCTCTCAGTAAACTCACCTGTCAAAATTGAACTATAACTTTAAATCATTACTAACAATTTCTATTTGTTACTGTAACTTTCTCGTGAATTTCACCTAATGAGTTGGGTTAACCTTCGTCTAACTAGTTTAAAGCCTCACTGGCATTTGGGTATTTTCTCGCATTCAAGTTCATTCACAAATGAGTTTGGTTTACTATTATTATCCCTGAGGTTGCTTAATCTCTTCGAACCATCGATCTTTATCAGGAGTTAAATTAATCATCCAACTTACTCTAAAAATTATTTCACGGGTTTTAATTCTATCAGTGATTTTTATTTGAGTTATTACAATGCCCTTTTCGCATTCTATTTTATCTCGTTTACTTTACTCAAGGAGTTGGTTTAGATGGAACTGTAAGTCAGTTAAATTTCCAATAGTTATTTTATTAAAATCAACTTTAGTTAATAGAATATTTATTTTTAATGACGACAAAATCTGTTGACCTGATGGGTAAATTCAATTTAAGGGACTCACTGAACTACTTACGGAACTTATGTTTATTTTTGCTGAACTAATATACTACCAGTTAAATCATTTTTAAATATCAATTGAATTTATTTATACCAACGATTTCAGTTGATTTATCCCCGTACCCTTCCCTTTAATAGATCCTAAGCGCCTTTGTGTTCATATTATATTTATTGAGTGCCCACTGGACTACTCGGTGTGATGATTTTAAGCCGTTTGTAAGATAATTTTAGGTCGATTTTACAGAATTGAGAAACGAGGAAGCAGCCAGAGACTTCTTCCTTATTTCTCGCTTCAGCTATAGGGATAAATATTGACGTTACGACCGCTGCGTTGCGCACGCTGAGTCTTCACGGGTGCATATCATTGGCGGTTCTCCACGCACTTACATGCATCTGCACTATGTTGATTTTACTAACTTGCGTGATGTGTCGGCTGTGGGCCGGAAAAATTTCGACATTGAAAATTTAATAATTTATAAAGACATGTAAAT
Source organism: Schmidtea mediterranea (assembly GCA_022537955.1). NCBI lineage: Eukaryota > Metazoa > Platyhelminthes > Tricladida > Dugesiidae > Schmidtea > Schmidtea mediterranea. Next base: position 322,411,191 of record CM039679.1, read on the forward strand.
TAAGTTATACATATTAATAAAGTTTATTAATTATAAAACAAATAAATTTACCCATTTAACCATTCCATAAAAACATCAAATCATAAAATAGAGCATAAACAACATAAATACCTCTCTCCCCACATCAACGCCGAGCAGAGTTCCATTGAGATGCAAGGACGTGATGTGGAAAGAGGGTTCCAAACAATATGCTTCTTACCTAAAAAAGGTTTCCAAATACGTCTAAAGGTTAATTCAAGATTTGAAAATAGTTGTTCCGAAAACGGTTTTAACAATTTCAACAAATGGTTAGTTTTCACAATTGGTTTTTTTTAAGGTTAACTTTAATGTGAAAATGGATCAGTATATATACCTATTTGTATGACGTGTGAAATTTGATGCAGTAAAACAAAATTCGACCTTGTTCTTTTCTAGCAAATTCTATTTTTTAATTTTTATATTTCTTGATTTATTTTTATAATTTTTTATTTAGTATTTTTATTGAATTATTGCTAATTCAATTTTTCGATTTAAATTCCACTTTAATGAACTTTAATTGATTTTTCTAATTTCGTCGAATTTGTCGTGTTTTCTTGTTGTATTTGTGTAGGTATCGTGCGGATCTTGGTGCATTTTGTTAATATTTTAATTTATTTTTATGTTTATTATTTTATTTTTAATTCTTTTATTTCTTAGATTTTATATGGTTTAATTGGTGTTTTTCAGGTTTATTTTAAATTGCGTGTTGTATCTGCGTGTGTGTTTCTGATCCATTTAAACATTTTTCAAGGCCGTTTGCGTTCTGGCCCAACAAGTGGCAGTCAGATAGAGTTATTTTCTGAACTCTTAATAAATTTTAAAAAAGTGTTTTATATCTTTATATTAATGTTTTATAATTTATTTAAATGTATTTAAAATATTTAAAATAACAGCATAAATTTGGTAAATAATTTAATGTATTTCTAATTTTATTGCAAATTTTTTCTAAATCTATTATATATGAATATTTAAACAACGACTTGTTCTAATGTAAAATTTAAATTTTAGATTTTTTTGAATTATTTTAATGTTCAAATCTTATAATGCTATTAGTTTTAAAATAATTTCATATCAGTCTATTAAACGGTAAGAATATTAATAATAAATTGTCATCTTGTGGAACAATAATTTTAGGTTGTTTTGTGAGGAAGAACCTCGAGTTTTTCAAACTTATAAAGATGCTCTGAATTATTTTCGTAGTTGTATAAATCAATCTGATAAACTTTTAGATAACCATGATTTAAGAAACATTGAAATTTTTGAATCTACAAATTTGACATCAGCAAATAAAATTTCAAACGAAAAAAGCCTTATTGATAGTGAAGAATTAGTTAAGATAAATAAAAATATTGAATGCTGTAAAGAAATAACTTTACCAAAGGCAAATGAATTTCTTGGACATATGAGAATAGAAATGGAAAAGGAACAAATAAGAACTGGAAAAGAAAATAAAACAGCAAAGGAAATTGAATCAATAAAAGTTGGCAAATCATTGAAAAATTTGGAGGTCAACGATACAATAATAAGTAAGAAATTGGCAGTGACGTTGATGGATAATAGGATAAATGGAAATGGAAAATCGATGAAAGCTTTTGGAATAACCGAGCAAATTAAAAGCCATAGAGAAAAGAAAGCTCTGAGAGAGAATGTGCTAAATAAAAGTAGGAAATCAGTGAAAATATTGAGAGAAAATTGGCCAAATGAAAAGGAAAAATCAGTGAAAGCTTTAGTAATAAACGAGTCGAATAAAAGCCAGAAGGAAACCAAAGCTGCAGTGGAAAATGCATCAAATAAATCAGTGAAAATATTAATCATAAGCGAATCGATTACAAGCCAGAAAGAAGGGAAAGCGTTAAAGGAGAATTGGCTAATGGAAAGGGGGAAAGCTATAAGGGAGAATGGGTCAATGGAAATGGGGAAAGCTATAAGGGAGAATGGGTCAATGGAAATGGGGAAAGCTATAAGGGAGAATGGGCCAGTGGAAAGGGGGAAAGTTATAAGGGAGAATGGGCCAATGGAAATGGGGAAAGCTATAAGGGAGAATGGGTCAATGGAAATGGGGAAAGCTATAAGGGAGAATGGGTCAATGGAAATGGGGAAAGCTATAAGGGAGAATGGGTCAATGGAAATGGGGAAAGCTATAAGGAAGAATGGGCCAATGGAAATGGGGAAAGCTATAAGGGAGAATGGGCCAGTGGAAAGGGGGAAAGTTATAAGGGAGAATGGGCCAATGGAAATGGGGAAAGCTATAAGGGAGAATGGGTCAATGGAAATGGGGAAAGCTATAAGGGAGAATGGACCAATGGAAAGGGGGAAAGCTATAAGGGAGAATGGACCAATGGAAAGGGGGAAAGCTATAAGGGAGAATGGGCCAATGGAAATGGGGAATGCTATAAGGGAGAATGGGCCAATGGAAATGGGGAAAGCTATAAGGGAGAATGGGCCAATGGAAAGGGGGAAAGTTATAAGGGAGAATGGGCCAATGGGAATGGGGAAAGCTATAAGGGAGAATGGGCCAATGGAAAGGGGGAATGCTATAAGGGAGAATGGGCCAATGGGAATGGGGAAAGCTATAAGGGAGAATGGGCCAATGGAAAGGGGGAATGCTATAAGGGAGAATGGGCCAATGGGAATGGGGAAAGCTATAAGGGAGAATGGGCCAATGGGAATGGGGAAAGCTATAAGGGAGAATGGGCCAATGGGAATGGGGAAAGCTATAAGGGAGAATGGGCCAATGGGAATGGGGAAAGCTATAAGGGAGAATGGGCCAATGGGAATGGGGAAAGCTATAAGGGAGAATGGGCCAATGGAAAGGGGGAAAGTTATAAGGGAGAATGGGCCAATAGAAAGCCGGGGAAATGTAAGGAAGAATGGGCGAATAGAAAGCCGGGGAAATGTAAGGGAGAATGGGCCAATAGAAAGGGGGGAAGCTGATATATCCAGTAACAAAAAAATGTCCCAAGTGCCCACAGATCAACCAATTGATAGAAAGCAGAAAATTTGCACCGTAAATATGCAAAAACTGATCAAAGAAATGCATCTGATCCTCGGTAATCTATCGATATATTGATTTGTATGGGGTGATGAGTGCCGGTTCTAGACGAGGAGGACAGCGACATCAGGATCTGCGTGTACACTGACGGATCGTGCAGGAATCACAAACGGGCTGGCATCGGAGTTTTTTGGGGAGAGAATTGCGCTTGGTAATTATGTTGCATCATATTTGTGTTTACCCGTGTTACGGTGAGCTTGGATTTGATTGGTCGGACGTTTTTATTTGTTTACTGGGTGCTGAATGCCGAGCAAGGGGCCGCAACTGCTGGGAGCGTGATGTTTGATTGGTCCAATAAGACCCAGGGCACCTTTCCAATGCCAGTTAAATTAATCCAAGGTCACCCAGCAACGGTCAATGAAATTCGATATTATTATTATATTTTATAATTTAGTTATTTTTATACTTGTTTTTATGCACTTTTAATTTTTTTAATTTATTTTTTATTACTTTTAAAATTTATTTTTACTTGAAAAAATATAAATTAATTTGTTTTATTTATTTAATTTAATTTGAATTAGTCTATTTATTTTATAATTTTTTTTAAATATTTTTTATTTTTAAATTTATTTTTTAATTAGTTTGATTATTACTTTTTAAAAATTCTTTTTTACTTGAAAAAATATAAATTAATTATTTTATTAAATTATTTTTATTAATTATAATTTACGATTAACTTTATTTTTTATTTTTAAATTTATTTTTTAATTAGTTTGATTATTTTTTTTATAATTTAATTTTTAAATAAATAATTAATAATTTGTTTTTTTAGTTTAAAAATATTAATTAATTTGTTTTATTAATTTTTTATTACTTTTTAAAAAATTTTTTTTTTACTTGAAAAAATATAAATTAATTTGTTTTATTTATTTAATTTAATTTGAATTAGTTTATTTATTTTATAATTTTTTAAAAAATTTTTAAAATATTATTTATAAATATTTTATTAAATTATTTTTATTAATTATAATTTACGATTAACTCTATTTTTTATTTTTAAATTTATTATTTATTAGTTTGATTATTTTTTTTTATTTTTTTAATAAATAATTAATAATTGGTTTTTTTACTTTATAAATATTAATTAATTTGTTTTATTAATTTTTGTTTTAAATTAACTTGTTTTATTTATTTAATTTAATTTGAATTAGTTTATTTATTTTATAATTTTTAAAAAAATTTTTTAAATATTATTTATAATTATTTTATTAAATTATTATTTATTAGTTTGATTATTTTTTTTTATTTTTTTAATAAATAATTAATAATTGGTTTTTTTACTTTATAAATATTAATTAATTTGTTTTATTAATTTTTTATTACCTTTTAAAATTTTTTTTTACTTGAAAAAATATAAATGGATTTATTTTATTAATTTAATTTATTATTTTTTTTAAAATTTTTATTAATTATAATTTAATATTAATTCTTTTTATTATTTTTAATTTTATTTTTTACTTGAAAAAATATAAATTAATTTGTTTTATTTAATTTTTTTTAATTATTTTGATTACTTTTTTTTAAATTTTTTTAATTAATAATTTGTTTTTTTAATTAAAAAATATAAATTTGTTTTATTTATTTTTATCTACTTTCTATGATCGAAATCACTTTAAAAGGCTGTGCAGAAAATTCTTGAATACCTTAAATAAATCTGATTCATTGTCAAACTTTGTAAAAAATATTATATTTTGACGTTTAATAACTTGAAGTTCGAATTGAATATAATTTTAATTTCAATTAATTAAATTTCAATTAATTTGAAATAAAAAAAAATTAATTTGAAGTTTAAAAAAGTGTATTTGAAGTTTAAAAATGTGAATTTGAAATTTAAAAAAGTTAATTTGAAGTTTAAAACCTATAACTACTATTAATTACATCTCTCTGTATTGCAAGGAAAATTTTGACGTTTAATAAGTTGAAGTTCGAATTGAATATAATTTTAATTTCAATTCAATTAAATTAAAACAACGTATTAATTAATTTGATTTTGCTTTTCAATTAATTTGAAATTTAAAAATATGAATTTGAAGTTTAAAACCTATATATTATTGATAATTATGAATATTCAGGAAATGATTTATTTTAAAAAAATTGATCGCCATAAATATTTATTTTTTTATAAATCTTTGAAAAAATCTCTGATTATATACAAAAATGATTAATCGAATTTCTATAATCTTCTTTCTTCAGCTCGTTATCTAGTGCTTAAAAGTTTGGTAGATATCCTTTTTGTGGGATCCTGCTATTAATTTGTGAGGAATTAGCCTATTTTGTTCCCTGTTTCTGACATGTGTCTAGCTATTGGTTGAAAAATAGAGAAAAACATGCACATATAATTAAAATCGGTGAATTTCGTGTTATCTGTATTACAAAATGCAATAACTGGACTATTAACAAAGCTGCTTTCAATTCGTTGAATCCGCTGATCAATGCTAGCAATCTAGATGAATTCATTTCTTTATTCACCGGTGACCGATAGAACTTTTCCCAACTAAACTTTTTCCTGATCTGAACTATTTTTCTTGTGCTTTGCAAAAAATTTTGAATATTTTCAAACATTTCTTCGGTGTTAAATCCGCACAAACCTTCATCAATTGCCACGTTGATCGATTCTTCTGGACTTAGACTGCAGTGGGTTTTATAATTGGCTAAGCTGTTAGCCAGAACTTCGATTCTTTGCCAACATTTAATACTCAGTATTTATCAATTGATCTTCAGCTGTTTCATTCATTCATGTTTTTAATTGTTCGATTTCATTACAAAATCCCGAATATCATGCTGAATCCGCTGGAATCTATCCAAAACAGTTTCATTCGATTTTTTCAAAATCTGAATACAATTTCATTTCTTTCAATACTATATATCCTGTACTTACAAATGGCTGAATTCTATCCGAAAAATCAGTGCGTTAAATGTGCCTTTATAGACTTTTTTTTGCATCATCAACATTAATCTGTATTGTATTAATTGAACTTTCTTCTGTATATTTGTACAAATTTTGATCATCTTCAGTGAGGTTTTCAGATTCATAAACATCAGTTTCATCGTTAGCGATCCAGGGTAAGTTCGCCTACTTTGGATAGACTGTCATTATTTGTTACAAAAATTCCAATAACTAATTTTACAATTATATATTTTTAAACTTTTTTCCGAGCAAACAATTTTTATCTGTGAAGGACTTCAACAAAACAATTTTAATTTAACAATGTTAATAAATTTATCGTTTCTTTGTTTTCATTTTTTTCTTTTATTTTTAATTATTGTTGTTACTTGGAAAAAAAACTCAAATTTTTAATCCATTTTCCAAGTTACTAAACTACACGGGGGCTAAAGGAACAAACTGATAAAATTAAAATGATCAAATGGGAAAAGCAGAGCATATAAAACATGCCGCTTACTTATCATATATAGTATATGAAAAGATAATAGAAAAATTTTAAAAAATCAATTATCCATTATGTATAACATTTAAACGACCAATGCTGCTGGGGATGTCTTTAGCACTTGGACTCCCCTCCCTAGTGTCCCCATTTGTCCATTTTGCGAAGACCCCTTCCTCCTCTTTATGGAACGTCCTTAATGGATGCTCCCTAACTAGAACTATCTAATAGTGACTGTCCTTTAAACCCTCCCGTAACCCTAACCCTTAGTGTAATCATGCCCTTCCCAAATATTATTTTATTATTAAAATATACCAAAAATCATTTTATTTAAAATGTTTCTTACGAAATTGCTTTTTATTATAATTTGAAATATTTCGAAAAAATAAATGTTTAAGGGTGACGATTTGTTTTTTATTCTGGCCATGTCGACCTCGGTAACATTGCATAGCTTTTATCAAACTTCTATTTGTATTATTGATTAGCTCGCTGACTTTGAATTTTCCCTCTATTTTCTTATTCTCTCCTACTGTTACATTTATCCTAGGAACGTGTCAGAGAAATATCTGGGCGTGCAAACAAATAATCGAGCTGAAATTGCCGTAATTCTTTTGAATAAAATCAATTGTTTTGTACTTGTCTATGAGTTTTAGGCGGCAACGCGAGCGATTGAGATCGCATCCGAGCGTGGAATTGACAAGTTATTGATTTGCACCGACAGTCAGTTCACAATCAATTCCATCACAAAATGGATGCAGAAATGGAAAGCCAATAATTGGCTACGGAAAAACAAAGAAAAAGTCAAATGCCGAGATGTGTTGGAGAAATTAGACAATTTATTGTTGACTACGAAAATCGATGTCAAATGGGTAACATAATTGTTGTTATGGCAATGACAATTTCCATTGAATCATCTGTCTAATGAAATTGTTTGTTTCTAGAAACATGTTCGCGGTCACCAGGACAACAATCACAACAACGCTGCTGATAGGCTGGCCAATCAGGGCGCAGATTTGTGGAAATCATGATGGAGCTAATTTGTCCGGTTCCGATTTCGGAAATCTTTCTATCGAATGAGAATTATTATTTTTTATTTGTGCTTCTATTGTGTTTTGCGGTGTCAATTTAGTCATCGGATGGAAGGAGGATGAGATCAGATATTATCAATGAGTGGCATAGAATCGCTTGTAAGGCCTTTCGTTTCTATGGAAACTATCAAATTACAATTACAATTTTTCGTTTTTTTAAAATAAGCAAATATCTGTTTAAAAATGTGTATTGTGTGACGGCAATGAGTTACCGTGCACCCCCTCTATAAGGACATGGTAAGTCGAGTCCCGGGCTCATTGTGGTCCGGTGAGAGATTGAAATTTATTTCTAATAGCATAAAATCAGAGTTTAAAAATATTTATTTATCAAATAATTTTGATTGACAAACAAATAAATAAAACAACAAATACAGAAAGACAAATTAAAACAAAAATATAAATAAATAAAAATTAATTCATTTTGCTTATGTATTCTGCGAACTAACATTGTCATAAGTGAGAACTCCTGTCGTATCGTTTGCTATTGATATAAACAAAAATTCCAAACGTTCCTCTGACACAGTTGCGATTTCCAACAAAACAAAGTGTGGGGTTGATATTATCATCCAAATGGCTAGAAAATATACCGTGAATGCAGGATCCCATAGATGGCCACTTCGTGTGTTTCACAGCATTTTAGATTTGGCAGCCATCAATTCCTGGATTAAACATCTCGGAAGAATTTCATTTTTGAATTAGCAGAATAGTTGCGTAGCTTCAATTTACTGTATTATACACAAAATCCAAATGCGCGAAGATCTTGCCAAATTGGATTATGTAAGAAAAATAGGTCTAACAATATTTGTATTAAATGTAATAATTATGTATGCGGAAAGTGTACATTGAATATAGAGATTACATGTAAAAAATATATTGAAGATAACATGGAATAAAATTCTAAAGCTTTTTAATAAATAATTTTAAAAAATTCCAGTTTAATGTACCCGTCAAATTGACGGATTTCGGTTTAAAAAAGGTATACAGCCAATGCCAGTAAATCTAGTGTTAATTACTTATCAGCCAATGTTTGATGCAAATCATCACCAGGTGAATGTTACAATTTATTGATTTACCTAATCAATGATTCAGAAAGATTCAATTATGGATATATATCAATTCAACGAATCAAATCATTATAGAAATCAGGCATTATAAATTAATTAAATCATAAAAATATAATTTTATATCATCAAAATATATATTTGACCTTGACGTGTCTAGTAATTCCAATAAGACTGGGGAAGATCTCTTTATGGAGTATTTTTGAAAGGGTCCTAAAATTATAAATTCGAAGACAAATATCGTCCAACTGAATTGAAAAGTTTGGGCTTTCTTTAATTCTTGTAATAAGTTTCCCAATTGATCCTTGTTAATATCACAAATTCTATTAGCGGCAGTGTCGTTTGACAAAGGAATTTTTCGAATATCATCGCCATATTTACTTCCTTGAAGTATCAATCACCAAAATATTTAATTATTCAGAAAAATATTTAAATTTCCACTAAAATATCATAAATTTACACCAAAAATTTAAATTAGGCTGTAAAATTCTACCAAAATACCAAAAACTCTACCAATAAGGGAAATTTAGTTTTTTTATATAGACTCTATAAAAAACTAAATTTACCTTTTTGGTAGAATTTTTACAGCATAATTTGATATTTTGGTGAAAAATTAAATATTTTTTGGAATAATTAATCGCTGGCAGAAACAAACTTTTATAGACTACTATGCAACAATGGCTATGACAATGAATTTTACTGTTGTAAACATGTATTTTTGAAAAAACATAAGTACTGATTGTTAATTTTGTTACTGACTTTATATTGGTTATAACAGGCAAATTCCCATTTTGCCCATTGGATACTAAAACATACGACAAATATGCAAGTTTGTGTATTTAAATAGTTTAAAAAACTAATTAAAAAATCTTCCCATAATCCTTTTACCTTAAATATATTTTATTGTACAGAAAAATGCCAATATTTCGCTGCATTAAATATGGGACTGCCTTAAAGTCTGAAATAGTACAAAACAAAAGCACGTGTTATGGGATTAAAACGAACATTGTTTATGAGAGTGCAATAAAATAACGAGTTGTTTATGTTAAAGTTGTAAGGTGCGACTAATGTAGTGGCTACATTGTAGCCTACACTGTGTAGGTTGAGCAGTAAAAGTTAACCCTAATATATGATGATTATTTTCTTATTTTGTTTGTTTTCTGATGAGTAATATACACAGTTATGTACACAAAAATAAGGACGATTGTCTTATTTTGACTATTTCAGTTCCAAGAAAGCAGCTTCAGGATGTTCATCCCCACCCTTGGATCCGTCCTTGGTCATAAGAAATATTTAATTTAAAAACCAAACAATTCTATCAACAAAATACAAAATTTAATAAAAATCTCATTCAAAATTTACATTGAAATTTCGATAATAAATTCACAATTTTATAGATTTTTCCATAAAAAAGAAAGGACAAACAAACACATTCAGTCCATTCAAACAAATTAACACAATTCCGACAAATTAAAACAGTTGCACTATTATTACAAAATACATTATCAATAACGTCAATCCTTTCGATTATTAATTTTGGGAATTTATTCAACTGAAAATCTTTCCATTAAAACAAAATTCCATAATTTATTTATTTATTAATGAATTCTCTGAAAATCTATTTTTAAAACATTATTAGAATGAGCGTAGATTGGTAGTTACATTGGTAGATTGCCATTAATCGATAGCTCCTGACATGTGTTTGTGTGCATGAAATGAAGCTAGTCAGATGAGCCGGCACACACTCACAGCTAATAGAAAATTCCAATGACGTCACGAATTCGACCAATCGAAATTAATCGTTTTCCAATCAATGAATATCATAATGAATATCAGTAGTAAGTAATTTGTAAGTAAACTAATTCCTTATTTACTGTAACACCATGATGATGACTGCTACTGATTGTAGAAGTTCTGATAGCGAATCTAAGAATAGTGTATTAAAGTATAGTCAAGTTCGTAGACTAGATGCTATCTTGAATGAGACATTCGTTATTTGTGGAGACAGCAGATTGCCCATCATTTGCGTTACGATAAAGGATTTTATTTTAGCTGTTAAACACAAATTGGAGGATTATCAGTTTCCCATGGTAGACATTCGGCTTAATGGTGGAGGAGCAGCAGCAGTTCTCGGTGAGTTCTTTCGGGTTTTGAATATTGTTTTATATGATTCAAACTCTAGATCCTCTTCAGTTATATAAATACAACGATATTGACATTCTCATCATTCTCGACGGTTCTCACATGGATAACGATGACATCTATTTCAATGACACAATCAAAGCAGTTCTTGAAGTGATCAGTGACCTTCTGCAACCGATGCTGGAGCCGACAGCGAGCGCGTTCAAATCTCAGAAGTTGTCTTACATTCACAAGTTAGTTCGAATCCAGAACTCAAACAACGGAGACAGTTGGTCACTGCTGGGACTCGGTGCTAGCGGCCGATTTGGCTACCGGTCGAGGAGAATCGATTTGAAATTCACCCACCGAATGAAACGGCAATTCGAGTTCTCCATCGATTCCTTTCAAATCGTTCTCGACAGTCTGTTGATATTCTACGAAGCCGTTCGTCGGTTTTCCTCATCTGTTGTGTGCACGAATAAAAACTTCTATCCAACCGTTTCGGTCATTTCAAAATGGCCGAATCTCTCGGACGCTTTAAATCATCTTGGAAACCGTTACATAATCACCTCGCAACCAGAGCACATTCGAGGCGGCGGCCTCTTGAAATACTGCAAACTCCTCGTGCAGAATTTCTCTGTGCCCGATCTGTCAAAGGTCGCCAAACTCGAGCGCTACATGTGTTCTCGGTTCTTCATTGACTACATCGATTTGAAGTCTCAACACAAAGCGATTTTCAGCTACTTGCAAAATCATTTCCAACTCGACGACTCCCAGCCGTTCTTGGAGACCTTGAAGCGAGTCATATCGGATTCATCTATTTGTCTGATGAATCAAGAAAGGCAGCAAACTCTCTATTTGATAGATCAGATCGCTATGGAAATCAGTTCTCTTTACGATGCGCATCCGAACGAAGGTTCCGGAACCGAATTCGAGTGGAGCATCGACAAGGTGACATATGCCGACCAAGTCGACTTGTCAACTTGTAAATATCGCTCTTATTCAACCATAAGCAGCCAATGGAGCACCCCGTCCGACATGAGCCCCATTGAAATGCCGGATTATTAGGCAAATCAATCCTCCGTCCGGCTCATTACCGTCTCTTCTGATCTCGAATATCCATGGAACTACTTAAACGCAATTTAAGAAAATGGCGCTTTGTTTTTATGTGGTTGTGGTCCATTTTGTAAAGTCTTCAAAGATTTCCTATGCGATAATTATACAACTATTTTATTAATTGCTTTTTATTTAATAATTATCATTATTTTTATTACCAATCAATATTTTAATGATTTAAACAAATTGCTAATTAATGGACAGATCTGAATACCAAACCGCATAATAATAATAATAATAATAATAATAATAATAATGATAATAATAATAATAATTATAGTAAAAATAATAATAATAATAATAATAATAATAATAATAATAACTTTTAAAAATAATAATAATATTTGTAAAGATAATAATAATAATTATAGTAAAAATAATAATTATTATAATAGTAAAAATAATAATAATAATAACAATAATAATAGTAAATAAATAATTAAATAAATTTGGCAACGATTTAATTAAAAAATAACGCCAATAAAAAACTTTTCGTACGATATATTTGTTTATGTATTGTTTTTAAAAAAAAAACCTTTTTTTTTAATATTATTAAAATAATTGAATTTTTAAATTACATTATTTTTTAAAAGTTATAATATAAATAAAAATTATAATATTTATAGAAATAAAATTTTAAATTAATTAAAAGTTATTTGAATATATTTTTAAAATATTTATTTATTACAAAATTAAATTAATAAAAAATAATTTGTTTGAATTAAATGTTAATTCATAATATTTTTAGTTGGTTTTGAGTACCTGAAGATGACAGTTATGCTGTCGAAATATATCGTACGAAAAGTTTTTTACTTGTGTTATCTTTTAATAATAGTAAAAATAATGATAATAATAATGATAATAATAATAATAATAATAATAATAATAATTGTAAAAATAATAATAATAGTAATAATAATAATTATAATGGTAAAAATAATAATAATAATAATTGTAAAAATAATAATAATAGTAGTAGAAATTATAATAATAAAAATAATAATAGTAAAAATAATAATTAAAATTATAATAGTAATAGTAAAAATTATAATAATAATAATAGTAAAATAATAATAATATTAATGGTAAAAACAATAATAATTATAGTAGTAAAAATATTAATTATAATAATAACGTTGGGGTTGCCATAAAACAGTGCAAGAAATAAAGTGCAAATAAAATATAGTACAAAAAGAAATTAAAAATTGACATATTGAGGACGAAACAGGTATTGGCGGATAGCAAATGATGGGATGAATACAAATACTACGAAATAAAATCAATTGGGGTTTCCTTAAAAGCGTATTCAAAAAATACAAATTAATTAAAAATAAATAATTCAGTAGCTATGTGGAAAACCAGACCGATAATGAAATTTGCCGTTTTGAGATTAGACTATCCAAACAAGATCGTTAGCTGAAAAGTCATAAACCGTCTGATTAATTATTTTGGATTCTAAAAAATATAACTTACTAAATTAGTTTACTGCTTGTTATTGTAATTATTTATTTGCGAAACTTTAGTGTTAATTCTTTAGAATTTGGAACGAGTGAGCAGATATAAAGCCAGTTTTCATTGGGATTCTTATCCTGAGTAGGACCTCTAAAAAGTCCAGATTAAAAGTATAGTTGAGATATTGTAAAAATTGAATACGCATTATTTAATTGTTAAGAGGATTAGCTGGTTTCGATTGATATTTATTTCTTGATGGAGTGATTAGGATGTGCATATGTAGAATTTTGTAACTAGGCTTTATACGTACGAATAAATAACAAGTCTAATAATAATTAAGAACAACAATAATTCTGGAATGTTTCCACAACTGTGATGAAATTTGTGTAAAATAAACAGAAATGTTTATTTATGATCTTGTAATAAAGACAAATAAAAGATATTGAAAATAAATATAGATCAATGGTAAAAAGAATAAAAGTTTACTGAAAGAATTATAATGATCAGAAACTAAGACTAATAATGATAAATTTGAATAATAACGGCACTAATAATAAATAATAACAATTATAATAATAAATTTATAATGATAATAAATAATAATATTAAATAAATAATGAATATATAATAATAGCAATAAATGAATAATAAAGAATTTAAAAAAATTAATAAGAATTATAATTATAATAATAATATAATAATAATATAATAATAATAATAATAATAATAATAATAATAATAATAATAATAATAATAATAATAATAATAACAATAATAATAATAATAATAATAATAATAATAATAATAATAATAATAATAATAATAATAATAATAATAATAATAATAATAATAATAATAATAATAATAATAATAATAATAAATAAATAATAACGTTCCGCCGGCGCTGAACGCAACCAAAAGTGCCAGTGAAAGCGAGTGGCAGTGCCGAATCATTCTCATAGAATTGATTGACATGTTGTGCATTTCATCGATTTCCGATTGTATTCATGTTCTGTGTCATTCTGATAATTCGTAGACAATTGTTCCCGCTGTTGCTAGGTGATTTCGATATTTGAAGAATTTATAGAAATGCATAGGAAAACCCAAATAATTAGCAATTTGGAAATAAGAGATTCCCAACGATGTCCTGGAATTAGGTTAAGTTTCTCTAAAACGCTTGTCGGTTTATTCTACGAATTTCCGATTCCAGTCACAATTAAAATTAATCTTTTGAAAGAGTCCAATATTGAAAATTTTGCTATCTGCCTTAAATTGTTTACGTTAAAATTTTATCATTTTGTAAACATTCGTTTTTATTTATGTAAGCGTTTTAGAAAATGAATGAATAATGATCAAATGATTTAGCATTGCAAGTGCAATAGGAAATATTTATACAATTATCTGATGGTCCTCGGAACGTTGCTTGGCCTGTTGACGGAGTGCTGGGCTCCTCAACACCATCTCATTTCTTTAGAATTTTTTATTATAATATTTGATGTTACGGTAATCCCTTCCTTGACCCTTCTCCGCTCGACGAAGAAGACGGATGTCCATTTAAGATACAAATATTTATTTGAAAATTGTATTCTCTAACATAAATAAGAATTATGGTCCCATGACCGGAAATTGTGACGTGACCTTTGTTTGTTAAAACAAAATTTCTTTTGAAGTATAACTCAATCAAAAAAGTACAAATTTTTGTAAGACAAAGACAATGACTCATCAAAAAAATTTCAATGTCATTTGAACAAAGACAATGACTCATTCAAAGTCATTAGATGAGTCATTATATTTTCTCAAGGCCATTCAAAAACTCTCAAGGTCATAGTATTTTTAAAAATTTTAATTTACCACTTATTTTTATAAGTAGTGTTTTAATTATTAATATTTTTAAATTTTTATTCTTTTATCTAGGTATTATTATTATTATTATTATTATTATTATTATTATTATTATTATTATTATTAATAATATATAATAAAAACAAAACAACAACATAAAACTTTAATTATAAAGAAATAATTCGACTATAATAATATTGTCGAAGAGCTTTATTCAAAGCCCATTCCACATACTTCCGATATCGGGCAGCGCAGCAATGATATCGATCACCACATGGATATTCGGGTTCCATATCCTTTAACATTTTGTTTTGTTCGATGTTCCATATGAACTCATCGATTACGGAAAATATCCATATAGATTTATAATTAAAGACCAAGTCTGAAATTATTGATGCTGGCTTATCCTTCAATATTTCATTTATATCCGGATAATAGAATTCCAAACGTTCTTTGATACAAAACTCTTTCTACAAAACTTATAATAATAATAATCATAATAATAATAAATTACTATAATGTTCAATTTTATTCATAGCTTGAACTGCGCTCGGTTTATCCATTTTAATGACAAAAATTGAAATAACAATTAGTTTTATACTAATTTAGACCAATGAGAAGTTAAACACACACAAACTTTTAGCTATAAACAATAAATATTAATTTATAGATTTGAAAATGATTAAAGAAATTATAATAATATTAGTTGTTAGTGTTTTTAAAATGGCTAACTCAATTGTTGTAGCTTTTCAAGGTAACAAGATGTGTATGTCCTGATACTGCAGTGTTGATGGATATTTTGTATATGATAGATAGGCCTAGATATTTGAAAAATCCAGTCAAAAGATTATCTGAAAGAATGAGTAATTTAGAAATCCAATTTGAACTCACATATGAAACTTTAAAAAGAGCTCGGAACGCAATATATGATGATATTCTATATCTAAATCGAACCATAGGTATTATCAAAAATGAATTAAGAAAATCAATATTTGAATTGAATGAAAATTGTAAACTTAATGAAAAAATGATAAATCAAGTTCAATATAGTATAAAATTTTATTCTAATAAAACAACTGATCAGTTAAATCGTATAATGAAAGAAGTTAATGTTAACTGTGGCAACAAATTGAAAGAAGTTAACAGTGGCAAAAAATCATCATTGTCATTTCCGATATATATTTTTACATATTTTCTTAAATAAAGTCATTGCAACTTCCCAATATCCATGCATGATTCTGATTGGTCGAATATAGTATAAATAAGCTTATACTTCCAAAAATTTTTATAAAATTCCAGAAACTAAATTTTTTATAACTTTGTTAAATGAGCCGGTTGCTAATAATGGAGAAGAAGATGATATCATTAAAAAACATAAAATTCATTGTAAACCGTACCGAGAAAATGGTAGAAGACATCCTATTTGAACCTAATCTCAATTTGCCATTATTGGAAAAAAAGAAAAATTCATTCCAATCGATATTTAGTTATATGTTTGATGGAAATAATAAATGGATGCGAATAATAGTAGGATTAATGTATATAAAAACATGATATTAAAATCTGGATCCGACTATGAAAATTATTTCCAATGGTCTAAATAGGTATATTACTTTATATTATTATTAATTTATCATTATTTAGGTAATAGAAACCAAAATTGATCCATGGGTAGAAGCAAACGGTGGATGGGTAACAATTATTGAAGTTGCCGCAGAAGCCAAACGTTCAGATATTTATATTTCAAATTGCAAATTTTTATTAAAACTAATTACTGGAGCATCGGTCATATATATCTGTAATAAAGTTTAACATAAATTTTAATAAATATTTCTTTTTTATTTACTGAATTATTAATAAAAAGCTATATTTTTAAAGATTTATTTATTATTACATGTACATGCTTCATCACCACAATATTCTATCATTGTATTTTCTATGACATGCTCAAACAAGTCTTAAATTCGTTAGATTCAACTAAAATTGGGGTTTCTTCATCATTAATAATTTCAGTATCTTCATTATTAACAATTTCTTCATCATCACTCTGACATTCTGAATCACAACATGATTCAGAATGTCCCCAATGCTTCAACTAGAGTCAACATATCTCTAATTTTTACACCGGTTATTTTTTCGAGTTTATCAAACAAAAAGTTTTTTAAATATTCTAAAAGAAAATTAATTAATTATTTTATATTTTATATTTCACCTTTTTCAGACATCATTTTTAAACTATTTTAAAACTAATTATAATTTTGTTTATAGAATATGTTGTAAAGAAAACAAAATCTGATTAAATACATTTATTAACATTAAACACTAAAATATACATTAAAATAATTGTGAAAGTCTAGCAGTAACAATTTTTCAGATTGGAGAAAGCACATCATTTTGATCAGCTTTATATTGCTAAATACCAGTTTTCCAGTACTTTGAAACATATTTCTGTAAATGCATCATAATATCTGGTATATTGACTCGTGAAAAATGCATTTTCATTACATTTTAAATTCGAATTTATCTTTTTGAAAACCGTATCAATATCCGTGGTATCTATCATTGAGAGTGTTCCAGCGAGAGATTGAAATTGAGTTTGATGGAGTTTAACTGGATTTGACAATTGCATATTGATAGGTTTCGTTAAGAAATACATTTTATAATTGTGGAACATCTGAACTGGTTGGACATTGGTAGTAGAGCTCACTATTTTCTTGGTCATGTTTGATTTATGATCTTTATAAAGTGGTGACGAGCTTTTATACCCATGACAGATACTGATTAACCAATCAGAATCATGAATGTACGTATTTCTATTATTATTTGTCTTATTATTATTATTATTAATTAATTAATTAATTTTAACAAAGTCAGTGCTAATGTGTGAATAATCATCACATCATTTACACTGCATCACATGATTCACAAAGCCATTGCATGACTGCATACACAAACTGTATGTAATTTACAAAGAAAATACATACTTACTTTTGTTTGTATGTGATTTACAAAGAACACATACATCAAAATCTCTCACCTATATGTGTGTATTTCTATACTTATTAAGTGTTACATTATTATCATCATTATTATTTTTATTATTATTATTTCGTTTTTTATATAAAATATTACTAATAAAATTAATACTAAAACAAAGTCAAACTAAAAAACAAATCAAAACAAAGCAAATCAAAATACTAAGCATTTATTTTCTTAACAATTTAAATTTTTGTAAATTTCTAATGGAGTTAATTATGCTCCATTCGACTTACGGTTGGTAACGGAAATTACAGCAACTACAATCTAGAATACGTGGGTATTCTGTTGCCGTTTCTGTTACCATTCTGTTCAGTTTATTGTCCATTAGAGCCTGGTTAATCAGCTCTGGAATTCTGATTTTGGTTTCATCGAATACTAGTTGATGAAACATTGAAGGCTCCTTGTTCCTCAAAATTTCTTTCATTTTGGGGTAATAGAATATTATTCTCTCTCTTACCACAGGCTCATATTCGTCTAAATAAAATAAATAATAAAAGAAAAATAATTAAATAATAAATTTACCATATTGCCTGGTATTTTTCTTCTGCATATTTTTCTTCGACATTGTATTTTCCATTTTAAAAATGAAATAAAATGAATAACCAAGTTGTTTTAATCCCTCATTAGTCAATCAGATATCGACCAAACCCATGATTTCATTGTGTTTGTCACTAACAATATTTTTGTACTCTAGATTTTGCAACCCTATTATGACTATTTTCCCACTGGCAACCACATTAACACACATTGGGTTGTATTTTAAAAGCCTCCTTGCAGGAAATAATTCTGGCTCAAGCATACAAAGACATTTTGTTGACATGTTGTATAGATTGATAGAATGTCCAATATCCATGGTAACCGTAATTGACTGTATTTTGATATCCTTTATTCTATATTGTAATTTATTGACATCTAAAGGTTTCTTGCATCCCATGACAAAATCAGCACATGGATATATTTTTCTTGATTTCACACAACAAAGCAATAATGATTTACGGGTAAAAACAGATATTTTCAATAAAGAAGGTGCCATGGTTTATAAACAAAGTTGAAAACATTAGCATGTAAAAATGTTTATGAAATCCAAACTTAAAAATGTCCGAAAACTTAGACAAAGTATTAAAAAGAAAATAAAAACTGAAAAAGTTCCACCAAAGGCTAAAGATACACAATCTAAAAACTAATAACCGAGAATTTTCACGCAATGAATTTAATTTCGAAAAACCCTATTAAAAGGAGTAATAAAAAAGTTGTTAAAATTGTAAAAAATCATAGGACTTTCCCATATTTTATTGCATTTTACCATCATTTCCAAATTTTGTTGTCAAAGATTTACTCAAAATTCTACTAAAAGTAGTCAGAGGTAAAATTAAAATCAGTAAATCTAAAAAACTAGTATTGAATGAACATCGAAAACCTTTGTTATCGCTAGTAAATAATAAAAATCGTAAGCAAATGAGAAAAATCATATATAAACAACAAGGCGGTTTTATTATAACCATATATTATCCGATAAGTCGATTAGCTGGACATAGTTTTATCCCTACACCTGAATTTCTCGTAGGTAAAAAGGCGATTGTAAATGTTCAAAGCACAGATTATTCGTGTTTTATATATAGTGTTTTAGCGATTTTAAAGCGTGATATAGTTTTAATGCATAGGGATCGTATTTCTTCTTACACTACTTTTATAGACGAATTAAATTATGATCCAATTACTGATTGTCCAATGAGACTCTGTAGCATCCCGAAATTTGAGAGAAACAATAGCAAGTTAAATTTGGCAATCAATGTTTTTGAATATAACACCACCCCTTCTAAGCAATTGAATGATATTGATTACGTACCTAATCATCCTCAACTCACCTTAATTCATCGAACAAAGTTTATCGGTGATAATCCAATTAATCTTTTATTATTACAGGACGGTGATAATTATCATTATAGCGCCATTTTTAATTTGAATTAACTCATGAATTGCCATTCTAGTAGTGAATGTAACACCAGAATTTGCGTAAAATGGTGTCCACATTGTTTAAATGGTTTTTGTTATGATAAAACCTTTAAGGCACATGTTGATTTGTGCGCTAAAAATCAAATAGGAACAACCCTATACACGCTCCCTGAAAATAAAAACTTGATATTTAAAAACTACTCTAAAATGATTACCCCGCCATTCGTAATTTATGTGGATTTTGAGGCTGTTTTGCTTAAAGATATAAAACATCACAAAATACACATGCCGATATCAGCAGGCCTATTATTAATCAATAATTATACAAACACAACTCAATATTTTAATTTTATAGGCTTGGAATGTGTTTTGGAATTTTTAAAGAAAGTAGAGGAAATTGCTGTCACAATTTTCCTACCGTATTATAAAAATCATGGTAAAAAACCTATGAATGATCTTACTTCTAATGAGAAACAGCAGTTCATCGCATGTAGAACTTGCTATCTTTGTAAAAATTTAATTAGAAATAAGGTTAAGGACCATGATCATTTTACAGGTCAGTATCTTGGTGCTGCCTGTCGTAACTGTAATATTAATAGGAAAATAGTAAGTAGTTATCCATTGTCTTTCATAGTTTGAGAGGGTATGACCTTCATCAATTTTTATAGTATGGTTTGAATGAATTTCCATCTTGGAAATTTAATATCATTCCTACAACAACTGAGAAATTCATATCTTTGATTGTAAATATTAAGAAATTGGCTGTTAGATTTATAGATAGTATGCAATTTGTAAATTGCTCTTTAGCCAAGGCTGTAAAAACTCTTACTGATCTACCTCTAACTTGTTCTGGTTTTGATGGTCTTATAGTTAAGGCAAAAGGGTATCTTTCCTTATTATTTTGCAATATCACTAGAGGTCCTTAAATCGACTTACGAACTACCTCCAAAATGGGCATCAGTATTTGAATGACTTTCCGCTTGCTCCGGAAAAAATGTGTCCGCCCAATTCAAAAGTTGAAAAGTTAATGCTCACGCATTGCAGTAAGAAGAACCACGTTCTTCACTGGAGACTTCTCAAGCTGTATATAGAATTGGGTGCGGAAGTTGAGTGTATTCATAGAGCAATTAAATTTAAGCAAGCACCTATTTTTAAAGATTATATTCAGAGAAAAACAGATTTAGCTCAAACTCAAAGTGCAAACTTCATAGGAATTTATACAAATTATTTAATAATAGCTTATATGAGAAATCCGTTGAGAATTTGAAAAAACGGATGAATTTGAGGCTATGCATTCAGCTGAAAAGATGATTGCATATGCCTGAAAACCGACTTTCAAAAAGTCCATTAAAATAGTGGATGATTTGATTGCTGCTCATCTGAACAAAGACTCTATATGTTTAGACAGGTCTAGCTACATCGGCCAATCAGTGCTAGACCTGTCTAAGCGGCGGTTGTACCAATTACAATATAATGAATTGGCAAAATATTTATATCGTTGCCGGCGACACGGATTTGTTTTCCTTGAGGTTAAGCACAGTAATCTTGACATTCTTTTGCCGGCAATGATAAGAGACAAAGCATCGATATCTTTATTGATTCATAGTCAAATATTTTTAAATAAATGTCACTTGGAAATAATAAATTACTAATAAATAATGTTAGAATTATTATTTTTATTATAATTTGTAAAATATTTTTTCAAAATTTGATTATACTTAAATTTATTAAATTTATTTTCAGCATTTTAATATTTTAACTTTTTGAGATTTCTTTAAAATTTAAATTACTAATAATTTTCAAAATTTTTATCATATTGAAAGGATAATAATAATAATAATAATAATAATACTAATAATAATAATAAAAATAATAATAATAATAAATAAATAATAATGATAATAATAATAATAATAATAATAATAATAATAATACTAATAATAATAATAATAAAAATAATAAAAATAATAAATAAATAATAATGATAATAATAATAATAATAATAATAATAATAATAATAATAATAATAATAATAATAATAATAATAAGACAGTAAAAATAGATATAGTTTTCATAAATAATGAAAAGATTTGATAAAAAATTGAAACAAATATAAATGACATTCAAATTTTGATTTCTGACAAACAAATCTTTGAATAAATAGTATATTGTTGATTGTTTGTTTTAAATGATAATTAAATTAAATATTTCTATTTTATATCTCATCAAAGGTTTTATTTTATCAGTTTGATATGAAAACTTACTTTGATCTGAACTTCAATAAATTTTGTTATTTTTTGTTAACATTTAATGTCATGTTCCGGTGCATTTCTATTTTCATGCTTGGCGGCGGCTTTCCACCACTATTTAAGTTTACCTCAGTGCGGAATGCCCGATTTACCCCATCTGCCCAAAGAATATTTATTCATAACATTATAAATCTTCAATTGGCTTTAATTAATGTTAAAAAGTAATAAATATTTTTTTAATATGATTTTAACGTTGTAATTCCAATTATATAACGGATAAGGGTTATGGTGAATGTCACAGGCAACCTCCATAGAGCCCTGATATTATAGGGACGGGTCTGATTTTTGGTGTTTATCCCCCCAAATATGATTACTAAAAACAATTGACATCGAATATACGTATCAGTTTAGTTCGTTATTGAACAGTACAATTTAATATAGAACTTTTGAAGCAATTTTTAAAAAAATTAAATTTTTTTTTAAAAAAGTACGAAAATTCAGGTTTTTCTTATTTTCCTCACAATTTTTAAAAGACAACTCATTTTCACTTAAAAAAAACATTAAAACTTAATGAAGGTACAAAATTATATAAATATCAAGGATGTAATTTACCCCTCCGGTTATAATCCAAAATGTTTTATATAATCAAAAGTTAAAATCAAACGTAAAATTCTAAATTAATAATAAAAATCATACAAAATCATACGAATGAACCGAATAAACAAACGAAAAAAAACTCATAAATTCCCAAATTTCACAATTAAATAAATAAATTTCGAAATCAATTCGAAAATTAAAATTAAAATCTTGCTTCGCATCTTTGTGCGCACCCAAACAATAACGAAATTATAATCGCACACACAGACACGAGAAACGAATTTAACCACGCAGGTTGTTAGAGATAAATTAATTATATTTATCAGTGTAGATACGGATTTGCAAATACTCACGTCTCTTCCTATAGGCATTTATACGCGAAACCTTATTGTTGAATAAATTTCTCCCCCTTCCCCTCAGTGCGCACGTAATATAAGTATAGCCCTTATACAGAAAGAATTTCGGCGATGGTTATGAAATGATGATGTTCAAGAAAATGACAATGAGAACAGTAATTAATAATTTGATATAACATAAATGAAAGTGATATGACTGATGATGCTGGCTCTGTTGCTTTTGTACTTTTCTGATAGTTTCAGAACTTTTATAAATCTTAATTTTAAAATATTTTGTAATTTTCACTAAAAAAATTATTTCAAATTCTTGTTTATTGTTAATTTTTGACTAAGTTTAGTTTATACTATGATCTCGTATATAGTTTTATATTTAGTGGGCGTTTTTCTAGATAGACAGACGAAACTTCTCACTATCTGCATACGCAAGTGCAAGCGAATCCCCGATTGAATGGACACAGTAATATTATTAAGCATAAAAACATGCGAATTGCGAAAAGACGCTTCCGATTTTCAGTGTTATCTGCAAGTTTCAAAACCTATCGGAAACTTTTTCCTTGTGAGGCTTTAATAATAAAATCATTTAAATCTCAAAGTCTACAAAATCTAAAGTGCATTATTTAAGTGTATTTTAAGAGTTTTTAAATTAATTTTATTAGGAAAAATAATATTTCATTGGTTTCCGAACATATAATTGTTGGGGTTGTCGGCGAATTCGTTTAGGAATTATAGTCAATCTGACTCCAAGCGTGCTTTTAAACAACAGTAATGAACTACAAACGATATAAACTTTATTGATTAATACACTTTATCTCCACTTTAAAATGACACAATGAATTATCTATCAATCACAATTTGCTGCTTGTTATGACCCTTCGGGAAGAATATCACTTTTCGGATCAATTGGATTTCACAATCACTTGACTACTGCGGTGGGTTTCTGAGATCGGTAACTCTGATTTAGTTGCTTTGCTTTGCTTTGACCTTGCTTAATTTCTGTTTCAAATTTCTGTTTAATTTCTTTCTGTCTTTCTTTGACTTTTTGCAATTTTGTTTTTTTGATTCCAATTGCGTTTCCTTTTTATACTCCATCATCCAATAACACTTACTGATGTCAAATAGAATTTCTGATATCTTTTACCGCTAATTCCATTTGAGCCTCCATTATCATTGACAGCTGTCCAGATACATCATTTTTTAGAGATGCCCTTTCCCGGATTCCCAAACAATATTCCTTCCCTTATCTTGAAAGAGCTTTCGAAATAACGTGCAAATTTTCCTTTTGTTTTTGTTTTCCTAAATTTGAACTTGTTAATTATAAATGACCTTCTTTTATTTAATTGTCTGTTTTTATTGATTTTCTCTTATTCCCTTCTCGTTATTCGACATTTCTTTTTCATTCCCTTTTTATTAAGCTCCAGAACCACATCTTAATCACTTATCCTTGTTTCCCCCAATCATTTTACATGTTTATTAATTATTTTACTCTATTATTTAAGTATCGTCAACATAATTATGTAATTATCGTTTTAATTAATTTTTGTTTAGTGCTGGTGATGGCTGTTGGATGGTCAAAATATTTTGTAAAATTATATTTAAAAAATGGCGTCTTTTTGTTTTGAATAAACAAATTACTGTTGTTATATAATAATTTATTAAAGACTTTGAATTTTTAGCATCTATTTTTAAATATTTGCCAACCCTCTCAAGGCCTGGATTTTCGAACTTTCTCACACGACCTTCAATGACTATCTAAAGTTCAACAACAAAGGTTTTTCAAAAATATTCTGATTGACTCTCTTGACCCGAGGATGAAGCCGATGATAAAAATGAAAATTTTTAAAGTAAATTAAATTAAATTAATTGAAATAATTAAATATATAATAAAAATGTGTAATAATAAATGGATGTGTCCTTAACAAAAAACGACATTTCTAAATAATAAAAGCTTTGAAGAGGTTGATTGTGACGGACCCTGAAAGAAAAGTGCTACTTGAAATTTTAAATTTAAAAAATATAAATTAATTTTAATTGAATAAAGAAAATAAAAATAGCTAAGGAAAAATGTTTATTTTAAGAGTAATATAAAACGGTGATCCCTTGGTGGAAGCTTTAAATAAAATATCAGACAAATAAATAATTATAAAATAAGCCCTTGTTGCTAAGTATTTATTAAATTGATGAAAATAATACCTCACAATAAAGGCCTATTTTATAATAATTGCAATAATAATAATAATAATAATAATAATAATAATAATAATAATAATAATAATAATAATAATAATAATAATAATAATAATAATAATAATAATAATAATAATAATAATAATAATAATAATAATTATAATAATAATTATAATAATAATAATAATAATAATAATAAAAATAATAATAATAATAATAATAATAATAATAATAATAATAATAATAATAATAATAAAATAAGAATAATAATAATAATAATAATAATAATAATAATAATTATAATAATAATAATAATAATAATAATAATAATAATAATAATAATAATAATAATAATAATAATAATAATAATAATAATAATAATAATATTCATTATCGAGGTTATGTTTTGTTCTTCAATTTGGATCCAAAGTTCAACAATGTGAATAGGAATGGTCCTTGATGATGTCATTCACCTGGGACTCAGCATCATCAATATTGTCAGATTCCGGACATCTTGATAACTGACATCATAACGAAACTAGACGCGAACTTTCCAGGGACTTCAATAAAGACGAACATTATCTGTACTGCTAGCTTATCTGGTGAGCAATTGCCAAAGTTTGTCAATTGTAACGAACTCTCTGATTTCAAATTGTTTATAGTAATACAAAAATCTAAAAATAGTGCAAGGTGATCCGAAAAACAACAAATTTTGAAAGAACTTTAAATTATTGATTGTTTTTGTGAGTTTATTGACTGATTGTGCAAAACAAATGAAAAATCGATGTCCACATTATGCACTATTGATTGAGATTTGCGATCCTCATTGTGCAATTCACCATAATCAAGAGAGGCCAGGTGTTTGACCTAAGGCTTGTTGACCTAGACTGGGTTCAGCTGTTTATCAGTAGACGATTAATTGTATCAGTGATCGGCCGGTCACTTTTTAGCCCATCTGACATTTCCCAGGACGGGTTCAATCGAATATCTTGCCGCAACGGCTGGTGATTAAATTATTCGCGATTATTGTTTACAAACAACAACAACAACAACAATAACCAAATAGTTCCATTCAAACTATTTGGTAATAACTCACAAAACCGCAAGACTTGAAAATAATTATACAACTCTCAAAGGCTCGTTTACCATTTCTTTTATTTCTTCATTATTCCCATAACGGAGACAAAGTGATACCCCATTTGACATTCCTAAGAAACCGAAACGACTTTCAAGCTCTTTTGACTACTTGAACCATGCGGGTCAGCAAATTGGCTGAGCGAATAAGTATATATATATATATATATATATATATATATATATATATATATATATATATATATATATATATATATATATACCCATTTCATGCAAATTTATACACTAGATCAGAAACTAAACATATTGGGATTTTAAATTTATTACTAAACATATTTATTGATTTTAACGGTTTTTATACTATTTTAAATAAATCTGAATTACTTAATGATTTTATGACAGAAAATTTAAAATTTCTACAACCATCCGAATATGGAAATACAAAATCACGCGATTTTATGGGCTCACATCATTAGGTGGGCGGGCTGCAGCTGCCATTGTTATTACCCGACTCAATCAAAAGCCGATCAATGGTTTCCTTAGTCAGTCAGTTTTTGTATACTTTTATTAAAAATTGCCACTCCAACATCAATTTTACGATATATTTTGGCAGTTTCGCTGTCATCTTCAAGTATTATAGTAAAAAATATATAGATTTTTATTTTATTCATTGATGGCAGTGGAATTTTGGTAATAAGCTGTAAAATGGATGTTTGAGTGGCGTTCTCTAGTAATTAAATCTTTCTCATGTTTGTTTTATTATTTATTTATTGTTGGTAAACTATTTCGTTAGAAAGTTTGCGCATGTTTTGGTGATTTTTTATTATTTCAAGAATTTGCGGGAGGTCGAAACAACGAATTCACTTTACAGAGTTGCATGGTGTAATAAAGGGTTGTCTGAATATTATACATGCTGGTAAGTGTTTAAAAATATTTTCCTAGAAGAAATTTAACTTAGAAATATAAAAAATGGGCATTAAAAACTCAGAACATTTTTTGATCAAACAAAAATTTATTATAATTTTATGATTTATTAGAAATTTTTAGTGAATTTATTGGGAATAAATTCAACGGTAATTCGATTATTTTCATAATTTTTTCAGATTATAAATTAATATTATGTTTTATATTAAAAAAGAGTTTTTTTTTCAACCGTGCGAGTTTTACTATAAATAATCAGTAAACCAGGCTGGTTACCAGCAGCGTAACTATACAAATTCTGGGACCGCAAGCTAGATATAATTTGAGGTTTCGCGGTAACTGAACAATTTGAACGAATGAATTACGTAGCAAAATGAATTGAGCAACTTTAAATAAATATGAGTAATATGTTTGTATAAAGAATAAAATGCAATTTAGAATTGATTTTTATATTTAAAATTTAAATTAAAGATTAAAAAAGTTGAAAAAAAAACTTTCAGCTGATTAGGAAATATTTTGTTGCATATGTTGATTAGAATAAAATCTTTTTGTTCACTCACAGATATAAATTAATTTCCCATCTTGAGAAATCACAGGAAATGGAGAGAAGGGAAGGAAAAGCATGAAAGAGAAAAGTAGATAAAATAATACATTATACTGGTTTAGAAAAATTTGCACTTTTACCCTCCATCACCTCAAAATTCTTTCTTTTCACAAACCAAAATAAGAAAGTAAAATTAATTTGCGTCTAAAAACATTATTAATGTGGGGAACTCTTTCCTTAAGGTGCCCCTATTAATTATCCTGGTAATTATTCATGTCTCTCTAATTTTCACTCTTAACCATGATTATGCACTTTCTGCCAGATACATTTATGATAAAATGTCAGTTTAGAGCCCTGTGGCGTAGTAGAGGTCAAAATAAGGACAAAAATCCCAAAATTCTGCTACAGATTTGCAAAAATATTATATATACATCATAGGTTGCTAAATTTTCCAAAATAATAAAAGTGCATTTTTGGAATTCAAATATTAATAATAAAAATAATAATAACACAAATAATAATAATAATAATAATAATAATAATAATAATAATAATAATAATATTAATAATAATAATATTAATAATAATAATAATAACAATAATAATAATAGAATTTAAACAAATAACAAAGTAAGCCATTTTCCGCAATGTTTATTCATAAAATTTAAAATATTTCGGCCGAAAAACATCCCTGATCATTCATAACCAATATTAACTAGACTTTCGCTTTCTCCTCTTCTCTGATTGATATTTTCTTTCACTCAAATATATCCAACAAATATATTTATTAAAACAAATTTTCAAAATTTTTAAATTCGATTTATCAATATTATAAATTTAGTAGATCCGAATAAAATTTTTAATTTTATAAAAATCAAAAATTTTTCATTCAAATCTAAAAGAAGTATTAAAAATCGAATTCGCACTTCAGAAAAATGCAAATAAATATGTAAAAAAGTTTTTTTTATTCTTTTATTAAATTTTGGATTTCCGACATTTCGTCTTGGCAAGGGTTTGTTTTGATAAACATCAAAATTGTTTTATTGTGTCGGTGGCGGAATTTAATCATAATAATAATAATAATAATAATAATAATAATAATAATAATAATAATAATAATAATAATAATAATATAATAATAATAATAATATAATAATAATAATAATAAAAAAAAATAATAATAATAATAATAATAATAATAATAATATTAATTATAATAATAATATTAATAATAATAATAATATTAATAATAATAATAATAATAATAAAAATAATAATAAAAATAATAATAATAATAATAATAATAATAATATAATAATAATAATAATATAATAATAATAATAATAAAAAACAATAATAATAATAATAATAATAATAATAATAATATTAATTATAATAATAATATTAATTATAATAATAATATTAATAATAATAATAATAATAAAAATAATAATAATAATAATAATAATAATAATAATAATAATAATATTAATAATAATAATAATAATAATAATAATAATAATAATAATAATAATAATAATAATAATATTAATAATATTAATAATAATAATAATAATAATAATAATAATAATAATAATAATAATAATAATAATAATAATAATAATAATAATAATAATAATAATAATAATAATAATAATAATAATAATAATAATAATAATAATTGTATTCACTAATGTATTTCTTATATATGTTTAACTATGGCACTTGCTTTAACTTCTTGTCAATTTGTAATTAAAAAAAACTAAATATTCATTTCCTTTAATTTCAAATCGAAAAAATTGTAATTTATTTAAAATAATTGTATAATATTTAGCATAGCATAACAGTTTAAAAAGTAATATTTGGCTAAATTTGGCAGATTATGCATCATTCGATATGGGAAAATAAAATCAATTGTTTATAAAATTTAACGTTTTTTATATCGGATAATAATTTAAAAATAGTGAAATAAATTTTTTTAGTATTTGAAAAGTATTTATTTTTCATTCAACAAAGCCGATTTTCCCTCACAAAGGGGGTTGGGGTTTTATTAGAAAGATATTGAAAATCCCACAAGCTTTCTGGTGATTAAAACGATGATTTCTTGGTTGCAGCAAAAATCAAAAGTTAAACAAATAAATGATAAAAAAATATTTTTTGTTTGTCAATCTCATAAAGATAAAACTTGGTTAAACTTTCTGAAAATGGTTCTAAAATTAATGATTTTGCACTGTTAAAAGTGAATGAAATGAAATTATTACAGTGGGGAGAAAATGTCAAAAAATTACATAAATTCCCGCAGGGCCTCTCGCTAACAGTTTTGTTGGATTTTTGCACTTCATGTAAGCAATTGCACGGAAATTTATTATTTTTAGACTAAATTTATCAACAAGTTACGTGCAACTAAATAATCATATTTATTTGAAAAAAATGATTCATTGAAATATTTAAAATTAAAACAAAGGCGGATCAAAATTGGTTGGGTTCAGAAGGAAAGATGATTCAGAAGATCAAAAGGAAATTTTGCACAGCGATAATTCTTTTTACGGTACATCTGCTACAAGCACGTACATACGTGTATACAAACATACACACATACACACAGGCAATTATCTTCGACGTCCTCATCGAGCCCACATACAAACACACAATCGGGCATACACACACAAGCTCGCATACATACACAGTCACCCATACACAGTCACACAAACACAGTCACCCATACACACAGTCACACACACAGTCTCCAGACACACAGAGACACACACAGAGATCATTTGAATCGGGTGCTGATCCGGGCAAAACAGATTTTCGGTTTTTTGAAATATATTGCGAATGTCAGATCTATTGAAGAGATTTTCAGTTCTATTAATTCCATTTTTATAGAATTTACAGACATTACCACCAGATAATTAAAATTTATTTTTTATAGAATTTATTTTTGTAGAATTCTGCCAATCCGTCGCTGTAAATTGTAGACAATATTTCCATATGTTTCTTATATATAAAGTTTTCTCTGATTTTTTTCTTCCTAAATATTTGTTCTAGTTTCAGGAAATAATAATAATAATAATAATAATAATAATAATAATAATAATAATAATAATAATAATAATAATAATAATAATAATAATAATAATAATAATAATAATAATAATAATAATAATAATAATAATAATAATAATAATAATAATAATAATAATAATAATAATAATAATAATAATAATATACTTGTAGTTGGCCGGGATCACCGTTGGTGATCCATGCCAAAGTTTATGAAGATTTATAGGATTGATCAGATCAAATATTCAAAAGTCAAAATTTTCCATTTTACAAATAAAATAGTTTCATAAGTTAAGTTAGCCAAATAGTGAGATAGCCCCCCCCTTAAAATAACACAATCCAGATTTGAGAATTGACAGTAAACCTTATTGTCAGCTGTGAATTTATTATTCGTATCATCAAGTGTAAATTGTAGACTGATTTTTTACATCAATTTTAGAAATTCTGGATTTATACTCAAAAATAAGACATCTATTACTTTTATTATCTTTAAAACAATTACAAATCACCAAACATTTGTTTTTTCATTACTCATTTTGTGAAAATATTTTCATATGGTGGTAATAATTTCCTAAGTTTCCATCATCGACCTTTTGGAGTTCTTTATGGACTTCTTGACGGATAGCAGCATTTTGAATATTGAAAGACATTTTTAATTTTTGTCCACAAACCTTACTCATATTTATTCTGCAATAGATATTCTGCAATTGTTTTTATAAGTTAATTAAATTTTCAAAGCAAACCTAAGTATTTCGAAGTTATTTTCTGTGTGGAATAGTTAACACTATGGAAGCATCAAAATCGATTCAAAAAAATTCATAATTTAATTTTTAAATTTAAAATTGGGGGCAATTAAATGTCCACGAGTGGACTTTTGTGAGTTAGAGTATTTTGTGAACTGAGATTTATTATTTATTCCGTCGTGTAAAATTTGTCTATCTTCAGCTTTCTTACATTTGTGGAATCCTACAGTTTAAATGAAATTTTTTTGAACCGAAAATCAAAAAGTTGTAATACTTATTGTATCTATGTTTTATGTTAACTAAAAAAATATACTGTTTTAAGTTTCACGTAAATTCTGGGTTGAATACCAATGTTCAATAGTACATATGTTTTCAATCATTAAAGTCAATATATAATATAAAAATAAAATCAATAAGTTTATATTATAGAAACTCACAAACTTACTTGTGTTGAATTTAATTTTATAATGAATAAACACATTATATTTACAGTGACAAAAATTTTAACATAGATTTTATATTGGTTTTACTTACTTACCTGTATTATAGACGAGTTTATTCATTGCAAACGGCTGTATAAGGTCTTATCTGATGTCGACAGGTCTTAGCTAATGCTGATTTTGCCACACACTCATTTATTATAGGTTAGATTTTTGATTTACTATTTAAAGTTCTTATTTGTGTATTGCTTTTTTTGTCAGCATATCCTCAAACCTTAATGGAAGCTTTAGCAGAAAATTCTACAAACTAAAAACCAGTTGAACAATTAATTAATTTAATTAACATTTTTAATTACAGAGCTCCTAATAAATAAATTTTTAAATTTAAAAAATATTAAAATAAATAAAAATAAAAATAATTACAATGTAATTTGTTTTAATTATTCAAGTATATGAAAAGTGATTGAAAACATTGGATTTCTGTGCAATATTAAAAAAGAAAAAATGAGGAAATTTTACTTGAAATAAGACCGCTAGTCTCCCCTTTATCACCGAACAAATGAACCGGAAATTTGCAAGAAACAGAAAAATAAAATTATTTTTAAGGAGAGTCAAATGAAAATGTAAGAAAAAGAACCTTAGTTGGAGAAGCCAAATAAGATCCCAAAATTTCTCCATAAAAAATAATGGGGAAATATTTCAATAATTAATACGAAATTACGTAATCACTAAAAACTACCGAAAGATTAGAAAAATTTGTTTATTTTAGCATTTATTTAAAAGATGACTCTTCGAAGTTGGATAAAAGGATTATTTACGAAGACAAAAAAATCGAGATCCAAATCGGTTGAGATTTCATGGCCAGTTCTCAATGAAACCTTTCGTGAATTAAAAATCCGGGACAGGGGGGACAATAGGTCAAAAAAGAATCCATACGCATCACTGGATTATCTAAACCTGGAATACAGACAGTCCAACACGACAGCCGAGGAGAAAGTCAGAGATTGGATTCTGAAACATTTCTGATAATGATACTACAAATATGTTTTAATTTGTTTAAATTTACTCAACAGTGCAATCAGCATTTAATTTTTCGGCAAAAAACATATTTTAATTAATTTCATGTGTTACAAGGCAAATTAGGTTGAGGATTGATGAAGGGGGGAGGGAGGAGATTCCATAACAGAATAACTTTGAATCCTCAAACCTTTTTCTGATTAAGATTTTTTCCGTATTTTTGGGACAATACATCAGAGAGGATTTCATTATAATGCTAATAGGAATTTATAGTTTTTTTTTGTGTTTTAAGGTTCTGTATTTGTATTTTCATCAGTTTTATCTATCTCTAGTCTTTACGTTTGTTTGGATCTTCGGGGGAAGTCGAGTTAAAAAGGTCAAGTGGTGAAATTTTTAAATACAAAATATAAATACAGACACAAATATAAAATTATATTATTTTGCTACATAATAAACAAAATACAATTGCCTTTCCAGTGTATAAAACGTCTTCGGTGGATCTAATATAGCTTTAATTTTTACTTCTTTTATCCTCTAAGAAAATGTCAATCATCTTTTCCAGGTTGTCTTTGCCATTCGAAATCGCTTTTCGTGCAAAAACGCTTCATTGAGTAATAGGACCTTTTCATTGGTAATTGTGACTATGTCGGCATCCTTTATTTCAGTGGTTCGTAACCGGTGTTCCGCCAAATTGAGATATTCAGAAATATTTGGTATTTCAGAATTCAATTCAGTTTCATTTTTACATTGTTTTAAAATTGCAATTTTACGTGAACTTTTACAAAAACATTCTCACGGTGTGGGGGTCTCTTCTTTTTCCGCAACACCAAACATAATGTTTAGGAAGGTCTTGTGGTTCGCGCAAATCTTGCACCTTCGTTCTTTGGTACTTAGTTGAAAGGACCATAGGTGTTTTGAGATAACAAAGTGTTCCTTCATTACCAAACCCCTTAAGGCGCATACTCGAGTTTATTCGAGCGGCGTCACATTTTATGCAGCTAAAATATTTACACTCGTAAATAATCGAAAATTGAAAATAACTCAATAAAAACTAGTTAAAATATTCGTTTTTCTGATATCCATCCTTTTAACTCTATATTGCAAGCTATAAAGTTAATAAAATATGGCCTTTTAGGACGATGTTTATAAACAGCTGCATTTTGTTTACCAAAAAAATTGTGTAAATTGGATATTTAGTGTATAAAAGGTATGTTTTCTAATGATCAAGTAAGGAATATTATTCTATTTGACATTTTATTCTAGTAAAATATATATTGAAAAATGAGCGATTCCAAATCTGAATATGAATACGCAAATTTGTCAGAAAGTGGTTCAGAAGATTCTGATAACTATTCCAGTGATTCTGAAGATAGTTCAGATGAAGATATCGCTGTTGATTGGAAGCAGATAAGTGATAGCCAACCAAATCCACCTCCACCAAGATTTCCATTTGTTGGCGCTTCAGGACCGACTTTCTTTCTTGACAGTAATTTTGATGTGTTGGAGTATTTCAAATTATTATTTGATGATTCTGTGATTTTCAATCCGTGATGCAATTGAAAATCCACTACAATTATTTATCCGCTATTTCTATTAAATTTTGAACAATTTTGCATCTTTTTTTTGGGTTTTAGTGAAAATAAGGTTCAAATATGTATTTTTTCAAATAAAAAATTTTTTTTGCCGGTTTTTTTCAAAAAAAGTGTGCGTTAAGGGGTTAAGAACCACTGCTTTATCTTTTCACTATTATCAAAAACAATTTTTTTAAAAATAAACCTTGAAATCTTAATGCCAATTATTAAGGTTGATATAATATAAGAAAATTAATTCTATAGTAAAATTCACAATACACACACAATTATTGCAAAATTGGACATTTATGAAGATCTGTGGTCGTTTATGTGATCATTAAATAATGCAATTTGATTGGCCAAACCAATCAACCAATGAATGTACATCAATAAGTATTAGTATGTGCGTCATGGACACATATTATATGTAAGAACATAACAACAATATACATATTTTTCGTAAAACCTACAAAATCCATAATATTTATTCCTTTAGAAATCTATATTTAACCGAATAAGTTCCTTAAAAATCTATCATTCGGATCATATTTACTATATGTATTCAATCGATCGAATTCCCTTAAAACTATCTTAAAAATCTTATATATGTCCTGTATGCCAGACCCAAACATTAAATTTTATAATCACCATAAAAATCACTTGACTCAATTTTATACAGATAAAAAATCATTGTTTAAATGTGGTTTGAAACGAAAAAGCAACATAAAATCTGAAATACTTGAAAAAATATTTATTAACGATGATTTACAAATTGGACTAGGGTTAAGTGACATTATTGTTGAACCAGAAATTGAATATGATTTACTACGCTCACATCGAATTATAAAAGTGAACATTGAAGATATAATGTTAAGGAAATAAAAAAAGGAAACTAAATAAATAAATCCCAGATCAAATATTTTCTCGTGTAGTTTACATCTTTTAGCATTTGTTGTTCGAATAAAGATGAACAAAAATATAATGCGCACGTTAATGTTAGGTAATCTTTGGGAACTTCACACCTTGACAAAACTATTGAAACTTACCTCAATCCTGAAAACCTTCAACAGAATTAAACATCAAATTAGAAAATAGTTTGTAAACATAACAATATATACGTTTTGAAGTTGTAGAAAAAACAAAGCCATAACCCGAGTTTGATTTTCGTCTTCGTTTTATTTTCTGTAAAAGTGGTCTTTGTGTAAACTTCTGTAGTTTATTCTGTCAAATGATTTGACCATATGAAATATCGTCTAAATAAGGCTTGTCCATGCAAAGATCATCTATAATAAATTTTAACGTCGAGAACCAATAGAGAATTTCAACAACAAACTTTGACTTAGATTTTGAAGAATTAAACAAAACTTTTGCAAAACAAACCTCTCAATAAAATTTATATAAATGTTTAAAAAATTAAGAAAATACAAAAATAATATATCATTAGTTTTTAGTTTATTATAACTTTCAGAATGGCTCCTAAGCAGATTTGTGCTGGACATGTCTGGTCTACATAATTCAGCTGCTGATTCGATTGGTTAATAACTGTTTTATCGCTGCAGCTTTCCAACTGCTGGTTGGCTAATTTATTATTAGCAGATTGCTCAATTTTCGAATAATCTTGCTCAACTAGCCTGGTTTCAGCTTCAACGTCCACGAATTCAACTTCACTTTAAAAAATTTCGGTTTCTTCCTCTGGAGCGTTAACTCAAATGGAGAAAAGTCTTTTAACAACGGGTAATTTCCTTTTATGTTTCATTCCTTTTTCTTGATCCAGATTTATACAGTCAAATTTTTTTTTAATATTTTCATTATTATTTTTTTTAAATAAAATAAATTTCTGATCAAACAAAATTAAAATTTTTCAAACTTTTGGTTTGCCCTAGTTTTTCATATTTTTAAAGATTTTAATTTTTGTGTAATAATTAAGTTTATTAAATAAAATAAATTTTTAAAAAATGATACTTTTCATAAAAAACAATTAAAAATAAAGAAGTTAAAATAAATATACGTTTAATTTTAACTTTTGCTTTAAATTCTTATTTAAATTTTACAATTAACAAATTTCATGCTTGTGCAATTTTTAAAATATTTATTTATTTATGCAGTTTTAAATTAATAAAATTATTATAAAGGGATCCTTAGCTGGGATAGCAAAGCACTTCAAAATGAAATTCCTTAACTAAAAATATAATTACATAATACATTATAATATAAGAAATTATTGTAATTTATAAATAAACGTTTTTTTCTAAAAAAAAGTAGATGGTCAAATAAAATTTAATTTAATTATTTTTTACAATTGTTTTAGACGTTCAAAATAATTAAACATACGTTTAAAATTAAAAAAATTTCCATCTTCAATTTTTAAATATTAATTTATTACAATTTTAGTTAATTTTAAAAATTAATTTTAATCTTTTAAAATTAAAGAATGATTTTTAATAATAAAAAAAATTTCAAAAAAACATTATTAATTTGTAAATTTAAAAAGACAAATTTAATCAATATTTTAAATTTTATCAGAAAAATCTATTTATTTTAATTCATCTTTCATCTGTTTTTGTTTTCTTAAAACATTTGATTAATTTTAAATATAGCTTGAAATTAATTAGTAATGAAATTTGGAATAAAACTAAATAAAATGTAATAGAAATCCTTTCAATCAATTTAAATTTTTAAAATTATATATTAAATTTTTAAATTCAAAAAAAATTAAAATAAACTAAAAACAAAGAATATTTTGTCAAAAGTTTATATTTTAAATAAAAATTTTAAATAAAACTTTGAAAAAATATAAAGTTTATGACAATATTTTTATTTAATCAAAATATAAAAGGAATAATTTGTTTTAAATTACCATATTTGATTATTTAAAACAAATGTTTAAGAAATTGTTCTCTAAAAAAGAAAAGCTCAAACCCGTTTTTGTTCCATGTCCGATAATTCCAGAAACAAAGAATAAGAATTGTAATATTATTGAACAGTCCGACCCCTGTCACATTCAGTTTGATTTCGAAACTTTCTATTCTAGGCCCTCCCAGTACAGCAGTTTCTTTTCGGAATCACCGATGGTTGAAGAATTGAAAAGTCTAAACTTGCAATATGAATGCTCAAAGACTTCCTCAGTAGACAAGGTTAATGAATGGTTGCAAAATAATAGGGAATATTTGAATTCAACGGTAACTGAAGACAATTTCGAGTCCACACCAAAGTCCTACTAGACCCTGACCGACCGGTCGTAGTATTTGTTTAAAATAAATTTTTTGGCCTCTCTAATCTGATTTTCTGTACATTTTTTATAGCTTAGTTTCAACATTTTTATATTTGATTTCTTTAGTTTGTAGGGTAAGTAAAACCTTCCAACTCCTCAAAAAGGAGTTTTTAAAGAGATTGAGTGTGAGGTTAAAATTTGTTTACTTAGTTTTCATTTATCTTCATCACAATTATAGATAAACAAATGTTTTCCTTATTTAACACAAAAATATGTCCCAAACAAAAACTGCATAACATTATTTATTTATATAATTAACTATGTGACTATAAATTATAAAGTAAAACCGTAAACGGTATCTGGACACTGTCCCCCTGTGTAAATATATAAGTAGTTTAGTCAATAAGTAGATTAACGTATGAAAGTGAAGAATTACCGCAATAAATCATCAAGTTTTCAAAGGTTCATCGTCTACGGCGCAATGTCAGACGTCACCGTCAAGTTATAGAGTCCATTACCCCTTCCGTTGACAATTTATATTCCAGATCATTACAAAGTCAAAATTGATGTCTGTTTGGCTTAAAGCCAAAATTAAAACATAAAACAATTTTAGGTTTAATTAAAACAAAAATTAAAAATAATGAAAATGGCCACTGCACATACAAATGCATCGCAAGCAGAAACTAAAGATAAAAACATCAATTAAACAAACTATAAATATAACAAAATTAATTAAAACAAATATTAAAAAAATTGATAAAATCTTACAGGAGCAGAAAGAAACACATTCAATAAATAAAACTGCCAAAACCTTGCACACAAGCGGCGACCAAGAAACATAATTTTAAGGGTCAAAAAGAACTTTAGTAAAAAATAATTATAAAAATAAATTCGAAAAAATATAAATAATTTAGAAAAAAACAGAAAAAAATCAGTAAAAAATTATAAAATATTTAAAAACTAATAATAACATTTAAAATTCCTTAAAATGACGAAAAATTGTCTATTGGTCGCACACACACACAAAATACCTATATAAGGGTACTATAAAATCACGGAAGTGTTTTGAGTTAGGAGAATAGGTTTAATGTAGACTACTTAGGTTTTTGTAAAAGCTTGCCAAGTTGAGTTGCAAGCGTAGCTACGGATAGGATTCGGACGATTCGGATAAAGTTTTATGTTGTTTCTGATTATTTGATCAGTACAATGTCAAAGAGCGAAGGGAAATCGAAATATCTGTTTTAATTTTAAAGGGGGAGCATCAATATTTCATGTGTCGAGAAATATAAACGTTTTGTTTTTACATAATATCATTAGGCGTAAGAAATATTTAACCTATATTAATGTTGACACTAACTGGAGATACTCAGAAATGATCTTAATAAACGTTTTATTGACCAGAACATGATACGAAGCTTACCAATCCGAAATTAGGTAAGACATTCAGCCAAGTAACTCGATAATTTCAGGTACGTGTATACACTAAATTGCCATAACAATTTCCATACTAACTTAAACTATAAATAGACGACGAAGACCTTTGTTGAGGTAGATTATTTCTATTATTATATCCAGATCCGATTGCACTTAATTCAACATTTTATTCTCTTTCTCTAACAGAAGTAAAGTTTTCCTTTTGATTAAATAAATATAAATTATACTATTAGGATAAATAAATTTTGCTTCAGGTGTATAAGCTGCCAAGAATTCCAAAAATCGTGATAATTACTTATTATTCCAAATTTCCTTTTCTAATCTGCCGTTTGCACTTTTGTCTTCTTTTATAGAGCATTGGTT
Source organism: Schmidtea mediterranea (assembly GCA_022537955.1). NCBI lineage: Eukaryota > Metazoa > Platyhelminthes > Tricladida > Dugesiidae > Schmidtea > Schmidtea mediterranea. The sequence continues at coordinate 322,451,104 of CM039679.1, forward strand.
GCATTGTAGGGTTATTTGTTTGCAGTCTTCGCCTTTTGGGTTTCCGCAGATTTCTTTATAACTTGCACACGTACTATCTTCCTTTCGGAATGGGTGAGTTTTTCCGAACACCTCTAAGGGGTATTCGGCGATACATACTTTTATTACTGCTATCATCATTATACATAGCTTCTTTAGATTCATTTCGCTTCTCATTCTATTATACATTGGTTACTCATTGATTATTTACAGATTTTTTTATCTATATACAGTATATTTTTCCTTTTTTTTTAAGGTCTCGCTATTTTTCCCCTTCACGAGGTGGTGAGTGCACATCGCATTCCTCTTTTGCCTTTCCTTTTGCAAATCACATTATTAATACTTGTGTCTTTATGAACCGATCTGTCAGCTTCGGAAGCTCTTTCAATTGTTCCTTGTTTTCTTTGAGGGTCTTTCGTTGATTGTTTAGTTGAGTTCTCATGTTTCTCTCGTTTATCTGTTTTCGCTCGAGTTTATGTTTATAGTTTACTTTACTGGTTTTATGCTTCTATGTTTTCCGTCTTTGCTTCTGGAGTTCTTCCTTCAATGTTTCAATTTCCTCTTGGGTTTGCGGGTGATTTTGTTTTATTTCTCTCGCTTCTTTGCAGGTTTCCTCCAACTGAATAAGGTATCGCTGTTTGTCGTGGCCCCCACCTGAAAGACTATAGAACTTCACCAAAAAATCAATCGACTCTCTCGTTGCCGCAATTACATAATATTAGAGAGTAGAGCACAACGGGTACTCATCTCCCGTCTAACCACGCTGGTGCGAAGAGCCTTTACTGAGGCAGAATTGCAGCCCAACCACGATTGTGCTCAAAATATCGATATCGTGCCAAGCCAGCACGTTCACTACGACAGCCCATCCGGGTCATTGAAATTCAATAATACACCGTTGTAGCCGGTTCCCTTCCGGCAAATATCCCATTACCACGGGTGAAGAAACCTAAACATAAACCTAACAAAAATAGCCGGCAACGCGAACGACGACAGGCAGAACACTCTTTATTGTTAGCCCACCTCGAGCAGGCAAATGAGACATCGACGTCTACCTTAGAAAACATTTCTCCACGACAACGGGAAGCTCGAAACCCCGTCAATTCTTCAGTTGACCAGGATGAGTTAGCCTTAAATATTGGTCTAACCATGGATCAGTTAAACATGAATTTTCCCGATAAATTCAAATTGGCCATAGCGACAGGCCAACAACGTCAACAGCAGTCGGAAATCAACTAGCTTAGCGAACTTTCTGGCCTAACTTTCCCATCGGCAAGACCACATGCAGATCTGACATTGGGACGTGCTGTGCAGAAAGATGGGAATAAATCACGACTAACGCCCAGACGCAGATATTTTCCGGTGGATATCGACGAATAACTATTCATCATCGAAATCTATTTGCTCGAAATTTATAAAAATCCATGTAGATAAAAATATAAATTTCTTGTTTTGAATTCTCCTATTCTTATTATCATATTAGCGAATATCTATTTTTTAATATCTATAATTAGGAGAGTAACCCCGACGAAAGAGACCCATTCCAAGCCATGATTATTATTAACAATAAATTAATGGAGAAAATGTGAGGCCACACAAAAAAAATACCATGTCCATAATTCGGTTTGAATTTCTAAACTTTTCAGAAAGTGATTACGAAATTGACATTAATACTTAAGTAATTCCAGATGAAGGTAGATTAATTAAAATAAAAATAATAATTTAAAGAACTTGAATTTTGATATGTTAATAAACAAATTTAATGCGTTTAAACACCGCAAATTATTTAAAATAAATTTATTTCTAAATAAAAATTTTTAATAGAATAAAGGGAGTGGTAGATGAATCAAGTTGGTCGCATTATTTGTAAGTCATAAACAAACGTAAGCCCTTCTATGGCAATTTGGAACCCGTAAACGAAGGTTGTCCAAGGAGTAGTATTGGTAACGATGCGTCGGGCGAGACAGTTCATTTTCTAATTTCTTGGTTTTATTCTAGTTAATTTAGTAAATAATATAGGTTAAGATTAATTTTATAGTATGTCGATAGTGTAGATTGATTTTTAAAGATTTCTGCTTATAAGTATCAATGATAGAAATTTTTGTTTTATATTATAGTAGATGAAGAATAATCCATTTTAAGTTTGAATTTTCTTTCTCTTAATTTTATATTATGTCAATTATATGTATTTATTTTGAAATTAATTTTGTGTTATGTCAATAGTATAGGTTGATTTTTGAAATTAAATTTATATTATGTCGGTATTGTATATTGATTTTTAAAATTTCTGCTAATAGGTATTAACGTATAGAATGATAGAAATTTTGTTTTATATTATAGATGAAGGCGGCCGTAAGTGGCTAATATTTATTCGGATTTCCTCTAAAATTTTCCTTTAGCAACGGTGCTGATTCGATAAAATTTTATCTCGCCGACCCTATCTGTAGAGAACCGAAAGTAATTTATGTTTTCTAAATAACACGAGGCATGTCATAGACTGAATTTACGCAACTTTATTAAAACCTCGAAATGTCGTTAATCTTTTCGGAATATCACAGCCAGGTCCGTTTCAGAAGGAACATTTAAACGATTTCCGAAGAATACCGAAAAATATTATCTAATCCGTTCCTAACACAGAGAGGTAAATCATAAACCGATATGGTAGAGAATAAAACTCTTACTTGGTGAAATTCAGATATACGTCAACCCATGAAAAAACCAACTGCTACGTTTCATGATTGTATGTCTTATATAAATTTTAATGATATTTAATAGTGATAGAAAATTCTGGTGCCCAGTGGAAGGATGACGAACGGGCGACATTGACAATCCCGAGTAAATTCGTGGGACGCTACCGTCAGGCACTGTCTGATCGGGGATATTCCTTATTCACGTATGGTACATCCGAGTGGCCTAATCGAAGTAAAATCCGACATGACGAGGATGTAGAACTGCCCAGCCTGGCCATAAAGAGGGAACCAGGGAAGAATCCGGCTCGCGAAATTAGACACGAAGCTGAGGTGGCTCTCCAACAGTTCGAGCACCTCGGACGCAAGTATCGCTGGAATGCAGCGCAAGCAACTAATGAGGATCAATAGGGACATAGCTAGTGGCAGAATCCAAAACTCCTACGGATACTAGTCGGATTACAACATCGCGTTCGACCCAGAGGACCCAACTCTCTTAGAACTCAACGCACCAGTACACCTGGCTCTCCCAAAACGCCTCGTGCAACCACACATCCTGGAAACATTAAGTGATAGAACGAGCGAGGAACACGCTTACTCGCGATGTCCTCTGAAACGAGAGATACCACGAAGAGATTTTGGGCATAGAATATAAAAATAAAACTGTATGTAGACGTGTGAATAATATGTGTTAATCGTTGACTTTGTCTTTTATTTGGTTGAAAATTTAGGATAGTTGTGTTAAGATAATGTAGTAAAAGGGAGAAAAATTTAGTCAAGATAATTTAATAATTAAATAAAGATTAAACGCGTCCCATAATTCGTTCTGTTTGTTGGGTGTTATAACTAAATTGTCTTATTTAATTATACTTATTAATTCAGCCATGAACGCCATCAAGGACATCGGCCGAGAATTAAAGAAACTGAGAACAGAAAATGCAAACCTCCATCAACAATGCTTGCAGCTCAGTCGTGAGCTGCAACGAATAATGGCTACGTGAGTCGAGGCCTCCCGGGTAAAACGCCTATATCAGAAAATCAATGCGGCCCAAAAGGGATGACAGGAGGAGAAGGCCTTGAACCAGGCCCAAAAGATCTAAATTCGGGGGCTCGAAGTTGCTGTAGCGGCTAGCCAAGGGAGTTCTGTCACTACCCTTGGTATTCGCGCCAGCACAAGTGGCGTACAAGGAGCAAAATGGTCCTAAAAATCCAACGGTTAAACCAAAAATCCACCAAAAATCCACCAAAAATCCAGCAGAGAGAGAGCGAAGGAAACTCCAACAACAAAAGGCCAAATAGAGAGAATTGTGAACAATTTTTGTAGTGGACATTATGAAAATTGCGTTGATCTTTTGTTGTTTATAAATATAAATAGTTCGATGTCTAAATAAAGGTTTGTATTTAATGTGATTATGGTTTTCATCCGGTTATCGAGTTAGCGACGATAAAAAATTCATTCGAAGAAATAAACTGTAAGCTGAAAGATGAGATGAGTAAGGGACCTAAATAAGCAAGACGAGCACATACCTTCTATCGGTAGCTCGCTGTACCAGCTGCAGACACTACTAATCCCACATTTGACTTAAAAGGTAGAATAGTCTCTTTATTTCAAGCCGAAAAAAATATAATAATAAATTATTAACATTAAAGTATTAGCACTTAATTGCATGATTTTTTTTATTTATTTTGAATAAAATAAAATAACTTTCTTTTGACTGAATATCTTATTGTTATTGTGTCGCATCTAGCAGTCACTTTATAAACTAAATCCGTTAAACAACTTTGTAGCTCGCAAGCAACACTACAAAATAAATGGTTAGTTCTTATTTATTTTAGCCGATCTAAACGTGAAATTCTGGTACGTAGGAAATTTGATACACAATGCAATTAAGGGTTAATTCGATGGCTTTGTTTATTTATAGTTGATTTTAATGAAACTAGAATATAATTAATAATTAATTTAATATTTAAATATTAACATTCGCTTTTTCATAGTAATAAGTATTCAAAATTTAATAAAATTTCCTTTCTTTAAGAACTTTATAGTTTTTCTTTCGTCATACGTTAGCCACAAAAATATTTTATATTTAATTTTAAATTCTTTTCAGTGTCACTAAAAAATAGAGAAAATAGATCTGGAGCGGAGCACCGCAGAAGAAAAGCGATAACGGATATGGAACGAAAGAAGTTAACAGGTCAAATAAGCAAATTCTTCAAAAAAAACGGATAGAATTTTTGCAAACAGTAATGAACAGAAAGAATAACATTCACTCCGAGTGGAAAAAGTAATTGATTCACCATTCCTTAACGTTACCACATCAACACGAAGGAGATAAAAACTATAGCTACCAAGTTGACCAGAGAATCTGAATCTACTTTACGTTTATCACACCTAACAACTCTAGAAACAGGGTTAGGTGAAACAGTGGTCTTCAAACTATATATGCTTGCAGAATCCTTTTACAGAAACCTTTTTTGCGGAACCTTAATTAACTTTTTAAAATATAAGTTTAATTTTTTAATAAAATATTTAACAAATAAATATTTTAATTTTTAAATTAAAGGCTTGGGTATGCATGCCTATGTTGACATAAACCGGCAATATTGGGAGAAATTATTGTTAATCATAAACGCAAGGCATTTTCTGCATCAAGTTTATTTCTGTATTTAGTTTTCATAGCAATATAAACGGAAAATGATGATTCGCAAAGATACGCTGTTTCTAAGGCTTGAAGAATTTTTTTACTGCTTTTTTCGGCAACTTTAGGATATTCATTTAACAATTGAATCCAAAATGACATAATTCCAATCTGTTGGAATGTATTTTATAAAATCCGTTATTTTTTAATCCTTAAAAAAATACGTATAAATATTTGCAGACCACTGCTCTAGACGATTGTGGTCACAGTTTTAGTTGCAGGTGGAACAAGTTCCTTGACCAAGAAGTTTACTCGAATTGGCAAAATTTATCAAAAACACTGAATAGTCATGAAGTAACTAAATCCCATTTAACATCGTTTAGTAGGTGGGTTGATGTAAAAAACTCTTAGAAATGTTTAACACAATAGATAGTGAACTTGGAACAGTATATGAAAAGGGAAAACTACATTGGCGAGGTGTGTTAGAAATAATTGTTGAAATAATATAAAATTTTGCCAAACAAAATTTAGCTCTTCGGAGCTCGTCAGATATAATTTTACAAATAACAATGATTTAAATTTGTTAATATTATCAAATAAAAAAAATTAATCTCTCATTATTTCAGTATATAATTTTAAATATTCCATAAAATTATATGTAAAATATTCATAGAACTTTTAATTCCAAAAGAAATGAGAACAAATTTCAATTGAATGTGCATTTGACAAATTAGGACTAGCGTTAGTATTCGCCTCCCCTCAATTTTGAAATTTTCTACACCTGATGGATAATATGTGTGATGGATAAGATGGGTGAGTCATAAAAGTCTTAAAATTAAAATATGTAGTAGGATTCAATAGATACAGGATAAATAAATATGTGGAAAACGACATCGATAAACAATAAACTGGATTCTGCTGAAATATTGGATTATGAAAAATTTGATTATAATGACAATCTGATTTTAAATTTATGATAACAATTTGATGACTTATTATGATATCTAACGATAAGTTGACTATTACAGTAATTCTATTTTGGGCCGTAGTGTGGTATTTATTGATTGTTTATAATTCTATTTTTATTAATTTTGATGTAATAATTATGATTTAGTGATTTAATTGTTATGATTAAATTAATTATTGAAAATTATTTATTAAAAATCTTTTTAATTTTTAAAAGCCCTCTATTTGCTCGATTTTTTTAAACACTTCAAGTGCTATTTAATTTTTCTTCTATTCACTCCTAGCACCACCAGATGCAAAAATAATGGTAAAAATAATATAACAATAATAATTGACTCAAGGCGTCACCAAGTGTGTAAAAAAGGCACCTTTAGTGTCAATAAACAACAGAAAATTCAGTATATAAACTGAGATAATTCTCAGCTAAATCATCTAAAAGATCCTTATACTAAATAGAATTTTACATTTGATATCGACTGGTAAAATAATAAATTAGAACATACAGATTTGCAAGTAGAGACACAAAGCAAAGGATACACTACATAGAAAATGTACATAGAGTCTTTGGTTAATTGTATAAGGTGAAACTTTTATTTATTTTTTGTATATATGTTGTTAATCCTGAAATAAAACTTTGAAACTATTGTTTGTGTTCTCATTTATATAGGACATCAAGTCGAGTTTCTGAGAACCTAAGCATGTGTTAGATACATATATTGTGGTCGTTCTATCACAGAATGAAGGAAGTAGAAATCAAAAAGAAATATTGCATCATAAGAAAACAATTTTAAAAAAGTTTAAGAACAATTTAAATACAAATATTATGTGCTAGGTTAAATATTTAAAGTAAGAAATCATCATCAATTTTAACAATGATCGGATATATTTACAGAAGAAAATCTTTGACAGCTTTCTGATGACGAAATGGACATCAGTAATTAAGATAGTAAACAGTTTAAAATACAGGTTTCCATATAACTCTTTCAAGCCTGGTAGCATATTGTGTTGTATCATGCTTTTAATGTAATACTAATGGTGTCATATATTGATTCCTACAGAAACATTGCTATGACAACGGACGGTTTAGTATGTGTGTTAGGTGGCAAAAGAAAAATGAATGTTCTCCAACAAAAGCATCCCTATTTAAAAAACAAGCAAAACATTATTTTGATAGAATGAAAATGTGATGACCAATAATATTGCTTAGGGTTGGTGATACGTCAGAAATTATGTTTTTGGTGGCAGATTTGAAATTATTTCTTTCGCTCACATCAAACGACATTTGAGTTTATAAGCTAATCAAATATTTGCAATCTAGGGCTTTCTACTCTAACCATAATCAAAAAAGAAGCTGGAGATCCTGGGAAGGACTGACAATGTCCCTATTTGTTACGCACATTCATTTTTTTAAAAAAAATTTCTTACCATATAAAAACCTTGATATTAAAACTGTAAAGGAATCTTCAAAATAATTGTGCGCCATGAAGTTGCTCAAAAAAGGTTGGACAACACAGTTTTATTCTATTCAAATCGGGTTCGACAAAAAAAGTGAAGATGACCTGGAGAAGAAAACGTTGATAACAATGTTGATACCTAAAATAAAATTGTTGAAGATAATTTGCCAGCTGTTAAAGTTGTTTAGGCTGGTATTGTAACAGGGGAAGCATTGAAGGATTTAATTGCTAAAGATACAGAAGAAATATGTGAAAAACCGTCTTATCCAAAGATTCAGCTAGAATAAAAGTTAATAGAAAGGTAAATATGGAAGTCAAGATACAATCTGTTTCTATTAGAAGTATGAAAAGAAAAAATTAGGATTTGAGTCATAATCTTCTTTAGTGATATTCTTGGTAAGTACCAAGATTGAAGAGACAGTTCATAGCCTTTTAGCTCTGTTTGTTCCGATACACAAACCACGTTCTCATATTTGCTCCAAGGGTAAATTTGTCATACATCACTATGGATTGAATGAGGGGACCTTTTAGAATCCTTCAATATAATAGCTGATTCCAAGTCAGGTCCAAGAGAAAACTAGAGAAATCTATAATTCTTTTTATAAATATCGAAGTCGTTCCTTTCCTTCAAGAGTAAAATGCAAGGCAGTGACACTGGTAAGAATGCTTCATGAGTAGCGGATGGTAAGTAATTCAGTAAAATCCTTTCTGTAGCAATATGTTATCCAACATCTTTCCTCCTTTTCAGTAATGGGCTGATGTCAATGGGAGGCCCGAACTTGATTTACCCAGAGAAGGTTTCTTTCCAAAATAATGATTAATTTCTTTTTAATTACATATTTTAATTAATTTCCAATGGAAAATGCACCTAAATATTACTTCCGAGCTAAACCTGATTATAAACCTAATGAAACGGGAATAATGCACAGACGCTCTTTGTGAAATATACTCGGAAACTGCTAATTGAATAGAGACCTTTCCAGTCCAAAATAGTGGAAATTGATAGTTTCACTGGTAAAAGAAAAGTGAATAAATGGTGTACTATTTAATAAATAATAAAAAATTAAAGCTAATGAAGATCTACTGATTATGATGTTGTGACAAGGCCGCCTCACCTTGATAAGAGTGATAAAAAGCATCTGGATAAATTAACTCTTTTTCCAAATAAATACACAAAAGTAATGTTAAAGGGATAAATTTTATTTCATAGCAATTAGGAATTAGACATATTTAATAACTCTGTTTAATAGGATACCTGTTTCAAGCCGTCACAACCTTTTCTTCATTCTCCGTGGAGAAATTACTATCAATCCAAAGCCTTACTTTTTCATGTGATCTTAAATTTGAGACTTTGTATTCTCTGTTCAAATTTTCCAAAAATTCTTTGGTACTTCCGACTTTTCTTTTGGCTTTCAAATGTTGATCCATCTTTGACCAATTGTGTGGATCCTTTTCAGATTCGGAGCTGAAGTCATTTTTGGTTTCATTCATAACTGCACAGGAAGTCGGTAACGTACCTTTGGATTGAGTTTTCCTGGAAAGCATTCTTTTGATCCAACCTTTTACACTCATGTTGAAAAATAAAAATTAAATAAACAAAATTTTTAATTCTTTTAAAATTGTAACATAAATCTCATAGTTTAAATTAAATTTTATAAGATTTTAATAATAAATTGATTAATTTCTAAAATTTATTATAAATTGAATTAAAATTAAGTCGCAAAAGTTACAATTCTTTAATAAATAAATTTAATAATTACATACAAATTCCTAAATAATACGTTATTTTTATCAGCGTTTATCTATTAATATTATTATCGATTTCCATTATCTTTATTTCAGACTATAAATCAATATTTTTATTAATTTAAATGCTTTACAAGCTGGGTTGAAGATTTTTGTTGAACCAATAAAAATTGATCTATAGTTGAAATGAAGATAACAGATGAGTAAAATAATTTTACTAAAATAACACTTAAAATTTTTTGAATATAAAACTTTATTTTGCTGAAAATAAATATTAATTTCGGGATATTTTTATGTTTAGAAAGCCCAATTTATTTCGGTGGTCAATTTAGATAGTGATGTAATTATCAATAGTTAAACTGAAACAGCTATAAAAGGGCATAAAAGAGTTTGAAAGTAGCGACCCAAAATTTAAAAGGAATAATTTTCATTAAGTCTGGAGGATAAATCCGATCTGGTTGCGATTTTGTCATTGTAAAAGAATTGAAATTCTTTAATCGGACATCAAATTGACAAGAGAAACCCAGTCCTTCCATGAACTGGTTAAGGCAGTGTTAACTTTAAAATTATGTTTTGAAAGGTTTTAATGAAAATTGTAAGAATTTATTTTTTATCGAAAATATTTCATTTTTATGTTAATAAAAATAATTTAAAAATTAAACTAATTAATTAATAAAATACTCACTGTGTATTTTATTGAATGTTTAAATTTGATGTAATTCCGCACTATTATTACGAAATCATATTACCTAATAGTGCCAAATATCAGACTATGATGTCATAAAATAGTATTTTACCAATTAAACTTTACATAGCAGTAGCAAAAAAAAGTTCAGAATTTGAAATTTTGACTTTGCTTGTAAGCTTATTGGACCTTTGGGCCGTCCATAAATTGTGTCACGCGCCTAGGGGAGGAGCGTCACACATTTGTGACGAGGGAGAGGGGTATTTAAAAACTGTAACATATCTTAAATTTTGTATTTTTTCAACATATTTTTATATAATTTTTCAGTTTTTCAGGCCTCCTTTTTAATACAAGTTTTCTCATACGATATTAGTACAGCATTACACTAAATACATACCAGAATGTCAATAAAGTGATTTGAAATATGTTTATTTTCAAATATTAAATACGGCATTTTAGGAAGTGGGGAACAAAGGTTTGTGACGTCATATTTGAGGGGCTGTCTAATTTTTGTGACGAGGGGGGGGGTAGGGGGTAAGAAATTGCGTGACGTCATTTTTGGACGGCCCAAAGCACAATTACAACACTTTCATCTCGAAATTTTTTTCCTGATAGAACTTCATCTAACTTTGAGACTGTTTATCCGGTATCGCCATCTTTAGTCAGAGATAAAACGATGAAAGTTCTCCAGACTTCATTGACCATTTAGTAATTATAAAGTCTCTTTCACGACTTTCAATAGCGCAAGTCGTCCATTTATCTTGATATGCTTTCATGGGAAAATTTAATTTTCGACTGTCTAATTGTAATCAGACCTGCTCAAAATTTTTAATTAATTAAATTATTAGTTACAAATTTTAACTTAAGGACTCCGATTGAATGAAATACATTTGCTTTTCACCTCTTTTATCAGTAGTCACTTTCATTTACATTTCCATTTGTAATTTATTATTATTTGCAATATTAAATTAATTAATTAAATAATTCTGTGTAACTCCGACAGTTTATTTTTATTGAATTTAATTTATTTCATAGCATTAAAAATTAAAACGCAAAACTATTTATTCACTGTGAGTCAAAATCCGCTCAAATTCAATTGGTGGAATAATCCCGCCAATCACAGGCCGATAATAAATCCGCAATGCGCTCAATCGGCACCCAAGTGACAGAATTGGATCTGCCGCTAGTATAAGTATCACATTTACTGTAGACGACCATTCCGTCCATCTGCATGATATAATTATACAAAACTATTAAAACAATCAAACCAATGATTCGGAACCAGCGTTGACGAGGGAGGAAAGAACAAATTTATTACAAGGCAAAGACGGAATGATGCAAATCTCAAATTCCGAAGCATCAGTAGACGAGATTGCAGAGAAAACCTTTTCCTCAAGGTATTGGCAGCGATCAGTAAACTAAATCCATGCTAAACCAGCTAATATCGCTGCAAATTGATAAATTACCGAATGGTCATGCAGCATGTGCTCCCCATACCGAATTACGTCTAGCAAATATAATTTCTTCAAATTCTCATCAAGAATCCCATCGAGAATCGAGAAGTTATCCTGCTTATTGCATGGACTGGAATCAGAGAATCCTCCGGGGAATTTACTGTGGATAAACGTGACAAACTTCCCATCGACACTGACAATCCTCGTCCTATTCTGGAAAGGAGATTAGAATCCAGCTTCAAATCACCGTAATAGCCACCTTTCAACCGACTTATTTATCATGGGCCCGACAAAATGTCAATAAACAGCATTTGTGTGGAATTGTTATTATTAGTAAACAAACACAACACAGTAAAAATTAACACAAACTTTCAAAATGCGGAACAGTTCAGATGAATAATAACAACTCTATATATTACCATATAATAATAATAATAATATATCATCAATTTTAGTTACAAATTAAACCGGCTTAACCGCTGTGAAATTAATCAGAAAAATCTCATTTCTTTTCCTAAAAAGCTAAATAGTCATTAAAATGGCTGATGCATAAATTTCACTGAATTGTTATTGTTTTCGTTATGAATTTCGATATACGCGTCGGCTTGTATTTTAAGAATTTTTCCGCTGAAACAGGTATATAATTGGCAGTAAATGCCTCGCTAAGACAAAAACTGAAAAAGAAATATAAAATAAAAGACTCAAGGGAGAGGGGGATTTTCAAAGTAAATTTTCATTAAACGGTTTTATTGATTTTGTATTTATATATTTATTGCATATGTAAATTATAAACTATAGAAATTTTACAATCTTATAAGCGTACAGTATATTTTTTTTAATAAATGAGTAATTCTTTGACATAGTATTATTCTCCGATTGTGCCGATTGTAATTCCGCTACCGATTGTGTATAAATTTTAATTTTGTTAATTATTCGACTTTTTAAACGCGACTTGTCATAATTGGATTTTTTTTACTTGGTTCTTCTAAATACACTTAATGTTTGCATTGGGTATTATAATATAATTAAGTGATGCAAGTCTTGTTTCGTCGCTAATCTATATTTATCCAGAAAAGTTTGTTGTCTTTTGACTTCTGTTGTTTTTGTAAGTCAGAGTAATTCCCGGTTATCTGTGAAATAATTATTTATCTTAAACAATCGGCTCTGGATGGGCAACCGATTTCTGATTGCGACATTTTCCCCTTATAATCTAATTAAAGAATTGTTTTGATCTAGTCTTACAAATATTAATATGAAAATTATTGAATTATTTTTATTAGTTTTATTAACCAATGATAACAAAGATATTTATTCATGAGGTTTAGATAAAAATTAATAAAAAAATATTTAATATTATTTTTTGAGTCTTTTTATTGAATTTGAAGGGCACCCCAAAATTAGAACGGATCAAACCGTTTCCAGAATCAATATTTACAGGCCCCTTACGGAATAAACGTGCTGACACCATGACAACGGCCGAGAATGAGCCGATTGCGCAATCACGCAGCCGATTGCACATGAAAATCAATATTGCAACCAGAATTGATCGAATGTGACTTTTTCGGGTTTTGCTCACTAATTACTTTATTTGTTCACAATTTTCAGGGAAATTCGTTTGCATCTTTCAAATTCAACAATTAGGTCAATTTTGAATTTCATCAATTGTCGGTTATTACTTATTAGTCAATAAAACAAGTTTTGAACCCCCCTCCAAATATTGCTTATGTTGGATAGTTGAAATTAATTTCCAATGAAATACGACACGGCTTGTTTTGCGACTATTTTTTGAATTTCTTATTCCAATCAATATCTGGATAACCCTAATAGGGCCCTGTGACCCCCCCCTCCCCGTATTTCAATAATAAATAATAGTAAAAGCAAATATAAATTATCAAATAAAATTTTTTACTAGGGAAAAAAATTTTCAATATTCAATTCAATTAAATAATTCAAATAGTTAATGACAATTTCAAACTATTTAATATAATTATTAATAAAAAACTAATTTTCAAAATATCTATAAATAGAACAGCCAATCAAAATTTACTATATCTCATAAATATCTATATTTAGTAACAAAAAAGTAATAGTGTTTTTAAATGAATTAAATATATGAAATTATTACATGCTGTGATACTAGAATTACGCGCTTACCGACCGGGCAGCATTTGATCAGATAATCATCAGCTTCATTTATCTGTAGCTTGCTAACATCATTTGCAAGCATTAATAACTTTGCTAATTGAACATTGATATTAATTTGGATTTGATTTGGGGTTCTAGCAAGGATTTCTTGTGACAAACACTCTTGATCATAAATTCTATTTAAATCAAAACAAATCTTTCGTTTGACTTTTCGATTGATTTCAATGTCGGACCATTTATCAGCTTGATCGTGAAGGTTTTTGAAATTGTTTTTGTAGTATTTTAAAAAGCGACAAGTTAACTTTATATTTTCATCTCTGGAAATATTGCTCTTTCCACAAATTTCCACTTCCATAATTCAGTAATGACAATATTGAATGAAAATTAATTTAATTTAAAATGATAAAAATTAAATGATAATTATTTAAAACGTTTGCATTTAAATGAATAAAGATTTACATTATTATAACAATTATTTAACAAAATTGAATATAAATCATTAAAAATTGTAGAAAATAGTGATTATAATATAATATGCTATATATGAAATAAATAAAAGGCAAGTGAAAAATTGAAAAAGTTTTAAAAATAATGTCATATTTTAAATTTTTATATTGTTTATTGAGCTTTACTAAAATTTGTCAGAAATTTAAAATAACAAAAGCAAAAAGAGGACACGTAATTTTGATGAAATTTTGTTCAGCGTTAGCGCAGTGTTTCACTCTTATATGTGTTGGGTTTCTGGTTGTTAAATTTTAAAATTATGAGGTTCTGCATAGGGTGCCCATAATTTTTTCCCTAGCAAAAAAATTACAGAATCCGAAATATAATGTATATTAAATTCTCTTAAAACATTGTAATTTTACTTGTAAGTAATTATTTTTAGAATTTAATAGATAAAGATTTTTGTGACTTTGAAGTAGTAATAAAATATTTTATGGAATTAATTTAATCAGTAAATGTAAGTCACTTATTTTTAGAATTAAACAAATTTTCATTTAATACATAATCAAAATTAAAAAAATATTAAATTTTGAAACTGTTGGCAATTGAATTTTGAAAGAAATGTGATTCACTAGAGTCTGAGGGGTTGGTATCCCAAATGACAAGCACCGAGCCCCCGTTGGACTTGCACAATGCAGGCGGGAATATTTAAAAAGATGATTTCACATAGTGATACTCCATCTGCATTCCTTAAGTCTACTTAGCTGCTGATGGAAAGATTTACGTTTTAATCAAACATACCCTTTCTCGCCACCTTCACGTGATCTTTCATTAATCAAAAACCCCTTACCACTATCTGAATCTCAGCTCACAATTAATTCTTGCGATTCTTTTAAGTCTAACCATAAATTAATTTAATTCAACATTTATTTTCTTCCAAAATGAGCTTTAATAAAATCTTGTACTGATGTAATTTATAATTATCCATGCAAATTACATTTATATACAAACAAAAATACGTGTCAGATCAAAGAACTATTACTATTAGAAACGGGTTTTCGGCACTTTCACTCAGGCCGATTTTCATAGGTTTGAAACGAGGAATGGTGCTACTGATCTTCTGTACCCGTACAAGAGATTGGAGAGAGTTTAACTTTGGATTGGACATCTTCATCATTGATACATGTCGAGGTGTCAGAAACAAAACACTTAGCTGGATTGCGAAATATGATTACAGGAACGGATGCTTGTCATTCGATAAAATTGGATCTAGTGTACATGAAGTAACCCACCAGTTAATTTGCCGATCATTCGCCACATTTGTCAATGTTTATTCTTCCCAGGTATGGTCCTCAATGTATCCGGTTTACTTTGCTGGGACTTGAGAATATAAGGAGTTGGTTGTGGTAGCATACAATCGTCTACTTAAGCTTTGATGTAAACCTGCGTGAAAGAGACAGATTGGTCAAAAAGAGTTAAACATTATTCACGGTTCTCGACAATAATATCTTATAACATTCCTATAATATTAATAATAATAATACCATTAATTGCAAGTTAAGCAATATTTCAAATAAAGCCTTATCACAACTTGCTAATAAAGAATAGTCATAGCAATATAGTAACAATAATAAAAGGAAGCAATTTATTGTTCAATTAGTTTATCCACAAAAAGCCCTTACATTTTTTGAATGATGATGGTAAACTCATCACCACATTTGTACTGAACAAATATTTAAAATAATAATAATAAAGTATAATAATAATACTTATAAAAGACAATTTTTACTAGACCAGATGATCATCAAAAAATTTATGGTAAAATTAGAGTTTAAAAGTTTATTTTTTCGGTGGTTGGTTTCAAAATTTTATTTTAAGCTCTAAGGTCATCAAAACAACACTACTACTACTACAAATAATAATAATAATAATAATAATAATAATAATAATAATAATAATAATAATAATAATAATAATAATAATAATAATAATAATAATTATAAAAAAATAATAATAATAAAATAATTACATATAATGGATGTAATACCACATACATTGGAGAGACTTTCCGTCATCTCTGTATTCGAGTTCTAGAGCATTGTCGATTGAAGGGTTTGACCAATATCAGTGAGCACAATAGAGGCTGTAAAAGTGAAATAGAAATGTCTGATTTTAGAATTTTGTTGAAAAGTTTTAATAATTATTGGGAACGCGTGATATGTGAAGCATTGTTGATATGGTCATTGGATCCAAAGATTAATGTGCAAAGTGCTATGAATAAGAATGTTTTGAATGTTTTTAAACAGTTTAAGTATGTTAAATCATGTTTGTGTATTGTTTTTTAAAAAAAATTTAATTTTAAAATTATTAAAATAATTGAATTTATAAAATATTACATTATTTTTAAAAGTATAATTTAGATAAAAAATTATAATATTTATATAAATAAAATTTTAAAATTAGTTAAAAGTATTACATTTTTTTTTAAGTGTTAATTTATTAGAAAATTAAATTAATATTAAAAAAAATAATTTGTTTAAATTATAAGTTAATTCATAATATTTTTAGTTGGTTTTTTGTATCCGAAGATGACAGTTATGCTGTCGAAATATATCGCACGAAGAGTTTTTTTTATGAAAATATCGAGAAATAAGAACGTTTACTAAAGCCCCGATTAAAACTTTGCCAATTTAATAGGTGATGATTGGATTAAACTCCTTTCATTTTATATTAATAATTGGTTTATTTAATTTATTTATTACCTATTAGATTTAGAAATAGTACAAAGGTTTAATTGTTCGTTAATAAAGATCCCGTACGTTTATAGCTCAAGTAACATTATTAATTTTATCTCGAGGAAAATAACAACTAAAACTAAGGTTATATTCAGAAAACAACAAAAAAAGAGTGAACTACAATTTTTCTTCACCAATCTTCTACGACATCGATATCTTCTGGTAGGCATTTCGTCTTGGTCCTTGGTGGCACGGAGTTGGAAAGTTTTCGTGAGATATTTCTAGCCGCCAGGTCGAAACTATTGCGTACCAGTGGTTCGGTAACCGAAATAATTTGTGGAGTGGATCTTCCGCTGGAGACATCAGGTTCGACGTCTCTATCAGGAGATGTTCTGGTAGATATGGTGATTTGCCAATTTGTTGGTACATCCATGGAGCTGCTGTTCATCGATATGTTAAATTGAGACGGCGTCGGAGCTGGTTGGGAGAAATCCAGTAATCTGGGAGCATAAATTATATCCAGATTAGAGTCGTTGGGCAAAAAAATAAGCTCATGCAAAAATTTTCTTGTTTCAATGTAATAATCTCAAGGATTTTCTGGATATTCAATTCGTAAAGTTACGCATTAATTTCCTTTAGCTAGGTCGGCGAGTAGTTCCGTATAAGCTGTTTGGGTTCTTGGTGATTGCTTATTATAATACCGGGAATCCTCAGTCCCAAGGTTTTTAACATCGGCATTATCCATAGTAATTATAATTAATTTATCACTCATTTTCAATCGAATAATTTAGGTCAATATCGTAATAAGGCTCTGTTACATTTTTTTTGTTGTTGAAATAATTAAAGATCTTCTTCAATCATCCTTGGTCAATCTCGATCAATCTCGGTCAATCTCGGTCAATCTCGGTCAATCTCGATCAATCTCGGTCAATCTCGATCAATCTCGGTCAATCTCGATCAATCTCGGTCAATCTCGGTCAATCTCGATCAATCTCGGTCAATCTCGGTCAATCTCGATCAATCTCGATCAATCTCGTCAATCTCGTCAATCTCGATCAATCTCGGTAAATCTCGATCAATCTCGGTCAATCTCGGTCAATCTCGATCAATCTCGGTCAATCTCGATCAATCTCGGTCAATCTCGATCAATCTCGGTCAATCTCGGTCACTCTTTATTTATTTTACTTGATATTATTCATTTTCATCTGATACTCCTTTTTCAATTGTTTTATTAATTCTTTCTTTGCTTGCCTCTCAACTTGCTTCTTTGTTTGCTTCTCTTTTTTAAAAGTATTATTATTTTTTATAATATCGATATTAGTATTAATATTCTCAATGATTCACATCGACGGCTCGATCTCATTAGTTGTTAGGACCCCATCCTCCAGAGCTTTTTGTTGATACAGATATAACTTATTTATTCCCAACAAAAGTTCCTGACAAACTTCCCGGTATTCTTTCGTCACGTCAAGCCAACAGAAACCGTTACCGATAAAAACAAATAACGGACCGAGGCCATAATGATCGTAACGGTCAGAGCGATCCCAAAAGCTCCAATCCCAGAGAATATGGTCGTTGAAAGCGCCAAGATCCTAGTATGGAAATACGTATTATTTTAATCTCTGAATCATCTTAGTCCATCTATCCTTTATTTTCTGGTAATGCAATAATCGTTCCTCAAGTATCTTTCTCTCATGAAGGAATTCGTTGATTCGGTTTACACTGTTTATGTTTATTAAAGCTATTCCGAGGTGTAGGTTCCTTAGGTAAAATAGGGAAAACAGGAGCAGTAGGTTCCTCGAGATATTTAAATCCATCCAATGGCGGATATTTTTCCATTCTAACATAACAAGGAAATTTATTTTGATTTTACTATTGTTAAATGTGCTATTAAGTCTTTGAATTTTTCTGTTGCTTTACAAACGGTGTTGGAATATGAATTATCTATTTCTATATTATTCATATTTGCTATTTTGCTATATACAAATGCTAATCCAAGGGGCTTCTGATGTGGTATTAAATCTAGAATTATTCCCTTGCACTGATACTCAATTTCCCCAATGAGCCAGACACTGAAAATGTAAAGTTTTTTGTTCGTTTCCAATAATCGCTCGAATAATTTTTACTCTTTCTATAAGTATCCTTGTTCCACTAATTTCAATTCACCCTTCAAGATAGGCAAATATAAGAATGAACCATCTTTATAGTTTAAATAAAAAATACATTCATTTCCATCTAATAAAATTGGACCGTTTTTTATTATAAAAGGATTAGGACTGGTTAATTGTCTTTCAATAATATAATAACCAACAGCTTTATTAAGATTTCTCAAATCTTTTTTTTTTCACTAATTTCTTCTATGTTTTCAATTCTGTTGTTTACCTTTCTAATCTCATCCTTTACCGCTACATATCGTGTAACGAAGCGTCATGACGTATTTTCGGATTTCCTATCTATGAACGATATCCAGCAGTTATGTATCTTAATAGTCATATTAATAACGGCCAGTTTGAAACTACTGAAAGGGGAAAAATCAAACTTTCCAAAACATTCGGAAATATTTGTCAAAATTCAAATGATATGATTAATTGTGTGTATCCAGATATAAATGCAAATCTTTTCGATAGGAAATGGCTTCAAGAACCGGCAATTTTAACACCGCTGAACGTCAAAATTGAAGAAATTAACCATTCTATACCAAAATTATGCAATAAATCAAGATTGACAGTCAAGGTTAAAAATCACTATATCATTGATGCGACAATTTAAACGGACCTAATGAAGGTGAGCACGTCCTTACACCAAGAATTCCATTAATTCTAACAAACTCGCAGTTTTTATTTCAACGTTAACAATTTCCTATCCGGGATGATTCGCAATGACTATTAATAAATTATAAAGGCAATCTCTTGAAGTTAATTATTGAGACCTAACGAATGATTGTTTCTCACATGGACAACTATATATTGGTATGTCAACAGCAAATGACCCAACAAAATTACATATTGTTTTTGATAAAATTAGGAAACCCAAAGTTTTGTATATGGTCAAGAACTAAAATGACATCAGCCTTAAAACCATTATTCGACACTGCTAAACATAACCTACTTTTAATAAATTGATAACTGATTACACCAACATTACTCAAATATAATGAAATTATTTTATTTTAGAACAAGAAACGTAAGATTTTCGAAACCGAAAAATGTTTTATGCTATGAATGTGAATCAATATAGAATGCAATTATGAATTCACTAATATTGTATCCAGCTGACTCACTAACATTTGCTAACTAATTCACTCAGTAGATGCATGCAGTTAATCGCGATTAGAAAAATACATACATGTCATTCAATAAAGTGATCATGAATATTTATTTTAATTAGATAATTCGTCAACAATTTGTGACTTTATCACGAATAATATCAATATATAATATAGTAATCTGAAGAATGGTAGCATATGAATCATTGAGGTTTATGGGGGAGAATACGATTCGCTACCCAGTTGAGTGTTTGTATACTTTTAACTTAAATTACTTGAAACTTTGTTTCAAACAGGAAGCTTAAATAGTATTGGTACACAATATTAAACCTCAAAAACGCTAAACTCTTTTTATATTTTATATTGAAACTATTAATATCATGCTAATTATAAATAATGTGGAAAAGATTTATAATCAGCATTCATCTTATTCTGAAAATAGAAATGTAAAGATTATTTAGTCATCTAGTTTGTATACGCGCTAACTATCATTATATGTGAAATTATTCCTCCAAAAACTCCATGTGAATAATGTTTATCTGCTTTCAGGGCCGGCTTTCCGTACAGGCAGAGCAGGCGGCCGCCTGTAGCAGCCGTTTTATGAGGGCGGTCTAATGTAAATAAAATAAATAAAGACAAATAAGATATTCTACGAGATTTTACAAATCTAAATGCAAGAAGATTTTAAACTTTGGAATACGGTTACCAGATAAAGGTGTTCAATAACTCCAATTTTTTATATATACTGTACGTACAATGCCACTGTATTTATTTTGCATAAGTGAATAAAGAAAGTTAAAGTTCTTTTTCTGTTTGTTTGATGGCCATCGATTTAAAACAAACCCACAAAATTTAAAGTTGTTGATACTATTATTATTCCTTATTTTTTAATTTAATTATGATTACTGTTTGAGGTAATTTTTTTATTACAAATTTGCTTTTTGTGTTATATTTACAAATGAATAATTAGCAAATTTGTGTGTTTTGCTATTTTACTTAATTCTACTCGTGTTAGGGGCGGCTAAAAAAATCTTGCCTGTAGCAGCTAAAAGTCTAGGACCGGCCCTGTCTGCGTTATAATGTTTTAATTAATGTTTAGATAGGAGCCAATTTTAAATTAATTTTCTCGAGCTCTTTAATCAAATTCTAAGACCCAATGATATTGAAACTTTATTTACTCCACACTAAATTCCAATACAATCACAGGCAATATCTCGACAAAATTGGCTAGCGTTTTAGACTGTTATTTATTTAATTACTTTTTGATTAATTCATGACGCCATTTACGTGCTCTTCTAATTCCTAGAAACTTTACAGGTGATTTTTATAAAGATGTTTTACATTTCAAATCTTCCTTTCACATTAAGTCTCGCGTTTTATCCTACACCAACAGTAAAACTGATCAAATTTATTGAATATTATAAGCGATATATTGATCTGATAAGTAAAAAATCTATAGCACCGTGCAATTGCAAGTCATTTAGACTGCAAAACCAATTGCACGAAAATAGTTGTTTACCTTAATATTATAAGCGATATATTGATCTGATAAGTAAAAAACCTATAGCACAGTGCAATTGCAAGTCATTTAGACTGCAAAACCAATTGCACGAAAATAGTTGTTTACCTTAATATTATAAGCGATATATTGATCTGATAAGTAAAAAATCTATAGCACAGTGCAATTGCAAGTCATTTAAACTGCAAAATCAATTGCACAAAAATAGTAACATCAATCAAAACGGTACATGTGATCAAATTGTGCAAATTTTGCACCAAATTAACTGAAATATATTTTGGTTTTATTGGAAATTTCTTTGTTACAAACGGGACAGACAAATAATCGGTTCCCGCAAACAGAGCAGACCAAGTGGCCACATTGGAAGGCGACGTCCACAGTATTATTCATGCAAATTATGCATATCTAGTTATAAAATAACACTGAAAACAATAAAATAAATTGTCTCACTTTATCATTGACATATTCTTTCTTTTTGAGATTATTTCCGTGAAACCTCTCGATTTCCGACTTGGCATTGCAGTCGGTGCACGTATCAATTATCCTCTTGCCGCATGAGGAAACCTTATAAATGTCCCCTCCGAGGAGGATTGCCGATTTCATGGCTGCCATCAACCTCGATTTACTATTTACCTAAAATCTTAATGAATATTGGGAAAACGACAATCCGTAAATACATTTTTGCAAATGGATATTTTCCCAATTAATTGCGTTAATACCGAATTCCCATTAATATCCTCACAATCGAATTCATTTGATTCATGGATCAACGCGTCAACTAGGTCCATCTCGTCGATTTCAATTGCCACTTGAAGGGGGGTCTGGTTTGTTTTGTTTTTCAAGTTGACGAATTTCATTTTATTTTTTGATTCCAAAACTTTCCATGCGAAATGAATTTTTCTTACCTTCAAAATCTGTGTGAAAAGATTTTCACCATTTGAGAATAGTTTGGGAGAAGATATTTCTATTTTGATGAAAAAGTCAAACAATTTTTTGTCGTTCTTTCTTATGGCATTCCAAAGAAGAGTTTCTATAATGGCTCGTTGGAAACTGGAACTAGATTTGCTGAAGAGTAATTTTATCAAATTTGGTTCGGTCTTGCATTGAACAAAGGCTTCATTTGTAATATTGGATTCGAGAAAACTGTCGGATAAAAGCTTGAGTAGACATTCGGCATATTGGAACCAATGATTATCGAAAGCCATCTGGAAATCCTTTGAAGAAAAGTTCTTGAAAATCGGATTGTTAGATAAAAGAGCAAGCATTATTCTGATAATAAATTATCAACTGAATTTTTTTATTTATTTTCTAATTTACCTTTCATTTTCCAATTTTGATGCGGATTGAAATATCGTGATTCTATTGGTTGATTTAACATTGATATCGGCACCATAGCCAATCAAAATATTTGTTATTTCGATCATTCGATTAACTTTCTATATAAGTGAATATGTTGAAACCCAATCAAAATATTTTATTACTTCCTCAGTCATTCTGGAATTTGAATTGCAGAACATTTCAAATAAAGGGGAATTTCCATTACTGTTGACAACGTCGACCTTTGCTCCAGAGTCGAGCAGAGATTTACACAATTCCGGCTGCAGACATTTGACCGCCATGTGAAGCAAAGAATTGTTATTTCCATCACGTGCATTCGAAGTCGTTGAATTCAGTTTGTCAAGAAAACATAAAAAGAGTTTTCCGTGAAATTTTATTGATAAAGTCAAAGCATTTTCCATGAGAGAAAGTGCAATTATTGATTTTTCAAATGGAATGGCTTTAAATAAACAAACAATTATGAAATTTAAAGCTGGTAATTTGTAATATTATTTGGCGGAATTCCTTGACTCGAGGACGGGAAAGGTTATTTTTAACGCATTCATAAAACTTACAAATGAGCACACAATTTGACTATTTTCTATCACGAACTTTCATTTTATAGCAAATTCAATTTGGAAATGATATATTGCCTTTGGTCACTCAACTTTGCACCAAGCAGCATTTGATAAACGTTAAAAAATGTAATTTTGGTTTTGTCTATTGTGTTAAAATTATTTATGAATACTTTTTAATTTTCATATTTTTAATTTAATAAGATTTTTTAAAAATAGTTTTTTGGAATTTACAATGGAATTATTCATAATAAATTTATGGAATTTATTTAAGCTTCGAGTGGAGGCGCAGCAGTAAAATTTACGGCGAACTTATTAATTTTCTAATGAAATGACTGTAATTAATTAATAATAATTACCAAACTATGTTATAGTAAAATAGTGAATATTTGTTACAAACTGTATGACGTAAAGTTTGCAGCGCGCGCTCGCTCGTGTTAAAATAAACTGAGCGTCGCTCAAAGTTAAATAATTAATATGCAACTCTCGTTAATAAAAGAATATTAAAATCTTTTTTTAAATGTAGTTTTAGTAGGTAAATAGTAGCCCCAGGGAGCAGTAGTCCGATGACTTAACCCTACCCTTAGCGACAGAAAAGGAAAATGCGGCCATGGACCACATAGGGTTGTGGACTTCATGACACCGTAAGTAAATTCTGGCTAAAGGCCATCATTTACATAATATTAATTTGAGTCTATTATTTATAAAAAAAAATTTTAAAACCCATGAAAAATGTTTGATTGTCGATAAAAGTTTTGTTTTTTTTGAAGGGTTGAAGCGTAACGAGAAGGGAGGGGAGATTTTCCCGGTCTGTAGTCCGAGAATTATGGCAACCCTATTTTAGTATGATTTTGTTCGTAACCAGATGTTGATACCCAGGAAGTCTGTATCTAGTTAGTAACTAGGTATTGGCACCGAAATGCGGATAAAATTTTGTTTTACCTGATTTAGGTGAATTTATTATTATTACAATTTAATTTAAACTTTATTTAATTTAAAATTTTAACTTAAAATTTTGGCTTTACCAAAGTTTCCATTAAAATTTTTTGATATTATGTCATTTGATCGACTTTAGCTTAGCAATTCTTATTTACTTTCTTTAATTTCACATTATGTCATCTAATTTATCATTTCTTAGTTACTTTACTTTAATTTAATAAATATACATTTTACTAATTTTATTCGACTTAAAACTTCCAGGCATCATACTAATCTATTGAAAATACTGAGACCAAATTTAAAAATATTTACACCTGTTTTTTATCGAGTCAAAAATACCCTGTGACTGTAGTGTGAGACTGTAACGTTTTTCATCGAATATAGCAATCTGTGTCTTTAATCGAGTCTAAATATATTTTGGAACTATTGTTGAAATTTAATTTTTATAGAGTTAAAAATACCGTCTGACTATAAGACGAGACTTTACACTTTTTATCGGAGTTTAAATCTCAGTTTTTATCTAGAATGTAAAATATCCTGTAACTGTAGTGTGAGAGTCTTCTGTTTTATCGAAAATGAAAATTATTTGCAAATTTTATTGCTATTTATTAGCAGTTTGGTTTCTCAAATTGATTATATTCATCAAAACTAATTAATAATAAATTCCAAACTTTATTTCAAAAACATCTACAAATAATCCAATATTAAAACAACGATCTAAAGTTTTAATCGTTAATGTTTTTATTATTTATTTTGAGTATATTTTAGCAAGCATGAATTAACAATTGAATAGAGAATATTAATAAGCAAACATTCAATAAATATTTAATATTTTTAAATTACAAACATTCCTAAAAATTAATTTTACAATCAAGCAATTTCATCATTCCATAATTTAACTTTAAACTTATTTAAATTTATTATTATAATTTTATTAAACTTCGTTAGATATTTTGAACACGAGAATTAACTCTTCTTTTAAATTATTTTCACAATATTATTGAATCTTTAAATTAATGTCAATTAGGCCATGATCATTGGTGTTGTGCTAATTTTTTACCGGAACGCGTGTATATAATTATATAGACAGGGCCGATCCTGGGTAGGCGGCCGCTCTGTGCGGTCTCATGTCTCAAATTTAACGACGGGGGGTGATTTTCCATGATAATCCTGGCGGTGACGTTTTTTTAGGTCTCATGTCCCAAATTTGACGACTAGGGGAGATTTCACCCAATTTTCGCCCGTCGCCAGGATCGGCCCTGTATATAGCATAAAAAGGAAACGAAACGAAAATCATTACGAAACCCATTTTGTGTATATATATATATATATATATGTTTATTACAATAATAGGAACGTTTAATAAAAATTAGTTAACAAATTATAAAATACGCATATTAGATACTCAAACAATATTGCATAAATATTTTTAACAATACATGAAATCAATACGTGAGCCAATTCTCGTTATCAGCAATAATCTTTAGTTCCGGAACGCGTTCCTGTCCAAAAAGGAAGTACCGGAACGACGTTCCGGAGCGTTCCGGCTAGACAACACCACTGTTCCTGGGCCATAAAATTGGCACTGGCCATGATTAATTGCCGTTAGGTGAAAAAAAAGTATAGAGTACAAATATAATTTACATATATTTTCAGTAATTAAATAGTTAAATATTTAGTCATTTAATTGGTTAGTAATGAAACAAATTAATAAATCAAAATATGAAATATATCTTACTGATTTCATTTTCGGAAGATTGACACGTAAACTGTAAAAAATTTAACTAAATATAAATAATGTTTCATAAATATTATTAAATTTATTTTTAAATTGTTAAAAATCAGGACTGTTCCTCTAAAAGTGGGACGTCTGGTCACTTTACATTAACATTTAAATGGATATTAACCGTTTTTATATTACATATCAATGTTTAAGCCATTACTGTAGTTGATAGATTTTGAAATTGAGGAGTCAGAAGTTTTTGAAAATTCAAACATACATGGATTTCATTATGCTGGGGAGGTTCTGGTGGGGACAAGCACATCAGAGGTACATAGGCGGCATTTTTCTATAGGCTACCGATTCAAAATCTCATTAACAATTTGAGATGAATTAATAATATTAAAAAAGCTTTTTTGGTTTCCATCTCTGATTTCTTTCCATCTTTCAATGACATTAAGAATCGATGATATCGATGTCTCATTGATGTCATTACTGATTCATAGTCAAAAAATAAAAAGTTCTTAATGTCATTGATAAATTAATAAAGCTAATCGTGTTTATTATTTATAATTTGTTTATCTTACATAAAAAATGAATATTTTTGTATTTTACCGAAAATTATTTTAACAAATTAAGATGGCGGCTAAAAATTGTCTTGTGAACTGGCGGGCAGGACCGGCTTTGTTCTTATAGTTTGTCCTTAAGTAAAAATCATTTCTATATAGATCAAATTTAAAGTGATTATACAGTATATAATTTCATGTTTACTCACAGAATATAATGTTAAAGAAATAACTCTCTCATTGCGACCATCACGAATCTGTGAAAGGCACTCCAATTTGACAAAACAAGCGAAAATATAAAATTTTAATGGTTTATTAAATTCGAATACTTTAAGACTGGCCTCAACATACGTTTCACTTCATCCGTTAAAATTTATTTTCATAATTTCACTACGAACCGCTTGGTAAAATTTTGGAAAACATCGCTGAGTGCAACTACACGTAATATTCTTAGTGGGCCATCATTTGAGGGCCGGGCCTGATCCTTTGCACATTTTACTTATATGTTGCTCTGCCTTAATTCTAATAACTGACACTTTCTAATATACCTACTTGGGCCAAATTTTATCTATTATAATCATATGAAATACTTTTTCCTAAAATTTTACAGGAAAAATAATTTAATATATTAACTGTAAAGTCACTCAAACGTGACTATAAAAAATTCTTACTATAAAAACAATTTGCTTTGTTCATTAAGTTTTGTTTTATCATAATTGATATGCTCTTAACTTATGTCATAATCTCTCGTAGCAGCGTAATTATGAGTTAATAGATGAATAAAAATTAAATTTTATAGTTTAATTAAATTACAAAGCCAGCTTACTTCAACAAATTTCATATAATTAGCACCGTTGTTCACCATTTGTTCGCAAACATTCTCCATTCCTTTAATCACAGCACAGTGCAGACCGGTTAAACCTAACTATATAGTGCATAATTATTCAATCAATAAGAAGAATTTCACAAATCCAATTTGATCAATATTGATTGATCGATTTATCAAATATCCGCAATTATCGTCCAATCCACTCGCGATAGCTTCATGCAACGGAGTCTGCGAATACTAAATAATATTAATGTGATAATCAATTATATTGTTGATCTACTTTGTTTTGTGTGTTTGTAGCGAGTTCGTATTGCTGCAATACTTTGATACATTTTCTATGATGTAGCGAATGGGCTAATGCTAAAGCAGTTCCCAATGTCTATAAATAATAATAACTTAATAATTTAAATATAATTTACTTCATTATTTGAATCTAGATCAATATTATTCGGATGATCGAGAATGTATTTGACCATGTCGGTATCGTTATCGCAGATGGCACTGTGTAAAATTGTAAAATTCACCTTGATAATAAATCATAATCTAATGATCTTGATAATTTTAATTAACTTTTATTCTTGATTCAAATAAATTCATTCTTTCCGTAATTTCTTCTTGTATTTCTTTGAATTTTTTATCTTTTGCTTTCTTGATGGCTCTGACCCATATCTGAATACAATTTATATCGGCATAATTTTGAATAGTCACAAATGTTGAAAATATCTATAAATTATTTTAATGAAAATAATAAACAGACCTTTTTGAACTTTCTCAAAGGGTTTCTTATCTTTTATGGTCATTATTTTTTGAGTGCAGATAGTTTTATGTACTACTTAGATCTTCAAGGAATTTGCCCTGCATACAAAACCCAAAACAAAAAATTAGACGACTTTAAAGATTGAAAAATTTTTTTGACCATGTCAAAAATACGCAAAATAAGTTTGACAATGACCTTAGTACATTGTCTTTGTTATATTGCCTGGATGACTCATTTATTCATAACAAAGTATTCATCTTCTGAAGTATGACACAACAAATTACTCATGCATTTATTCAACCAATCAGAACGCGCTATGCTAGATGGCTCACTTTTCCCTGTTGTGTAATTATATAAAAACTTGAAGTCTGTTAATTTAGTTTCGAAAATCTTTAATGCATGTATTTAATTACAAATTTTATATAATTGAATGATTAAATTGACCAAAAAATATAAAAATTGTTATATTGATATATTATTATGATTCAATTTGAATATATCAATACAATAATTTTTATATTTTTTGGTCAATGTGTTAAAAATGAATTTTCAAAGAAATAAAAATGTTTATTGTGCAATTAAGAATCACATACGATCACAACTACTAACTTTAATGTTGCCGCCTTATAAAAGCTTTTATTAAAAAAAACAATTTTCAGAAGATCTCAGGTGTTTGGGTCTCGACCAACCGGTTGGCAATGACTGGCTTAAAACATTAAAACTAAACGTTTTTTATAACATTTTAGATCAGTGCAAGTCACATTCCTGGATTGTAATAACGAATGTCAGTAGCGCGTTATTGCTTTGTGTGACCTAGACAAATAAAATTTATTTGTCAGGTAATGATTTATTTTTAACGCATTCCCGGACAAGGCGGCATATACCGACATTTAACAAATCAGCTATTAGGACAAGACGGGAACTCCCGACAGCTAATGCATTACAATATAACAATTATACATGTGTCCATTAAGAAACACTATTATATTCCTGCGTAATTTATGGTTAAAAACAATTAAGTTTTAATAATATAATTTACCCACCGATTTATTATAAATTGTTTTCTTCATTATACCATCAATAAACAGCTCATGTCCTTGCTCGGCAGCAATTTCTAGAAATGACTGAGTAGCCTAATCCGTATTAATACAAACAAAATTATAATTCAAGTTTTACAATTTTATGTGGTCCGTTAATAACGGCTGCGTTAATGAATTTTTTGAATCCTGCCGCATGTTGGTGAATAATGCTGCGGTAAAGAATGCACTAAATTAATTAATTAATTAATTAATCATATAATCAGCTTACTAACTTCTTTTGTTAAATTTGACAATTTGTCATTTTCTTCAGTAATTTCTTTCATTAAATCATTTATTTCCTATTAGTGACAATAATACTAATAATAGCCAATAAAATAAATAAATAAACTCAACTTTATTTTCAACAGGTCTGTCAAGAATGCATTTAATAATTTTATCAGCGTTGCTGTCGGCTGCCGTTTGCAAAATCGTCAATCCAGTCTAAATGTTAGTCAAAAGCCAATCAGCCAATTAAATTTTACATGAAGTTTCTGCGACATGAAATCGTAAGATTTGCACAATTTCTCAAATTCGATTGGATCATTTTTCTTAATAGCCGCAATTAACTACAAAATGGACTTTAATCAGCTTTGATAACAAATCATATTTTTGTACATTTTCGGTATGAAATAATTCAATACAGTCTGTTCGGCTCCACTTCTTTGCTATGTCAAACGGAGTTAGACCAAACCAACCCTAAATAAAGTAATCTTTCAAACGCAAAAATCATTTCCTGTTTCCTGATTTGTTAAACGTCAAAAATGAGGGTTAGAGGGAAAATTTTAAATATGTTATTGGGCGTTGACGTATACTAGAACGTGAGGTAATAAATTCTCGTAACTCTTAACCCTTTCACTGAGCAATATGTTTTGAGATTTCGTGTTCGATGTGCTCAAATCTTTTGATTATTGTACGAACAGATGACAAAATTCCGATTTTACTATACTAAAAGTGAAACATCATCTTAGGATTTTTGTACCTGACTTGTTTGAGTACTCTGTGTGAATAGTTGTGTTGTACCAGGAAGAATTCGAGCGTATTGGTCATTCATATTGTGCGAGTATATACGACTTGAGCCGTGAAATAGTTAATTGCATTGTGTAGCAAATTTGCTACATACCAGAATTTCACGTTTAGATCGCCTTAAATAAATAAGAATTAACCATTTCATATTGTTGCTTGCGAGCTACAAAGCTGTTTATCGGATTTAGTTCATAAAGTGACCGCTAGATGCGCCACAAGTCTCAATATACTCTCCAGTCAAAGGAACGTTATTTTATTTTATTCAAAATAAATAAAAAAAATCATGCAATTAAGGCTTAATAATAGAATTTGATATGTAAATAAACTTCATCGATTTTGTTTTTTCGGACAAAATCAATGGATTTCAGCAATTTTTGAAAAGGATGCTAAGTAAGCAATTTTTTAAAGTTATAAGACTTAAATATGATTTCTGTTCTACAATTATATATATATATATATATAAGTCGTGTAAAAAGTTCCAGGGCAGCAGCAGCAAGTGAATTTACAAAGCATTTTGCATACGTGGAAATTATAAGTTAATAAATTCTTTTTACACGACCTAGTACTTTACTTTGACGAATAAAACGTTTGCTTTCATTGTCATTCTATATGTTGAAATTATAATCCAAAACTGCCCGGCAACTTTTTACACAACCTATATATAAATTAGTAATTTGAAATTTTATTAATCATAATTCAAATAAAAAAATCAACTTTTGTTCTGCAATCTATTCGACATTTGTGTTGAAGCAATAATTTAACTATTTCAATATTTCCATTTAGCGTTGCATAATGAATCGGTTTATATCCCTGATAATTATCAATTATTGATTTAATTCGCATCGATAATTCACCCAAATGTCCTCACATTCGATATTGCAGTTCTCATTGAGCAATAATATAACAATATTTAAAAATCCTTTTTCACAAGCGATGTGAATCGGAAAATGGCCCTGAAAACCGAACCATCAATGAAACAATTTCAAAGTGCAATTAAATGTTACTTTATCATCTATAAGTTTATTCACGAATTCTAATCTCAGAGTTCTCCGTAATTCCTCTGTTTTCCCGTTCATCAAGTGGCTCACGAACATATCAAAGTAACTACAGTACAAATTATTTCATACAACTCTCATACAAATCTACCTCATCTTGATAACTTATCACTTTGTCAGCTGAATCATAAAATTATTAACAAATAAAGAAATAGTTATATAAATTATTCTAATAAAAAAATAATTATTATATTTTAAAATTAAACATGGCCACAGTTTAACAATCATAAAAAAATCAATAAATCTCACTTGTAAAACAAAACAAAAACGTAAAATTGCGAAACTAGAGTGAATTAAAAATTGATCTAATAAAACAAATGCAATCAATATTTGTAAGAAAATATGAAATGCAATTTAACCGATCGTATTTTATTCTAGGAAATTTTTATTTATATAACTGTTCAGAAATATCACAATAGAAAATTAAAGTAACTTTCAATTATTCGAATACTTTAATATGAAGGGATATTTTCAAAACATAAATAAATGTAAAATAAAATAATATAATACAAATAAAATAATTAAAATGGAATTTATACTAAACCGATTTCAAATAATTAAATATTAAATTTTTAGTATTTATTTGAGATTTTTATTACAGTAATAAATTTATTTTATTTATATAACTTTTAAAATTAATGTAAAAATTTAATATATTAAATTTAATATAGATTGAATAAAAATTTGTTTAAATTATTAAGAAATCAGTAGTATTTTGTTTTGTTTTTTACGTTATCATGAGAGTTAATCTGTTGAAATATATCGTAAAACGAGTGTTTGAAAGACGCTTTCTTTTAATAAAATCATTGTCATGGTTGCAGTGGTGTATTGGTAAAATAAGAAGTACTGAAACGCATGGTCATAGCGGGGGTGTTGAATCTGATTATCTAAAAAATGCGCTGTATTATGATATTTGTACGCCAAGCTTAAAAATGCTTAAATAAAAAATCAAAATAATTAGACTTGAAAAAATGTTCTTTATAATAATATATAAGCTAAAACAAAATATAAATTTTATTCATAGTAAAATTCAAAATATTAACATAAACAAAAAAAATAAATTTGATAAAAAAGATATGAATAAGATTTTTAAAGATATTATTATGTAGTATACTATAAAATTTACAAACACTCCTAAATAGAATCACCCGAAATTTCATTTTTTGTGCCTGCTCTTTTAGTTTGCTCGCCAGCAGCTGATCTATGAGAACGCAACCAGGTTTTATGTTTAACATTGGATTCCACAATTTCAAGGGTCGTCAAATGATGTTTTATAAACAATAAATTCATGCTACTAAATCCACGCTAGTATTCTGAGGAACTGCAAGCTATAATTTTAGAACATTTTTTTTAAAGTTTCCAAATCCTTTGAACTGTTAAGACCACCACAAATTAATCTCTGAAGGCATTTAAAGTTTAACCCAAAAGTAAACTAAAGAATTTTCCTTCGTTTTCTCCAAAATTCATATTGATTTTGATTGGTCATTCGGCCGGATCAAGAATTCGCAATTCTTTAACAATGTCTGAATTGTCGGAAACAAAAAAGTAAAATTTGCACCTAAAAATCAATAATTGCACTTTCAAATAAATAAAAATCATTAAAAATCAATAATCAGGAAAATAAATGATATCCATTATGAGTTTTCGCTTAAGAAATGGTTGGTTGCTAACCTGTGCGTGGTAACTACGTGTGGTGCGGGGGCTCACATACATCTACTACCTAGAAGTTGAAATTCTGTCTGAACCAGAACAATTTTCAGATGTAGTGTTTAGCCTATTGCTCATATTATTAATAATACCAGTTAAAAATGGATTTCTGTGAATCAATTTTAACTTTTTATTATCTTATAAGGACTTTTTTTGTTTTTCACCTCTGATTTCTTTATAAGTGACATAATATTTTCTACACAATTTGGCTATGAGTCAGATTTATTAAAGGTGTTATTATCTGTCAACAAAATAGAAGATCATTGCACCATTTCAACAGCACATCCTGTTTCCAACAACTTCTTACCTTTCTGAGGATTTTGTTAAATATTCTAAATAAGTGATTGTGTGACCAATAAATTTGTCTGCATAAACAATTGAAGTTTCTCTTTTTTGCAATGCTTCTGACAAAATAGATAGCTCAAATAGAATATGATAAGTTACAGCCAAATCTTGAACAAATTGTTTTAATGATATTATTTTCGGTTTTTGTGGGGTTGTTCTCTCAACATGCATTTTCGAAATGATAATATAAAGATGGCCAAAATGCTGATAAGGTCCTATAGCAACTGGCCACCGATCTGATGTTAAATATAAGTCCAATATCTTTAAATTCTACACCGATTTTCTCTTGGATTTTTCGGAGATTGACTTTGTAAGGAGTTTAACTTGTCCATAAATATTTGAAAATGATTACTTACCAATTTTCTTAGTAGATACATTACACTTAAACTGTTAATATGAAACACACAATTGATAAAAGAGAGTAAAAAATTTAACGTTTGTATTAATTGCTCCTGTTTTTCAACTCTATTTTTCTCAAACGTTCTAATTTAGTACACTGGAACCATTTTGATTTTGTTAGGAAACCACCATAATTTGCAAAAACAATGACAATAATTTGACTATTTTAACAAATTCAAAAACAATCCATACTGAAAAAACTACAGGAACGCAGATCCGGTTCTGGTAAAAGGTACCGGAACGACGTTCCGACAAATTCCGGCCCCAATACGCCACTGCATGCTTGTTTAATAATCTATTAATCCATATATTATACAATTTTTAATACATAAAAAAATTAAGTTATTTGTTTAAATATTGATAATTTAAAAAAATTGTATTATATAAAGGAAAGTTTTTTCTGGATATTTAAGTTTATTTAATTTAAACTTCTAAAAGTGAATGAGTTCAAAATCCTATCAATACAATGTCAGTTTTTTTCACGTGGATTATTTCGATTCTCAAAATTATTATTATATATTTTTGAAGTGAATTATCGTATTTCGATGAAACTTTTGTCAATCAAACTTGCTTAGTAAATTATAAATAAATAATTAAATAAATTTGGCAACGATTTAATTAAACGATAACGCCAATAAAAAACCTTTCTTACGATATATTTCGATAGCACAGCTATCATCTTCAGGTACTCAAAACCAACTAAAAATATTTTTTTTTTTAGTTGGTTTTGAGTACCTGAAGATGATAGCTGTGCTATCGAAATATATCGTAAGAAAGGTTTTTTATTGGCGTTATCGTTTAGTAAATTATCTTTGTTATTGTAAATAAAATTTATGAGAGCTGTGTGGCAGGAGTAGCTCAGTTTCTGTCAACTGTTTCGAGACATCTGATATTTTCCGCTTTTCTGCACTCATTGACTGCGGCAGGGTTCTTTTAAGCCTCTATTTTAAATTAGGATAAAAGAAAAGTCGCGAGACACCCAATCTAGTGAATACAGTTCTTATTGTTCTGTTTAAGAATAAAACTATTTCTGCATAATTTTGGCAGTTTTTCTAGCTTTTCTCTAGATTATTATTGTCGCTTTTGAACCCATTTATTCATATTTACACCCTTAAAATCAAAAATGTAAAAGCATGGGTTTTAAATTTACTTTGATCTGTTTCAATCTTGCACTGACGATTTTTTCAGTGAATTGACGTTTAAAATTGCATGGCTATACTTGAAGATTTAGGTTTTGTCACAAGTGATGACCTTTGAAAGGTTTTTGAAGTTTCTGTATGAATTTGGCGCAATTATCCTTACAGTACATTTTTTCTAGTGGAACCTTTTTCATATTGAGATCCTCACTCAGCATCAGATCAGTTGTCATTTTCTTCCGTTCTTTCAGTGTAAAGTAGTCACTTCATCGTCATTCAAGTTCTCTAGTACTTCATTGCACGTTTTATGCCGCTGAAAACTGACGCATATAACACTTGAAATCTTTCCCATAAACTGTTGTAAGTTTTTAGAAAAGATTTCGATGGTGTTTTGTTTAATTTTACTAAAAATTACAACTGGACCTGTAGGTAGGTCATATGCATGTGCTTTATGCATAAAGTGCGGATAAGATGGCAAGTCATAGGAAATAAGATTCTATTTCCTTTCCCTTCATCTTTTGTTCGGAATTTTAAATAATTATTATCATAGCAATTAATTTTTAAATATATTAAAAATTTGTGGAAAATATTTGAATTAACATTGAGTATGCACCATAGATGACGGGTCAAGGATAGGATGGACTCCCTGGCCAAAATGGCTAAAGCTCTATGATATTAATTTGTTAGGACCGTTAAAAGGAATTCTGCCTGGAGTCGTAAACAACCCCAGTACATTTAATCTCGATTCTTTCGTCACCCCTTTATGCTGGTTGATGGTACGTAAAAGGCCAATAATTATGCGGCATCTTTTTTTGCATCTTTTGCAAATTTAATCGCTTGGACCTTCGTTTGACTTGAAGAGGTTTGATATTTCGTTTTCTACCTAATAAATTCGTCGTTTTAAAGTATCACCTGCTTGGAATTGGCAGGACTGGTTTATTTGGGTCTTTTTTCTTGTAGTTAGGAATGCTCCGACTTTGGATATTCTTTCTTTTTTGCATATTTCGAATATAATAGTACATAAGGAAGAGGTATGAGATGAGATATTTTATCACCTTGGGTGGGGGGTGGCTGTTTGGTTGGCTGTTCAACAGGAAAAGATAAGTGTTGTCCATCTCCATTAATGGTTGCTGGCCTGATCTTCACGCAACAAGTACAAGTAGATTGTATGATAAACTAATTTTATAGGTAAATAAAATTTATAAGAATATAATAAAATATTAAAAATTAATTTTAAAAATTAAAATTTAATTGAAAAAAGTTGAAATAAATAAATTAATAAATTAAAATTAATAAAAAAAAATAAAAATTTATTATTCTAAACTTTTATTTGTAAATTTTCAAAATTTTCAAACTTTATTCAAACAATATTCAGTTATTTATATTCATTTAAATTCAAATCAAAAATGGCGTCATTGAGTTGTCGTTCGGTGAGCACGACCGGGTTTTCGTTGGGGTTAAGGTTTGACCTGGCGTGCTCAGAAATCTTATTGACTAACTGCTCAGTTATCACCGACATGAACCTGATCAACCTTTGATCGTGACATTGGAAACTGGCGAGACCAAGGAAATGATTTGTAACCACATCAGGAATCACTGGACAAAGATTATCAAGTGAGTGGAATAAATCTTCAATTTTCTTTTCTTTATCATCAAAATGGCTGAAATTCATATTTATATGTTTGATGTATTAAAAAAATATATTTTAATTTCAATCTATCTTAATTTTTAATAAATTTTTATTTAGTGCAATATGATTGGGTAATATTGAATAATATTCAATTATTTTTAGATTAATTAATTAATTTATTAATTTTAAATTAAATTTTATTTAAATGTTTAATGACATTTCATTTATTTTAAATGACAAAAGATCAAAAATTTAATTCTACGATACACAAAATTTATGCTTTGACTTTATTTAATAGGAAATGTTACCTGATAAAGGCAAAGCTGAAATTTGGGTTGTATATAAATACATTTTCAATCTTTGTTAAAAATAAACATAATTAAATTTTAATTAAAAAATATTTGAATATTTAAATTTTTAATCGATTAAAATTTTAAAAATATAATAATAATTTAGTAATTTTTTTATCCTACACCATGACTGCCAAAATTTCACCGACAATTGATAACTATAGTCAAGGTGTAGTTTAGGTTCTCGATACAAAACATATGCAAATATTAGATTGCAGTATTTTCTCAATGTATATTTCGCCGAATAGGATTTTGTGGACTCGATGAAAGCACGTGTAATTATTAAATTAAAGTGAAAAATTATATGAACGGGCTTCATTCTAATATTAAGTTCACAGAAGAAGAAGTCAATTCATTTCTTCCATTTTTAGATTTATTAGTTGAAAAATCGGCTAAGGGTTTTGAAACCGAAATATATAGAAAGCCAACAGATACAGGCCTATACAACACTTTGAATAGCTTTTGTGACTTTAAATATAATAGAATATGATTAAGTTTGATTTTTAGATCTTGGTCATCATCTTTGACGTTTGAAAAGTCTAACAAAAGTATACAAAAAGCTGGTTTCTCTTTTGAATAAAAATGGATATTCTAAGGCATTTGTAGAAGCCATTGGTCGCCTTATGATTGCGCCTGATGAAAGCAATGACAACCATAGTCCATCTAATGATGATAAATCCATAAAATCTCATCCATCATTTTTAATTCGATTTAATAACTATAAAGAGCTTTTAACTATAATATTAGATTATTATCGATTTATCTTATAAAATGAATGCTGATTCGAAAAGGATAGTTAAAATAAAACGTTAGAATTAAATTTAAATCAAAACAAGTAGACAAAAATTTATATTTAAAATAAAATAATATTACCACCAATAATAACAGATTAAAAACGTTCCAAAAATACGATATAAATTCAACGAAAACCCATATGGGAAGATACAAAATAATTCATTCATTGTAGAGAAAATCCATAATGTCGAGATTACAGTTGCAAATATCGATAATAAACAACGATTCAAAAAGTAATTCATTCATAGTATGCGTTGAGAGGACATTGACTCTATTGTTGGAGATTGTGTCTTCGTTTTCTGAGGAATGATGACTATTTCGATTTTTACTTTATAATCATTGGATGATATCGATCTAATTGATGAACTGTAAATGCAATTATAGAGATTTATAAAAATATAATTACTAATATAGAGAAAACGAAATTCCAACCCATATCTGCAATGGTCAATCGGATAGGATTAATGCGTTCTTTAAAATGCTTCAGAAAATACCGCGTGTTTTAGAAATAAGTTCTCAAAAATAGACGCAGATTTACCTTTCACAATATAAAATTCCACTTTTATATTGTGTTGACAAGGGGAGATGCGACGAGCAAACGGGGAATTATATGTTTATATATTTCATCATGTCTAGACCTGTTGTTAGTAGTTCATTGATAATATTGGCTCTAACACTCATTATTATTAATATTATTATTATTATTAATATTATTATTATTATTATTATTATTATTATTATTATTATTATTATTATTATTATTATTATTATTATTATTATTATAATTAATATTATTATTATTAATATTATTATTATTATTATTATTATTATTATTATTATTATTATTATTATTATTATTATTATTATTATTATTATTATTATTATTATTATTATTATTATTATTATTATTATTATTATTATTATTATTATTATTATTATTATTATTATTATTACAGATATCATGACCCACATTTCGGTGGAGGACATTGTCCTCATCGCGTGTTTTTATTTGTCTTGATTATTATCAATAACTTTAACATTATCCTATGCCCTCAAGTCGTGTTCCGAGATCCCTATAAGGATACTTCCGATGTTTTCTTAACAATAAAGTAGCAGACTTGTAAACCTAATAGTTTTCTTTACTGTGACTCAAATTATCTGGGATTAAGATGCGAACCTGGGTGTCCCCAACAATGCTTCTACTACATTGGCAAGTGTCGTGTGTACGAGCAATGTTGTTGCAACCTTCCAAAAAAATATAACGCGGAGTAAAATTGCAGTCTCCCTCATCCCTTTCCTCGTCCAGATGATGAGATAGATTTTCCGTAAAAGGAGTGTTTGGATGTGAACTCAAAAATAAAATTATAAAAAATTATTTTTGAATTAATATTAACCAAATATTGATAATTATATGTCTTCACTATTCGCTAATTCATTCTAGTGGAACAAAATAATCAACTAGCAGAAAGATTTCGCAAAGATGTGGCTAAATACCACCAGGAAGCAATGATACAAAATCAAAGGGCCGATGCCGGTGAATTGAGCAAACCTGGTTAAGGCCGGAAGAGGTCATTAAGTTGAAGGCCAAACTGGATAATTCGCAGTTAAAGCTGGCTCAAAAAGAAGAAGCCTTGAAACAAGCGGAGCAAAGAATCCGAGCGCAGCATAGTGAAATAGCTGAATTGAAGTTGAAAGACGAGATCCGAGCTGGACTTCTACGGGGCGGCAGTCAGCTGTCCACCGAGCAGAAAGCCATCATCATTCAAAATGTGATGGGGAAATATATCTGGGTAAAGATTACTACACCAGAAAGCTCACGCTCGCAGGAAGAAAAGCCGAAAAAAACCGTCAGAAAAACAGGCCCGGCAAAAAGGAATGCGAGAAGCAAAACAAGGTGAAGGCTGCTCGCATGGTGAAGCACATACTCAAATCCAATGGGGTTTGAGCACCGCTGAATCTGCATATTTTTCTGTATTTAATATTTAATAATAATGTCAACTTTGTTTTGATTTTTATTTTATTTGTGCCAAAAATTAAATCAGTTAGTTAATTGAGAGCAAGGACCGTTTGAGGAGCATGAAAAGATATTTTTGCGGAAAGCAATCAAAACCAAACGAAATTTAACAAAAACCATAAAAGCACTTCTAAAATGAAAAGAGATAAAATTCACCGACAATGAAAACGAATCAGAAAGAATTGGATCGGGAAAGGAGGAATTAGAAACTCAAGTTCAAAATTGGCAAAGAAAACAAGAAAATTCATTCGGATGGAAAGTTGAACTATACGAAATCGAGAGAGACAAAGAAAACATCATCGAAAAATATGATGAAATTATCAGAATAATAAATGTCGGGGACGACATTTCCAAGAACACCCGGATGATGAAAACAACGATGAGAATTATAAAGATGATGAAGACGACCAAGGAAATAACGAGGGTAATGAGAAACAAGATCCAGGATTAACCATCGAAAAAGAACCGCAATCGGATTCAAAGGAAAATGAAAATCAGAAATCAACCGAAACAGACGGTAAAACTACAAACGAATCAAAACCGACAAACCCTACTACAAAGATTATTAATATTAATAACGTTAATTAATCTAACGGAAGCAAAAGAATTTCCTAATGAGAAATTAGAAATGGCAATCGAAGTTAAATAAAGTCGAATAATAATCACGAACACTGGCAAACAACAAATTAATATGATTTGTATAACCTCAGAACGGATAACCTACCATTGCGAAACATGGAGTCTGAAACAGAATCAAATCTCGAGTATGCGTATATAAAGAGAAGCGAAACAAACCAATATGCCAAATAGTGACCAGGTATAAACAATCGATAATACTACCAAAACGAAAGAAACTAATCGGAAATGAAACGATAACAACAACAATTAAAACTACAACAAACCGAGGAAAAATAAATATTAATGAAAACGATGGACACATCTCATTGGAGGGAGCCCACCAACTCCGCAAAGCATTCAGTAAAGCTCAACAAGTTAGAACTGAAACCACAACTATAATGGGATCAACAAAATTGGCAAAGACGGATGAAACGAAAATTGCAATCAAGATGATATGGATAACTTTTGCAGTAGTAAGTATCATAGTGACACTAATACTAATTCAGCATTGGAAAGTCATTAATGTATAGAATAATACAAACTACTGTAAACTATATGTTGTACATGTCGGAGACGTAAAAAATGAACATTGATGAATAAAGTTTAAAGTTTAAAAAGTTGAAATTGAGAGAATAATATAAATTTTCATTAAAAATCTTTGAAATGGATCTATCTGGAAGAAACCACAGATATCAAGCCGAAGTACCACCATTCGTCGAAACCATTATAAGAACAGCTCAACCTCAACCAGAATTCCCACCTGAATTATAATTGAACCTAATCAACAACCCAAAAGAATCACAGACAGAACCAATTTGGAGAGAACAGTGCGATTTTCTAACGCGTGTAGCAAACCAGTCCAGAGAACAATGGACACAATCCAAAATAATCTTAACCGAAATCACAAACCGAAGTATAGCATACATAGCCATTATCGAACAGCAACAACAAAGAATTGCAAGAATTAGAAACGCAACGAGATCAAGTCACAAGACAAAGTCAATGGCAAGCGTTAGAAATAAGAAGGCTGAGAAGAGAGCAAACTAACAAAATCCTAGCGTGGTACAATCAAATGGAAAAACCTCCTGTACATGAGGAAGAGTATGAAGAGTGACGAATAGAAATCTTGTATATAAACTGTAAATTGCATAAAAAAGTGTGGGTATCAGAATCAAATGTAAATAAAAACGCCTATCGTAAAACCTATAATTATTATATCACAGGAAAAAATAAATTCAATAAAAACTATAAACATATCAATGTATAAAAGTAGAATTATTATACCATAGTGTAGAAATCATACATGATAATAGATTTAAATCAACAAATTTAGAAAATGAATAGTCAAGCAACCCAAATAGACAATACAGACAACAACAAACAGAAATAGAAGACCAATTCCGACAGATATGAGCAGAGAACGTAGCCATCAAGATATGCGGAATCCTAAAAACCAAACAAGACGAAATGAATAGAAAATTCTTAGAACTG
Source organism: Schmidtea mediterranea (assembly GCA_022537955.1). Taxonomy (NCBI): domain Eukaryota; kingdom Metazoa; phylum Platyhelminthes; order Tricladida; family Dugesiidae; genus Schmidtea; species Schmidtea mediterranea. Next base: position 322,493,203 of record CM039679.1, read on the forward strand.
GAAACTAAAACCCTGGAACTAGAAGCCAGAAAAACAGAGCTAAAGATAACACGAGAGCGAATCGAGAAGCATTCGACCAAGAGATTGCAGCTGCTAAATCAAGAGAAGAAAAGCTGAACAAGATATCCGCGACCTAAAAGATTACACTTGTGGGCTATAAACAAGACGTCGCCACTTAGCCGCACTACTTCAAGAGGAGCAGGATCAAGTGGGATAACTGAAAACGCAAAACCACTGGATCCGAGAAAATCAACAACAATTGCTCGACGAGTGGAGACAGGAAAAAGAAACCCTAACGTCAAATTATTACCGGGTTCGGAATTAAGACCTTCAGTAACAACATAGAGCGACGCAGCTGGAAAAACAAGCGAGACCTTGGAAGGCAAAGCTCAAACCACAAGAAGCTCAAGACATAAAGTTTACAAACATGAATGAGATAGTGAAAGAGACCGCTGCAAAGCCATAACTGAAATGTGGGAAAATGCAAAATAGAACTTTATAAAGCAAGAGGCCAAAAGCCTAAAACGAGAGTACCGGAACCCGTTGAAGAGCAACAAAATTTATACACAAACACAAGCTAAAGTTCCAAGTCGAGAAGCAAGAGGTAGAAGCTGAACGGCTTTATGAGGAGTAATATATGGACGTTAGGCGACGCAGGTTAGCAGATAAAGAAGCAGCAAAGGAAATCCGGTTAAAATTGAAACACAAGATTCAATGTATTTGCCATCAAGCCTGCAACTGGAAGAGGAAATCCCAAAAGACTTATGGAGAGATGGAAATAATAAAAGAAGCATCAAAGGAGTGTGAAAACAAAATAGAAAGCCTGTTGGAAAACGCAAATTATTTGGCACGTCTGTTGGCTGAAGAAGTGGAAATATCGGCAGAATTATGGACGGAGATAATGCAGCTGAGGAATAAACCACCAATGATGCTGTTGCCATTAATTCCAGTATCCCCAATAGGAAATAGTGGAGGTTTTGCCGGACAAGACGAAACTTGGGTGTAAACAATCGATGAGTGGAATTGTAAAAGTTGTATAAAGTGTATTAAATGTTAAGTGGTAATTAAAATAAAAGAAAAAGTAACATAAATAAAATAAAACATTTTTGGTATTGGTACAATCGCATTACTTTATGACTTATTAATCAAAGATTGAATACCTTCTTCGTACATCAAATACAATTCACTATTAACCAAAAATCCATTTTCATTCGTTACATTGACATTATTTTCGAGTAATCTCTTGTATTGATGTTATCCCATCACTTAGCGAATAAGTTAACGAAATTTCAACTATATTCCCATAGTTACTATCAATTAGTGACCCACCAGTCAAAGGTTGAATACTTTCTTCATAAATCAAAGACATTTAACTATCAAACAGAAATCCATTTTCACCCGTTATATTAACATTATTTTCCACCATTCCATCGTAATACATAGAAATTTCATCGTATTCGGATCCATAAAATCCATTTTTGCGAAACTCAGAAAAACTTCGAAATAAAATCCAAACATTATGAATGTATATACGAATATTTATGTAAACCGAAACGGAAATTTAATCAGAAAATATTATAGAAATGAATTACTGGAACCCACGAGGGAAATTCGACAACGAGGCAACGAGTGTAAACCAATCAATAATTATACCAAAACCCTCAGGAAACCCTCAACCGTTAAATGAAGACCCGTTAGACTTCTATAGAAGAAAATGGAAACAAGAGCAAGAAGGATTGCGTCACCAAATACAGCAACAACAGACAGAAGTAAACAGATTACAGCATCAAAACAAACAAAATCAGAAATAACTAAGAATATTGAGAAAAGAACTCACCGAAACAAAAACGAGCCTCAGAAGTGAACAATTTAAAAATGATGAGATCAAATGACAATCGATTCTGCGGACAGTAAACGAAATATTAGAGGACTACTGGAAGGACGAATCTTACAGGCTCAATAAACTAAACAAAGTTAACCAGTAGTACCTCAAGAAGTTAGAAAATAAAAATGAGAGAAACCATGAGAAGAAACGATCCTTGAGGAAAGAGAATCGAAAATTAACAAAGATTGTCAAACGGCAAGACCGTAAACTAGTCCAACAAACCCAGTGGAAAATCAACAGCCAAAGAAATATCCGTTTAAAGAGAGAAAAGATATTAGAGTTGCAAAGGAAGCAGCGAAGATTCAAAGCGAGAACCAAGAAAACCCCCTACAAACAGCAGAAATCGACAGCCTTTAAACACTGTTAGCCATCACATATAGGCTAAAAGAAGAGATAACTGGGATCCTCCTATTAATAATGGGCCACGAAGTACATACAGAACCAAAAATTGATACTGAATGGTCCGAATCGGAAATAAATCTAAATCTGACCTCTTGATAATAACTATACTAGAGAACCCAATTGATTGTTCCAGTCCCAATTTAACGTCCCAGCTTGATAAGCCAAAAAATCAAAATATTAAAGGCTCAAACCTAAAAACTAATTCGATCTAATAAAAACTAATCAATTCAATAAAACCTAATCAACAGAATCTAATTCTTACAATGCAACCTCTAAAATTCAATCCAATAAAACCTAATCTTCCTAATCTCTAAAATTCAATCCAATAGAATCTTATCCAGAAAATTCAATCTAGTACAATCCGAGCCTCCAAAATCCAATTCAATACGATACAATCCTAATCTTGCGAGCGGAAGGACTATCTGACCATGATAATCCTATTATTTTTATTTTTAATCAGACTATCCCAATTAGCTAATTTTATCGTTAATCAGACTATTTAATGATCCTTCTTATCTTGTGCATGTTATTATCTAATTTTAATGATTTAATTTTATGTGTGTGTATAAATCACGATTGTAATTGTGCATAGTGTATATAAAAGTTTTTTTAAATTTTATTCTTTCAATATCTTGAATTATGTAATTGCGGGTCGCAATTTTAACTGGCCCGGAGTGTTTTATGTTGGGCAAAAACTGATCAAGACCTCAATTTTGTTCGTTTAGCACGAAAATGGCTGGATATTTTTGAGCGGTAAACTAAAATATTAAACTGGGAAAGAATGTAAAGTTTAAAAGAAAAATAATTAATTAAAGATTTAAATCAAGTTTGATACATAAAATTAGGAAAATTAATTTAAAAAAAATTTTAATTCCTTGTTTTACCGCATCAAAATACACACACTAACAATCATGGTATATAAGGCAGTGCTGAACAAGCAAATTAATTTAATTATAATAATTATTTTTACGTTTAAAAAAAATCTAGTTTTTCAGCTTGTTAACAAAACTTTAGTACATTTTTCAAAAATTCTATTTCAATCGGACCATAACATTTATTATTATCTTTTGGGAAAATATCAACAATTTTGTGAAAAGTAATTTTTATTATTATTTGTTATTACCATATATTGATTTATTTTATGTATGTCTATTTAAAATATTAATTTTGATAGACCTTTAGTTTTTAATTTTCTTTATTTTATTTTATATAAAATAAACTTTTATCATACCGAGGCAAATCTATGATCGATCTCCATCTCGACAGAGTGGCATCACATTTAAGCGATATAGTATATATTATAATATCTCCTAAACTCTTGATTTTTGTTGGGCCAGCACTGAATTTTGTTTAAATCAATTGGAAAAAGCACGCAAATATAACATGAAGATTTAAAATCAGACCCCTAAACATCAATTCAATAACCTTAAAATGTGAGAAAGATATAATTAAAATATAAAATCAAAAACATAAAAATAAATTAAAATAATAACAAACTAAACCAAGATTAGCATGAAACTAACATAAAAATATCAAAACAACATAAAGATTTGACGGGAAAATGACAATTTACGTAAAAGCAAAGAATTAATGGAAAAATTGAATCAAAATAAATTAATTTTAATTGGAAAGAATTCAATTAAAAATTTAAGAAAGAAATTGTCAAATTAAATCAAGAAAAATAATAAAAATTAAAGCTAGATAACAAATAATTTCAAGGTCAAATTTTGTTTTATCACACTAAAGTTAACACGCAAGGTTAGGGTCACAGAACAGGTATATATACCAATTCATTTTCACAAACAAAAACACAAGATTAGGTTTTTGAAAAGAGTGTGCAAACTTTTGTGAGCAAATTCAAGCAGACAATTATAGACAATTTTTCCATACTGCGTTTCAAGCAATCTCAAGTAAGCTCTACTTGAGGATGGGGAAATATTTTATGAATGATGATGGTGATCTATGATACAAACAATGTCGTATGAAATATATGAATTGACAGAAAACGTTCTACTATGTCGAAATTTTTCCGGCCCACAGCCGAAACATCACCACAAGATAGTAAAATCTATATACCTATCGAGATGTGTAAGTGCGGTCCATCCGCCAATTTCTCGTGCCCGTGAAGGTTCCGGCGTGCGTAACACAGGAATCCAAACGTCAATACAGGCCGTTCATAGGAGAATATGGAAGGTTGAGGGGTAGTATTTTGGCTACTTGTTCGTCATGCATCTCCCAAAAACTCGACCTAAAATCATGCTACTCATCGGCCAGTGCGCACTCGTAATATCATAATATCAACATATCTAACCCTAAGATCAAATAAAGGAGGTGAGTGTGGGAAAAGAGCGGAGAATCGTTGCTACGTCGAAAATCAATCCTCAAAATGAATAAACTTAAAATTAAACTCCGAGTTGAAAGCCTTAATATAGATAAGGTTAACATTGAAAATCAATTATAAAATTGAATAATCGAAAATGAAACTCCTAAAGCATTAATATCGATAACGTTAATGTTGAAAATGCATCTTAAAAGTAAATAATAAAAATGAATAATACTTTGAATTAAATGAGTAATCTGACATAACGACCCAAATTATCAGCCTGTAATAAGGTAGGAACACTAATCGACGAAAAACTTAAAGTAGATGAATCACTAAAACCCCAAATAACGGCAAGTAATAAATTAGATAAAGGTATTGTTTAACGATCTCAATAGTAGGTGTGAGGGTTTTGTAATTAATTAAATAACCAAAACTTTGGCGCACATATTACTAATATGCGAGTCCAAATAAGGAGATGAGCTAAATGAAACAGAGTTAGTGAAATAAGGTAACAGTAATCTATAAAATAATAATAAGGGAAGCTAACCGAATAATATTCAAAAGTATAATTAATCTAAGGTGAAAATAAAAATAATAATACCAAACTTCGACGGTACTAGAATAACGGTGATAATAATGTAAATAATGTAAATTAAGATGGCACCGTACAATTTCAATCATACCAGCATGAGTGAGGTTTCATAAATGCAGCCATCTAGTATTGGACAAGGTAATATAAATACCCTTAAATTTTCCTGAGAGTCATACATAAATACAGATCATAGTAATAATGAAGGAATTAATAATAGAGAGCATAATTTTCATTGTACATAATTATCAAAAGTACATCTGAAAATCATCGATAAAAATAGAACATTGCATTTCACTACTAATTGAGTCAAGAATAAAAGCAGAACTGTGACATATTTCTTAAACAAGTTACTGGCATAATACATTTAATCCCAAGTAACAGATTTTTCTCTTCTATAACTCTGTGAGAATGCATGAATTTGCTACGTATCGCCTAATAATGACTATTGATAATCCTTCGAGAAGCTCGAGTACATGGACGTCTTATTAAGAATAGAATTGTAGAGAGTCACGGTATTCAATGGACTTGGAATCTAGTAGACATAAGTAATTGAGAGAATATGAAGAGAATACTAACTGGAGTTTTTCAACGGGTAGAACAACCAGGAAAACGAAATATATCAACTAAATAGAAATTGTTCCATCACAAATGAATAAGAATAAAATCACAAATCATGTGACTAAATATGGAATGACGTCACGACACGTCAGCAAATAATGAGTGTTAAACTATAAAAAGGAATGCACAAATAGCATATTCTACAAATAAAACCATTGTGCAGAGAGAAAATTTAAATACCACGTCGCATGTGGTGCAGGAAATTATTTTGATCAATATCGAATAATTGAAACGCCGATATGAACAGATTTATATAGTCAATCATAAGCAGAAGAAGTCATTTGATTTCGATCAAATTTTTAAAACGATAAATGAAGGTGCCAGAGGACAGTACAACTATGACTCCGAAGATGAAGGAGGACAACTACACTCATCGACGAAGAGAAGTCAGGAGAGAAAGACAAGCAAGGAGAAGAGAAGTTGAACGCGAAGGTACAGTTTCATTTGATAATAAACTTTCTTTTAACCATTTATTCATGAGAATCATACGTAATACCCGATTTGACGAGCAATACTTCCAAAACATACCCTAGGACCGAGCACCGTAGAGTTCAAAATTGAAGGGTCGATTAACAATCAACTAGGACTATCAACCATGTCAAATAAAATCTTCAAATAAGAAACGATTTGCCTTGTCTCATTTTATATTATATAGAGTGTCAGATATTCACCTAGCTCTCGCAAACAAAACCCATTTATAGTCAATAAATTATCTAATGAGGGGTGCATCGTCGCATTAAATTTTTGACAACTCTGAATATCATCTATGCATAACCATCAGGCCAATAATTCAAGAAACCCTTCAATACAAATGTTGGCTCTCCATACCCTATGATATTGGCCGGAACTATATTTGTATAATGGCTCGCCACGATACTAGTCAAAGACCCGTATTAATCGTGATCATCTTTCCATTTGCACGGTTGTTACGAAATCGAGAAATGAATGAAATAGATATGCTCCGATGACAGAATTGAACAAAAGGCTTTAACAAATAATTCGCTTACTATGTCGCCATTGGTTACTTCTAGATAGAGATATCCTAAGAGTCAAGTCGAATGACCTTAGAGGAGACTCTTATCACCAGAATACCTTGGCTAGACACCGCTAACCAAATGTAGGAAAAATTCAAGCATCATGATATATTTTTCCAACACAATCGAGAGATCTACTAAGATTTCACATGAAAGTTACAGCAAATTTTATTAATTTTAAACCCATGTGTATAATCATGTCTATTATAATTCACTATTGCAGACGAATCTTGGATCAATGCGTCCAGAATTACGGTGGGTTTTCCGGTACGAACGGCTGCCAGATGCCGACAAGCTATGTGGCCGCAACAAATCGGAGATAAACATTGAAATTTGGCTGGTTTAACAATTTATTTGTGCGATGATAAACGCCAATTGTGAGGGTGCAAAGACAAGGGGGTAGGTGACAGCTTGGTCTTCCTGGCAGGCCAATAGCGCCACCTCCAGGCCACGAATCTGAGTCTTCACGGCTTGTCCCAATCGTTTTTCTTCGGCCCATCTGCTTTGGCCGGCCGTCACTCGCTGATACAGGGTTTTCGCTCTGGTCGGCTCTATCCAGGTTGATTTTATCTGGTGGATTTCCTTAGTGAGCTGTAGTAACTGCCTATGGAGATCAGTATTCTCCTTGCGTGCGCTTTTGAGAGCCGTGCTTAGTATCGTGCAGGGGTCTATCTCTACAATAAAAACGAGTCATTAAAAGGTTAATTCGTTTGGTGTACAACAAATATTATTATTGGCAAGATATTTTAATATGGATGCTGACTAATCTAATACTATTTGATGGTTTTTTATTAATTTTTTAGATAATAAATGCATGTAACATAACTAGAAAGATGTATTTCATTATATTCAATCATGTCGAGAATACGGATAATAGTTCCTTGAGTTTTTATTCGCTGTCCTGCGCGCGTAGGAGTGATCCCACTCAGCCCTCCGATTTTCAGTCTCTCCCCTCATTCCTCTCGGGAGTATTCTTCTCGGCATGGACACATTCATGGCTTGAGTTGGCCGATTCAATCTGGGATTGTCGAGCTCGAATGAGATGCCATAGGAAGAGGGGCATACCCATCCGTGATCGGGATCAGGCCAGCTGCCATGTCCTCGTTGATCTGGGCTAATTGGCGGCGAGCTCGTTCTACTTGCTTGTTGGTTCTTCTTTGATGGGCTTCCAAGCGTTCTAAGATATCTTCAGCCTGGCCTAGAAATTCTCGAGCTGGATTCCGTTCTGGCTCACGTTTGATCGCTACGTAAGGCAACTCGATATCTTCAGTTCCTCCTTGTCGCCCGAATCTCGATTCCCTTGCCGGAAAATCGAAAATCCCGCATCCCACATCGACTGTCTGCATCTGGCAGCGGAGTGGGATGGGAATCTCATCGTAATCCGAGATTCGTCCACCCATGAGTCTATTGAAATGAATAGTAATATTATTAGATTTTATTATTATATGGTGAGTATGAGGACTAAATAAAATAGTTTAATGAATAATCAGTCGACCTAGCCCTTGGTTAGAAATTATTGCACAGATTTTGAAGACAATTCGTAGTCAATACAGAGGTGTTGGGGTGCAGTCTTTGTCATGACCACCTCTGAGAGCAGTAAATTAATGAGACGCCGTCGGTTTTTAGTTTTCTTCAGCACGCGGAATGTCTGCGTAGATCGGAACAAAATGGGTCTAGGATTCAAGGGACTTCATGGCGGTTATTCTTACGGCAGTCTGCATCTCATAGCTGTAGGGTGTATCTAGCACAATTGAGTTGTGATTAAATACGGGGTGAGGCTAAAGAAATAAAAATCGTCTTACGGAATTTATCTTGCCTCAGACGTTGGGTCATTCTCGCTAGTTAGTTATGTTTGTCTTGTGCAACTGCTTGAAAGTTTGGGTTCGTTTCGTCCTTTACGTGGATGACTTAGATCAAACAAAAATTGTAATTTGTGATTGAATAATAGTGGCTCGCGACGGAGGATCGTCTTGATCAGTTCTCAACTCTGGCGCGGTTTGGTGTTTCACGCGTCGTACGTTTAATTGAGGTGATTTATTGTGTCAATAAGGATGATATTAGTCTTTTAAGTTCTGGTGGTTCGACTTTCACAGTCTCGTTTATTAAGTTATGAAGTCAACGAAAATCTTTATTTTTCCGAGGTGGATAATTCAACATTTTAATTTCGTTGATTGGGACACGAAATTGAGGAGAAATCATTGATGTCTGGTATGAGAGTTCATTCATTATAATTGCGTCTGATAGATCACGAAACTGACAAAAAGAAAAATAAATCATTCATTTCTGGCATAGAATTCAATATCATAATCGTGTTTGGCAAATCATTAAACTGACGAAAAATCATTTATCTCTGGCATGGAATCCAATATCCTAATTTGATATTTTCCCTTTTCAGCGCTGCAATTGCCTAACCAGCAAGGAGCTTCTTTTCTTTTCCTATCTTGGTTTATTGGAGGCATGTACAAGGATTCTAATAAAACTTGGGCAGCGTGAATTGATCTGATGAGTTGTATGAAATCAAATTTTAAATTTAAATGAGAAAACTAATAAAATTCAATCTCTTAACCTCCTGGGTGTTGGTTCTCCGCTCCATCGTTATTCCTTCTGAAGCAGTTGTGTGAGAGGAACGGCCTCCGATCTGGTAATCTCCTCGTCTGTTCGAATTCATTTAATCAAAAATTTTCTAACTTTTAGTCAATGACCTGACTATTTATATCTTACCTGCCACTATTGTTGGTGTGCATGCACCTTGAAATTCTCCTTGTGACATTTTCGATTTAGTCGGCTTCTTCCTACCACAAATTTTATAGCGAGTGTTTCTGAATTTTCTGAAATGTCATCGTTTAATTTTCTTTCCGGTGATGACAATTCCCTGCCTTGCTTACTGGATCGTTCGTTTTATGTCTACCATTCTATTCGTAGATATTATTAATTCAAATTGCTGATTGTCATTTATTTAATTTGATCGTTTCCAGGTTGCTCCGTGATTGTTTCCTCACTGGGACTTATGTTTTGTTTTATTATAAAAAAATCGGAGGTTGGATAAATTTTTGTAATTAAATTAAATGAATTTTTGATTATAGCTTCACATTCAATATAGAACGAAATAGAGATTTATGATTCTGGTGGATTCGCGGCTGGTAAACGGCTTTGACACGACTTGTACCGAACTTAGTTTTACCAGCATCTCCTAAAAGTAGGCAGAATCCTTTCGGATAAACTTCCACCTTAATGGTTTCAGTTGATTTTATGTTTCTACTCAAAGTTTTTGATTGCTGTGTTCCCCATAGGGATCAGCAGTAGACATCACAAAGCTCCGTGTTAATCGGACAGCACTCCCACCAATCCACTCTCTGGTAAGTGCAAGTTCAAGCCTTTTTGAGCATCATTATGCGATGCTTCACAGGCATACATGAGTCAGGATATGTCTGCTAAACGGTGTAGTCAAACGGTGTTTTCAACATATTGTTGTGTTTGTTGCGTCTTGCGTTTTGTGTCTGTGTGCAATGATTAAATATATGTGCTTGCGTTTCTGGTTCTTTTAGGCAAAGTCGGCACATTATGTTCATTTTGTTTTTGTTTCTATTTGTGTTGAAGTTGAGGCTTATCATATTGTTACGCGCTTTAATACAGAAGAAGTATTGGTTGTCAGTAAGGGCTCTATGCTTGGTGAGGAAGGCTGATTGTCTGTTACTACCAATTGTTTCGGAGATGTGTCCTTGGCAAGTCATGGTGTACCAATGGTCAGCGTACCATTCACTAGTCAGGTCATGGAATTTAGAGGAGGATTCTTTTAGGTTATCAAGTTTGATGGTGTCGGTGTAGTTTTTTCCTTTGATTTTGAGCTGAAAGTTGTCATTGTCAAGTATAAGTTTTTGGCAAGAATTCCAAATTTTTCGTTAAGTCTGTTTGCAGAAGAACGGAATTTGGTGAAGATTGTCTTTGGGCCTCTCTTGTCGCCTTTTATTTCTGAGTGAAGCCATTTCAGAGCATCTTCGATGGTGATTTGCTGATATGGGAATCTTATTTTTGTGTGTTCAATTAGTTCTGCAATTATGAAGTCACGCATTTTGGTGTCTTTGGAGTTGAGGAGTTTTATAATGTGTTTGACGCTTTGTATAATATATTCGTCAATGCTGGGTATTTGGACTGGGCATAAAGGAGGTTATTGTTCATGTTTTGGTGGAGTCGTTTTTTTTTGTGGAGCATGTTTTTGATTAGTCGTTTTATTTTCTGGTCAAATTCCAGTTGTTTTTCGCGGTGTTGTACGATTCTGTTGCGGTTGGTGTCAAGGGTCATATGGTTAATGTTACAATTTCTAAAAGGAAAGATCAGCCTAGAGTGTATAAAAGTTTTGTATGCTTGAAGTTTCTGAGCTGGGTGTAGGTGGATATCAGAGATGGGTGTGTTAACTGTTAGGTGGGTCTCGCATGTGTTCTTTTTTAAGATGTATGTGCATACCAGAGTACCTTCATGGTTAAGTGTAAGATTCAAGATGCGTTTTTGGCCATTGTACTCTTCTCTGGTGCCTCGTATTGGTTTTTTGGGGTGTTTCGCAATGAGATGTTCTTATATTTGAGTTAGTGCGATGACAAAAGGGTTTTAGTTTGATTCGCTCGCATAACAGGCAAATGAAGGTATCATTTTTCTTTATTGTTTTATTGTGTTCGTTTTAGAGGTGGTCGAGTTGTTTAGTAGGCATCAAGGGACCTATCTTGCCATGTTTGCATTTAGGGACTGTGCATTAAACATAGCCTTCAGCACCAAGACGAAAGATAGGGGATGATGTTCTTAGCGTTATTGGCGATCTCTCAACTATGGTTTCGTTTGTTTGTATAATGTTATAGATAGGGTTTGTTGTGGGTTTTGATGTGTATTATCTATTGTGGTGCTATGGGCTGTGTGGTCATGGCATTTTTGGGGTTTGCCATATCATATACATTCGTGACTTCGATGGCATGGATTAAATTGAAATGATCGCGGAGGTCGTGAGGGTTGTAGGGTTTTTGGGTGATGTCTAGTGATTCGGAGTGCATATATTGTTCAGGATCGTTGAGCGTGTCACCGTCCTTTGGGAGTGGGTCACCGATTTGTGTTGGTGATAAAAGAGATTGTGATGATGGATAGAGGTTGATGGGATTTTGTATTTGTAAAGGTATTTGTTGGTTGGCCTTATATGTTTTCATTAGAGGAGGAGATGATTCAAAGGTTTCATTCAGGATGTCAGTCTGGGTGTTGTATAGTGAGAAAAGTGTAATCGAAGATGTATTGGATTTATCAAGGTCAAAATCATCTGTGATTAATACGGTGTCTTTGATAAAGGGTGGAGCTTCCACTTCAGTGGCGTAACTGTTGATATTTGATTCCGGAGTGTCATTTAGAGGGTCAATTATAAGAATAGAGTTGGTAAGGTTAAGTAGTTCTGGTTGGTGAAACTACGTTGGCGTATTGTTGTCTGTTATCGGCTGTGTCGCAGTATCTTGTGAAAGTTTGACATCATCAATGTCAGTTAAGTAGTACATTTGGGTGAGTGGAGGGTTTGTTTTTAGTTTTTGTTGGAGTGCTAACATTTGTTGGGTTATCGAGTTAATATTTTCTTGTGTTTTAGTATTGGAATGTTGTATGGTTTGAATTATGTTATCCATTTTGGTTGTTAGATCTGTGTGTTTTAGGTTTATTTCAGATTGCTTTTGAGTTAGGAGAGTATGTATTTTGGCAATGAAATGTTTGTCTCTTTTATTATAGGTTATCGAGATGTCTTTTGTTTTGTTTGGGCTGGGTGTTGTAGATAGTAGTGGTGGAGTGTCATTATATTTTGTATTGTTATTGATAATGTGTACGGTTGGGGTTTTTGGGTTAGTTTCTGTGGTATTTTTTTGTTGTTGTTTAGTGTTAAGAAGTGTTGATTGATCATTTAGTAGTTTTTTACTTGTAATGAATGGGTTTTGTTGTTTATCATTGATTATTTTGATTGTTGGTGTAAATTTGAATGGTTTGATAGTTTAGTTCGGAAGGTTGGTTAGGTGGTTTGCATTTGGTTGTGTGAAACGTTTCGAAGATATTATGTGACGTTTGTTGTGTTTGTTTATCAGTGTTGTGGTTTGTTGTTGGTCACTTAGAGCTGAGTATCGGTTGGCGTGGAAGTATTTGAAATTTCTGGATGGACTTGGTTGGTTGGTTAGTGTGATTGATTTTTTGAACTGGAATGTGTTGGGGTCATCATCTATATTAAAGTTTTTTAATGTTTCTATGTAGGTGTTGTCGATGTTGAATTTCGTCCATAATTGTTTCGATAGCAATTTAATTTGGTTTCGGAATTGATTATTAGTGGTTTTTGGCGCTTGTGTTTTTGTGTTATGTGGGCTAACGGTCGGTGTATTATTATTGTGAGGTGTGGGAGTTATTTGTTGTTCAATAGTTTCAGGTAACAGACCCGCTAACGAGTGATGAGGCCGATGAGCTGCGTATTCTACCTATTTTATTTTTCTTGCCTGGAGGGTAAGAAAAATTTTTTTGAGTATTAAAAAGTGCACTTATTTCTGTTTGATAAAACAAACTGTCTAATCTTTTATTTAAATTGTTAAATTATTTTTCGAAATTAATTTTAAAGTCTAATTAATTTTTCATAATTATAAAATTTGGAATTTTTAATATACTTATTATCATTTAAATTAAAATTAGGTTTTATTTTATAAGAATCATTTTAATTTACAAATTTACTAAAATTTGTTAATTTAGGAAAATTTTCGTTAATTTATTTATTTAACCCGCAAACGATGGAAATAAAAATCAACGATTTTGTTCAATTTGGACAAAAATGTCTAAGTACACAAAAATGACAGAATATCAAGAAATAAAGCTATAATTTATGAGCAATTCTTACAAATGTTGTGTAAATTTTCTTTGCATATAAATCTGTTACATTTAGCACAAGTGACAGTGCACCGTTTTCGATCAATACACATGTAGCAGTCACCACGCTTACATGGAGTCGACGATAGAGAGTCGGTGGCAGCAGTCCTTCTTCTGTCTTCTACATACGCACTTATTAAACTGTTACCAAGTTCAATCAGGAATAGCCTTCGTCTATGTGACTTGTTCGCATTTCATTGAGGCTCCACAAGATAGTGTAAGGCAAATGCATTGAATGCTGAGATGTCTAATAAATTATAAAAGAATGCCACATGTCATCTTCGACATTTAAACTTTGTAATATATGTTGCAACTCTTTTGTCCATTGCGTCAACTCTACCTTTTGTAGCATTATAAAAGAGAAGTACGTACGGTTTATGCTTTGAACCGACATATCCGGTTATTTTGTTATGGGCAGCAGATAAGATATTGACAACTTTGTTCTTTTTAGCAACATAACTAACCAACAAGGCTTTATCTCTACGATCTGCTGTACTTGTTGTTATCAATTCAATAGTTGAAACAACTTCCCGCTCCTGGTACATCGTCAAATGCTTTGGTATGTCACGCCTAGATGCACGAATGGTGCCTACCATGATGATACCATTTTGGAAAAATCGCTTTGATAAATTCAATGATGTGAAAAAGTTGTCACACGTTGCATTTCTTCCACTACCATATAGTCCCTGCCACATATCCGTTGTTATATACTCACCGTACGACACTTGCATATCCCGATCATCTTCTTTTCCCATATAAAACGTAGATTCCAGCAATAATAGTTTTGTGAGTCACAAACAGCCCAAAATTTCAAGCCGTATTTGGATGGTTTAGAGGGAATATATTGAACAAATTTGCAACGTCCACGTCATGGATAAAGTTGCTCGTCTATAGTGACAGATTCACAGGGCATATAACACTTTTGGCTATTTTCAACAAAATTATCGATCAGCAATCTAACAACCGCCAATTTATCACGTAACAGCCTTCCTTTTCTTGTGTCGGGATTATCAAACCGCAGAATACGTCGGATAAGTTTAATTCGATTGAGAGACATAGTATTTTGGAAGATAAAACGTCCATGTTCAGCTGACAACAATTCATCTATACTTACTCCATCAGCACGATATACTCTTAGAAGAAATAGAATGCCAAAAAAGGCATTCAACTCATTTAACGAGAGCGCTGTAAATTGGTTGTTATACAACTTTGATCCTTCTCCATTTGTGTCAATCAAAATTGTTTCCATTGTTGCTAAAAGTCAAAAGAATATTATAACTTTTATTTAGTGTACATAATAAATTGACTTACATTTTATGAATAGAAGATTAAAGCAGTCTAACACGGAATTTTCCCCAATCCTATGAGTAACCCAACTGGTTATACCAAGGGATGGGAGAAGAATGTTTGCTGCGTTTACTCGAACTGACATGCCTTTATTAGGTGTAACCCATACAATTCCATTAGAATCGGTGAATCTATTGATATCATCTTGTTCATGAAGATCAGCTGGATTGATTTCAACTTGTAGATTGTCAGCATCCTTACTTTTAGTATCGTCATAAGACAGCTGTTCTTCGTCATCACTTTTGATTTCATGTACATCGTCAGCTTCCAGCACAACTTCATTATCACTACTGCTACTAGAACTTTTTCCTAGGATAGCACGTAGAGCAAATGTTTTTGCCGCTCGAGGATGAGAACTCATGTCAATTGTGATATGTTTATGTAGTAGCAAACCCTCTACCCTACTAGTATAAATGTTGCATTCTAACACGACACTCACACACTTATAATGAGAGTATGACAAAGTGCAGACAAACGCATGAACAAATCCAGGTGAGAAAGATTGTGAGAGAATATTATTATGTGAGACATTCATTGGTTCCAATATCAATTGTCAATTGTAAGTGTCACGTGCATTATTACGTGATACCTGAAATGAGGTATTCTAAGTGCGTCTGTGTGTGGGCGATGAGTAGAGAGAGACAGACAGAGTACCAATGTCATGAGTGTAAAATGGTATAGTCTGCCTACTTCACAGAATAGACGAGAGCGAATAAGCTAACTAATATGAATGCAGAACTGTTTTGAAGATGTTGGTGAGACGGATATTACATTAAATTTCTCTTGTGTGTAGGCTAAAGCAACTTATGGTCAGCGAGTGGTTAATGGAAGACCATTCCTGCCAAAGCAGAGATGGAGAGATATGTAATCAATGAACTCTATTGTAAGAACTTCATCCGCCATCATGTGATAAACATATCATAGTGTCAGCCAGTCACAATAATTGTTTAAAAAAGTCTGATCAGCTTCATTTTAACGCCAGTATTTGTTGAAATGAGAAAATATGACATGAATTGTCAACTGAAAAAGCCTAAAACTAATACACAATGAATTTTGGACAAAAATGTCCATTTTTTCTCAAAACAGAATAACTTGTAATAACTTTTTTATTTTAGTAGTTATGAATGTCTGCTAGTTTTACTTGAATAAAGCATAAAAAAATTGACAAAGTCATAGACTCACAAAGCAGGGTGTTTTTCAGTTTCCAAGAAAACGTCACTAAAAAACAAAATGGACATTTTTGTCAAAAAAATCGTTTGCGGGTTAATTTAGTAAATTTTTGAAAATCATTAATTTGATCATTTTTAGTAATATTATGTTTTACAATTTATATTATTAGTATAATTTGCTTTCTTATTACTAAATTTCTTTTTTTCATGGTAGATAACAGCATCATCCGGGCTTTAAAGTCTCTAACTGGCTTCATCGAAATCTCAGCATATGAGAACTTATTTCTACGGGGTACAGAGCCACAGTCAGGATATTTATTGAATCCATAAACAACTCCATTAGGAGCAGTTCCATTGTCGGTATTATTATTACAGGTAGTATTGTTGTAACTTTTTGGAAGATTTTTAATATTATGTTGGGCCAGAACACAAACAGCCTTGGAAAATTGTTTAAATGAATCGGTAATACACACGCAGATACAACATGCAGATTTAAAATCGAACCTATAAAACATCAACTAATCCTGCTAAAATACGAGAAAGAAAACAATTAAATATAAAATTATAAAACACAAAAATAAATTAAAATAACAACAAAGTGCAACAAGATTCGCACGAAATAAACATAAAAATAACACGAAAACCTAACAATTTGACCGAAATTTGACAATTTACCAAAAAATGCGAAATTCCATGAAAATGGAGTAAAAATCAAATAATTTGAATTGGAAACAATTCAATTAAAAAATTCAATAGAAAAATTGTCAAATTAAATTACAAAATAATAAAATTAAGAATAGGATATACTAGAAAATTACAAGGTCAAATTTTGTTTTACTAAATCAAAATTAACACCCAAGGTTAGGGTCATACAAAGGGTATATATACCAATTCATTTTCACATAATTTTAATCAGTTTTAATCAGTTTTTGAAAAAACTTGAATCGTTTTAACCAGTTTGGAAATCTTGAATTGTCAGTAGAAGCCTGAAATTTTAATGTGAGTGAGAGGATGTTCGAAAACTCTCTCCACATCGCGTCGTGGCAACCTCGAATGAGCTCTGGTTGGGCGTCGGTGTGGGGAGAGGATTATGATGTATTGGTGGGTTACAGGGTTTCATTGTTTGTTTGTACTAATCGGTGGTTGCCCTCGTAACGCCATACAAAATGATACTGATCGCCACTTGGCACCCGTTGCTAGGCAACGTTGGTAATGTGTTCAAGTGGTGGATTGCCCGCAAAAATTGAGTACCATGTGCTAGTACTATAGTTGCTCGGACAATCCTCGGGTTCACGAGCTGTCGATAGAAGACCTGTGCTCGCTTAGCTCTGTCCCTCATAACTATACAGGATTCATTCTTAATTGACTGTAGAAAACTGAGACGTAATAAGATTACTTGTGACAATACTGACATGCAATTTCAAAGAACGACTCAACTAAGACTAAAACTACTCTATTCGAATCAATCACATATGGAATATTTATTGTTTGGCGCTTTGTAGCTGCGTTGCTCGACGTCGGGCACGTTCCTTACGTCCCGGTCGACGATTATTGATGGGTTGTTCTGTTGGCTTGGTGATTGTCTGCGGCATTTGGGTTGGGGCGAAGATGAGCGGATAAGTTACCGCTTCACCTTCTCGGCATACCGCTAGGGCGACTTCGAGTCCCCGACTTTGAGTGCGCAGACTCTGATTGAGCTGCCGCTCTTCCTCCCAACCCTTCTGAGCCGCTGTGAGTCGATGGTATACAGCTCTCATTTTTGTTGGATCAACCCAGGTTGCTTCCAACTGTTGAGCCTCTCGAGTTAATTGAAGGATTTGGGCGAGTAACTCTGCATTTGATTGTCTTGCCCGTTCCAGTTCCGCTTGTAGAAGTTGTAGAGATGACATCACTATAATAGGAGAGCATTTAAATTCTGTTTTGTCTTCATTAAATCAAAGTTTTGTTATTTAACTAAACAAATTGTATGAAGTTAGTTTATCTAAGAGATATAATAACGAATAAGAAAAACAATAACACTTAATATTTAAATCAATTTCTACAACACTTCGTCATTACTATAGTACATCTTCCGGGAATTCTCTCTCTAAACTCTTCTTCAGAGCCGCCACTGTATAGGGCCGTCGGGTGTCGCGGACTGGGTGAGGTGGGTATGCCTCCGCGATGAGCCCGACGCGGATGTCCTCCTCCACGTTCGTGAGGTACATCCGGGCTTTGACCACATTGAGGTCCACTTGCTCTTGTACTTGTTCCCAGAAGGTGAGGAGATTTCTGGCGTGATCATGTATTTCTTCGGCCGGGTACTGTTGTCCGGCGAGTCCACAAGGATCGGATTCGAGACCCAACAATCGCCAAATAGTCGGGTGTGGCCACCGGGGTGGAAGTTTTTCGGTAGTCGCGGCAACTGTTGGTACCTCTCCTGGGTGTGGTTCCTCAGCTACTTGCATGGTAATTTGGTCGATAGGCATATCTAAACTGTTATCGTTATCAAATTCGATTAAGTCGTCGGCTTATAATAATACTAGGCTAAACGTTGATTATATTATTACTCCTAGACCGATTAAACTCTACTAGCTTGATTAGTATTACATCTCGAAACGACTAAGGTTATTTATCTGTGCATTCCTGGTGTGATGTATTCTGTTGGCTAACTCCTCACGGCCCTCCCATATAACTCTTGTTAATGATGGTAATAATTAGAACATGTTAGATAATATTTTTAGTGTTGGGCCGATGGGTGAGTCGAAAATCCACTATCTATCGGGCATTAATGTTTGTTAAGTGGATGGAATTACCACTAGTTAAGATTCATTTAAAATTTACTAAGTACTTAGGGATACTATCTGTTACAAATCAGTTTCAAAACTCAAAGGATCCGCGATGTTATCAGATATTGAGGTTGATTTAAGGTTTACCAACTACCTACTGCTGTTTGAGATTAATTCTGAAATTTATTAAATATATAAACGTCATATTAATTAACATGAAGTTACAATTTACTAATACCTAACATCGATATTGATTAAACTAATTCTAAAATCCGCTGTTCTATGATGCTAATGTTTATTCGAAACAGAGTTAAAGTTTACCGGTTGTACTTAATTCGACGATATTCAAGTTAGTCACATCCTGTCAGGACGATGTTGGCGGAAACGTCAATCCCTTCGATCGAGCGGATGTTAAATTCATTCAAGGTAGGTTTCCGGTTTCCGGTTGATTCTCTCAAGTTAATTTAGTTATCGATCGGTTACTTCTATTATCGACTTAGCGCAATTTTCGGTTGTGGAGTGTGCGTAGACTTTCTAATGATGGGACTCCTTATCAAGCATCACTTTGGTATTCATCATTTGATGTGTTTATTCGTCTAAGTTGGACTATATCGGATTTTACGCGCGTCGTAAGTCGATTTCTTGTGATTTTGTTGGTGTATTTATTAACTTTATAATTATTCGTTTGGCGTCAGGATATTCGTCAGATATCGAGAAAATCTTTCTAAACTGAATGGCTATCATCAAGTTGAATCTAATATTATTAATCGGCTCGCGTTCTAATTCGGATCAGTTTCGATTTTATCCCTGCCTTTTTACCATAGTGTTAACTTGGGTTTTTGTCAATTTTATTCAATAACGGATTGGTATTCATTTGTTGATTCATTCATTTTGGTTCTTTTAATCACGATTTCTTTAGGTTAATCAGACTTTATTTTATTTTGGCCAGTGAATAATATTTTATACCCCATTTTATCCTGAATTGCTAGGTTTTTAAGTGAGGAATTTATATATTTTAATCCATCTAATTAAATCAAAGGAAAAGCTCCGTTTATTACGCAATGAGTCTGTACTATTAATCAACGAATTATTTTATTATTATCGATCGTTTTCGACCTTTAACCAAATGAGTGCTTTATTTTTAATTCGTAATTTTCCTTTTATTTAATCAGTGAATAATTTTTAGCAATTAACTAAACGATTACTTTATAATAAATCTTTAATTCCTAACGTTTCTCCTTTTATTTAATCGATGAAGTTTTGGATTGTTAATCAACGGATTATTTTATTTTTATCAGTAGTTTTCAACATTTAACTAAGTGATTACTTTGTTTTAATACTTTTCCTTTGCTTTAATCAATGAAAATTTGGGTCTTTAATCAGCAATTTAATCAAGGGATTTCATACTGTTATTCGAAAATCGTTTCACCTTTAATTGATACGTTTCTTTATTTGAAATCAAAGAATTCGATTCTTAGTGGCTTTCATTTTTATCGGGGGTTGATTTGGTTTAGATCAATACATTACTCGTTCTTACTCCAAGATCAGATTACCTTTATTGAAATGAATTATAATAATTTAATTGATGAAATCATTTGTCATTACCCTAATCAATAATTTACGAGCATTTACATTATCTTTACCCAACATTTACTTTAATTTTTAGCCGTAAAATACTTTACTTTTACCCTCAATGGTTGCTTTAAATTTTATCAATAATTTCAATTTAACCGAGTTCGATAATTCCCAATAAATTTTATTTATTTCAAAATGTTAATCCAATTAAAACACCTTACTTCTACAATTAATGGTTACTTTAATTTTTATCAATAATTTCAATTTAATCGAATTCAATGATTCCCAATGCATTTAATTTATTTCAAAATGTTAATCCCAATAAAACACTTTACTTTTACAATCAATGGTTATTTTTAATAATTTCAATTTAATCGAATTCAATGATTCCAATAAATTTTATTTATTTCAAAATGTTAATCCAAATAAAATACTTTACTTTTACAATTAATGGTTATTTTTAATAATTTCAATTTAATCGAATTCAATGATTCCCAATAAATTTTATCTATTTTCAAAATGTTAATCAAAATAGTTATAACAACGATTTCAGTTAATTTAACCCGAGTACCCTTTCCCTTTAATAGGCCTTAGACGCATATTGTGTTCATATTATATTTATTGAGTGCCCACTGGACTACTCGGTGTGATAATTTTAAGCCGTATGTAACATAATTTTAGGTCGATTTTACAGGATTGAGAAACGAGGAAGCAGCCAGAGACTTCTTCCTTATTTCTCGCTTCAGCTATAGGGATAATATTGACGTTACGACCGCTGCGTTGCGCACGCTGAGTCTTCACGGGTACATATCATTGGCGATTTTCCACGCACTTACATGCATCTGTACTATGTAGATTTTAATTACTTGCGTGATGTGTCGGCTGTGGGCCGGAAAAATTTCGACATTAAAATTTATAAAAGCATATAAAATAAGTTAGATATATGTAGAATAATTTAAATATATTAATAATATTTATTAATTAGGACAAAATAACAGAAATTACCCTCCATGACCATTCCAAAATTTTCATACAAAACATAAAATGTCATAATAGAAAACATAAATGCCCCTCTCCCCACACCGCCGTCAAGCAGAGCTCTACAGAGATGCTATGAACGTGGTGTGGAAAGATGGCTCCAACATAAATATTTCTCACCTAGAATAATAAAACAAATTCTCGAAATGGTTCTAAACTGATCTGAAAAATGGTTTACAAATAGTTTTAACAACGATTCACAATTTTCAAAAAATGGTTAAAGTTCAAAATTGGAATTTGGTTTGAAAAAATGGTTAATTTTCAAAATGGTTTTCAAAATGGTTAAAGTTCAAACTTAGTTTGAAAAAATGGTTAGTTAAATGTGAAAATGGATCAGTATATATACCTATTTGTGTGACGTGTGAAATTTGATGCAGTAAAACAAAATTCGACCTTGTTATTTTCTAGCAAATTCTATTATTTATTTTTATTATTTTTCGATTTATTTTTATAATTTTTTATTTAAAATTTTTATTGAATTATTACTAATTCAATTTTTCGATTTAAATTTCACTTTAATGAACTTTAATTGATTTTTTCAATTTCGTCGAATTTGTTGTGTTTTCTTGTTATATTTGTATAGGTATCGTGCGAATCTTGGTGCATTTTGTTAATATTTTAATTTATTTTTATGTTTATTATTTTATATTTAATTCTTTTATTTTCTCAGATTTTATCGGGTTTACTTGATGTTTCAATGGGTTTATTTAAATTGCGTGTTATTTTTGCGTGTGTGTTTCTGATCCATTTAAACATTTTCCAAGGCCGTTTACGTTCTGACCCAACATAAAACACTCGGGGGTCCGTAAAATTGCGACCCGCAATTTCAATTGATTTCAAAATGATGCATACATTTTCATTTTCAATATTCACATTCATAAAAAAATTTCTACGGTAAGGTTAAATTATCAAGATAAAGATGGACTTAAGGTCCGGCTACGATACATAATCAAAATTGGATAGTTCAGTTTTTATATCAATGCAAGTTTTATCAGTTCAAATCACTATAGATCAGTCTGAATTAATCAATCAATGTAAATCAGTTATATTTGTTTTCGAATGAATCACTGACGGCTTGGGTTTCGCTTTCGAGCTGGGTTGATCTTGACGGGTGATTGATGGAAATCTGCGAGAGTCTTGAAGTTTTACTAACTTGATTGGTATTTTGGATTGGGTTGAACATTCTTCTGAGTTTCTGAATTGGGGTATTTTGCCTTTGCTTGTTTTTTGTTAGGCCGAGGATGAGACCGCATATTAGGAGTATCATGTTAGAGGTTATACTAATCGGTAGTATAAGTTCGATTGATAGACTTGTTGTACTGGGTTCATTTTTAATTTGTTTTCCTTGTTGCCTTTTGATTGATAAGGCGATTTCTTGGATTTCCTGAATTGGTTTATTATTGGGATTTGCTTTGGCTTTTCTTTGAATTTGTTTGATGATATTTTCTAGGGTTTTCTTTATCTCTCGGTTCTCATTTTTTATATTGGCTATCTCTTCATTATTTTTCAGTAGGGTTTGTGCCATTATTTGGGTTCTCTCGATATTCTGTTTTAATTCGTCTTTGTTTTCTTTTGTGGGGCATTGCATACATTGGAGGTTTATCTGCTGACATTCCTCATTATTGGGGTTACTACAAATTTCTTTGAAATCGGCACAGGTGCTGTCCTCTCTTCTGAAGGGTTGGGATTTCTCGCATTTTTCTAACGGGTTCTCAGTATTGCATTTTCTCATTATTATCATCATTATTATCCACAGGTTTGGGTTCATACTTTCTATTTTTATACGTAATTAATTTTATATTTATTTACAAGGTTATTTCGTTTATTTACAGTGGAGTTTTAGCCCTTTTTATTCTTTCTCTTTTTCTGGGGTTGAGTGTTTCTCGCACTCCTCTTTAGTTTTGTTTTCTGAAAATCTCATTATTAGGATTTGGGCTTTTATTAATCGCTCGGTTATTTTTGGGAGTTCTTTTAGTCGTTCTTTGTTTTCTTTGATTACCCTCTGTTGATTGTAGATTTTCATTTGGAGATTTCTTTCTTTCGCTTGCTTTCTTTTAAGTTGACGTTTGTAATTTATTCGTTTAGCTGTTTGCTTTTCCAGCTTTCGTCTCGCTTCCTGGAGCTGTTCTGTTAATGTTTTAATTTCGTCCTGAGTTTGTTGATGACTTTCTTTTATCTCTCTGGCTTCTTTACAACTGTCTTCTAGTTGTATTACATATCTCTGTTCGCTTTTCCTGCTATCTCGCATTCGTTCTGCTTCGGTTTTCCAATAATCTTCCAGGATTACACGAGTCTTTATTTCGGCCAATTCTCGTCTCAATCGTTCATTTTCTCTCTTTTGATCTCTGTTTTCTCCCATGCTAGATGTTAGCTTCCGTTTTATCCTATTGGCTAGTTGTTTAGACTGTATTAGTTGTTGATTTATCCGGGCGATTTCTGAATCTTGTTCCTCCACTAACTCTTGCCATTCTTTTCTTTCGGCTCTCCATCTTTTACTGTAATATCTCAGTGGGTCTTGCTCGATTGGTTCTACTAATTGAATTGGGCTTGGTACGTATTCTCCGTCTTCTAGATTCATTCGGATTTCTATTTCATTTGGATTCATACTAAATATACATCGATTACAATTATTTGTTTTTATCGTTTTTATTATTTTTATTATCTTTTTACACTTTTTACAATTTTTCTCTTTAGGTTTATATTGCCGCTTCGTCCGTCTCCCCGAATCCTTCATCGGGTTCGGCGGGTACTTGGTTTAGAACTTCAGTTGGATATAATGGCATAAGCAGGATTGGTGGTCGGTTCTGCAGGGTATTTATCTCTTCACGCAAGGCGTTGGATATTTGTATCTCTTCGTCTAAGAGATAGGCAAGATAGTCTGCGTTTTCGGTTAATTCCTCTACTTGCATTTCTAATCGATGCGTGTTTTCCAACGCTTTTAATTTTTCAATCTCTTTTCTCAAATTCTGTTCGTTTTCCTCGTATCCTTGCTTTATCGCTTTTATCTCTGCTTCAACTTGTTCTTTCAACTGATCGTTGACTTCGAGTTGATGTCTCAACTGAATTTCTTTAAATACTACAACTCCTCGGTGTCCGTTCACCTCCTGCTGGAGTTCTGTTATCCTCTCGTTTAATTGTTGGTTTTGTCGTCTTTCCTCAGTAAGTTGATTTCTCGTTTCTGCTGCTCTCTTGTCCATTTCGTTGAATTGTTGTTCGTATTCCTTTTCGTGTCTCCTGAGCCTTCTTATTGTGCCTTGTCTGATTTTTTCCCGAAATTCTAAGTTTTGGACCTGCTCGTTTAGTTCCTCGATTGTTTCTTTCTGCTCTTCGACTTGTTCCCAAAGTTCCCAATCTTCCATATTTAGTATCCTTTTGGTAACAATCTTATCTCTTTCTTGGCTTCTTGAAAGTGCTCTTTCCATTTTTCCGCCTCTCTTTTTATTGCTTTTTCTTTGATCTCCGTTTTCCATTGTTGTTTTGTTCTTTTCGGTGAGCTTCGTCCTGCTCGATTTGCATCTCTTTTACTCTGGTTTGTTGGTACTCAACTTCCTGCTCTAATTTCACTATATAGCTAGATTGTTTTGCGTTGGCGTCCTCCCATAATCTGCATTCTATTCGCCATTTTCTTGCTTGATCAGTTATCTGAGTCAGCATTCTTTCTTGTCTATCGTCTCTGGGCTCTCTAATTTTCTTTGGTGGTTTTTGCCCTTGGTTTCTCAGTTTATTGATCTCGATCTTTGCGTTTTCCCATTTAGCTTTGTACGCTCTTGTTCTATCTTCTTCTTCGGCTATTTGCTGAATATAATGTCTGATCCGCGATTCCCAATTACTTCTTGACTGTTCTCTATCTTCTGTCCATTTGATTTTCCAGTATCTTGCTTGTCGTTTTGCCATTCTTTGGCTTGTTCCAAATGGGTTCTCTTTGTTTTCTCTATTCGGTATTGGGTACTAATTTGCCCAATTTCCTCCTGCATTTGCTGTATGATTTTTATCGTCTCCTCTCCTTCTTCTCGTATTTCTGCTTCTTTGTCTTTTATCACCTCTCGCAATCTTTCGATTTCACTTTGTTGATCCTGCTTCTCTTGCTCTAGGGTTTGTATCTCTTTCCGTTGATTTTTGATTCTAGTTTGGTTCTGCATGAATTCCTTCATCATCTCCTCTTCTCGCTCTTGGTACGTTTTCTCTTTTCCTTCCGGGTAAATTATTTTTTGTTCTAGTTGTTTTTCCCACTTTTCTTTCATCATTTTCGTTTTTAGAGTCTCTTGCACTAATTCCTCTTCTGCGATTAGTAGCATTTCTTTTAATTGTAACGTTCTTTGTCTCCATAATTCTACTTCCTCACTTGTTACTTTTATTGACTCTGATTGATCTTTGACTGCTGGTTTTGATTCTTCAGCCTCTTTTACAACTGCTTTTGTCTCGTTTGGATTCATAATTGTTTTCTAAATATTAATAATCGATTATTTTCTCTTTTCAATCATCTCAAAATTTTATCGTAATTTACATCATCTCATATTTTTGTGATTTTTGAGTTTTTATTATTTTTTTGTTTTTACGTTTATCTTTATTTACACTTTTTACACCTTGCTTCCATTTTTAATTACTGATCAGCGAAACGGAATCCTTTGATCCGCCCGTTGATCGGCTTTCTACATACTGGACATATATCGACTTTTAACCCACATGCTTCACATGTGACCATGTGTCCACAAGGAATATAAATTATTTCTACATGTTTTTGCCAACATGTCACACATTGATACTGCTCCAAAATAGCTTCTTTTATCATCGATTTGTCACGATTTTCTTTAGGTTTCTCTTGATATCGCTTGATTTCTCGGATTATTGCTTGTGTCGAGTCGTACCATTCTAAATTATTAGCTAATCTTTCCTGGATTATTTTCCTCATTTTTTGAGTATCTACTCCTGATAATAGCATTATGGTTCTCGTTTTTGGCCGATCTAAGATATCTTCTATTTGCTGTTTGGTAATTATTATTTCGATATTCTTTGACTCTTTTTCTTGTTTATACATACATTTTCTTTTATGTTTTAGCTTCTTGACATTCTGATCTGGTATTGGCTGTTGATTTTTGCATCCTTCGCACATTATTCCTCTGGCTGTTTGACAATACCCTTGACTCGCAAATTCTGCTGCTCTTGGGTTTCCTTTGAAGGTTTTAATTCTCTCTTCGAATGTTCTATTGATAGTCTCTTTTTCCCATATTAGTTCTGCTGGGTCTTCGAAACTCTTTATTATCGTTATCTTTTTCTCGCCTCCCTTTTCATCTTGGTCTAATTCTGATTTTCGGAGTCCTTCTAATCTGTTCATCGCTTGGTTTCTGACGTCTAAATTTAACATAAATGGACATCTCGGGAGTTTTTCTCGATGTTCCCGTTTTGCTGTTTCTCCTTTTTTCCATTGTGCGAGTTTTCCTTGACAAAAGATGCACGTCACTTCGTCTGGTATTTCTGACGTTCCCGTAAAGTAAAATCCTTGTGCGGCCATTTCTTGACTTTGCTGTTCGGTAAACACTTTATTATTTTTAAACGTTAGGTATCTTTGTTCCTCTTTTCTCAAGTTTTCGTCTTTTACCCTCATTGGTGGGTATACTTTTGTCCTGATTTGTTGTGGTCTTTCCTCTACATCAAAATCCGCATAGTATGTTATTGCTGCTGTTAGTATGTTGGTTTTTTCCTCTTCTTCTGGTTTTTTCCATAGTCTCGTCCATATCGAATCTGGTCCTTCTCTCATCTGTATCGTTATCTCTTCGCTGTTTCCGCTTGCCATCTAAATATCGTCATTATTTTTTGAATTTTTGTTTTTCTGATTTTTTTTTTTTTTTTTTTTTTTTTTTTTTTTCTGATTATTTGTAATTTTTTGATTTTCATTTGATTTTTATTATTTTATTTACATTTATTTACACTTTCCGTTTTTCTTTACAACGTCTTGTCTGGCTTCTCCACTTCTAATTTTATATACAGATTATCTTCTCGCAAGAATCCTTCTCCTCTCAATCGTTGTTGTGGATAGAAACGTGGTGTTCCAATTGCTGTATTCCAGTCAGTTGTTGGCCTTCCCATCTGTGGTTCGTTTCCTGTTCTGATTGGATTGCGGTAATCCTCTTGTCCTTTCATCGTTAATATCATATTTTGTTTAAAAGGCCATGTTAATAATTCATCATAATCTCCTCTTCCTACTCTGATGAAGACACTGATATGGGTGCCTGTTGCGTTCCCATCCCCATTCGGATATAATCTAATGCCCAATTTGTATCCATTTTCCCAACTGTATATTGGTGGACTGTCTAGGATCCTTTGTGTTCCGTCTTTTGCTCTCTGGAGCTTTTCTGCGAATTCGGTTATTTTCCATATAAATGGTGCTGTAGGATGTTTTCTGGCTATAGACCTGTTGGTTTCTAGTTCCTTTATGCTGTTGGTCATCTGTTGCATTTTCTTTTCCATTTCGACCATTTTCTTGAGTGTGTCTCCTTGGCTTCTCTCGAAATTCTTTCTGGATTCTAATATTTCTCTTATTATTGCCTTTTGTGCATCATTTTCTGTTCGTAGGCTTTTTACTTCCCATGCCAACATTCCTATCGTTTTCATCATGATTTCGGTGTGCTCGATACTATTTTCCATCATATGCTTTTGCATCTCCATAATTGGTAGTTGCGCTTGACAATTGAATAACTCTAACGGGCACTTGATTGGTTTGCCGCTACATTCGTTCCAATGTTCCTTTAATCTGACTTTCTCTTTCCTGTCGCAGTTGTTTGCGCATACTCCTTCATATAGATCACATATTGCTCCTCTTTTGGATTCCGATGTTCCATTTCTATTTTTATCCATTCGTCGATGACTCCACAGAATTCGCATTTTTCCTCTCTCTTAATGCACACTTTATGGTGTTCTCTCATAGTCTTTTTTGTTATGATAGTTTGACATTTTTCGCATAATATCTCGTTATATTCACATTCGTTTGCGTGACTTTCGGCTTCCTTCATACGTCCTTTCCATTCACATTCTTTTACTCGGCATTGAACTAATAGATTGTTGATCTCTTTGTTGGTAGCTTTATCCATTGTTGTCGGATCTTCATCTCTTTCCATCGTCTCGTCGCATCCAGGGCATTTTATTGTTTTTGTTTCTATCACTTCTATCGTACAATCTGTACATATTCTGCATCCGCATTTCGTCTGTCTCGCTCCAATCAGCAATTCTTTACATTTACAACATTTTAGTCTTTCTTTTATGTCGTTCACCACTTTGACTTTTTCCTTCATTATTCGTCTCGTAGTTTCGGATGGATTCTCGCTTCCTCTAATTCTCTCGATGATCGTCTGCATATCTACAAAAATTTTCAATTACTTGACGTTGCTTCGTTTTCTGTCGTGTTATTTTACATATTTACAAGGTACGCGTTATTTTTATTCTACTGTTGAATCCGGTTCTGGGGTGAATTCTGGCATTGATGCTATCCATTCCACCCAACTTGCTGGATCTACGTGCTGTTGATTGTTACGTAGTCTTCTAATTTCGTCAGCTTGCCATCTAACTTGATCTGCTAATTGCTCGTTTATTCTCTGTAATTGTAATATTGTTCTCTGTTGTTCTTCCAGTCTTATGGCTTGTTGTAGGCCTCTGTTCACACTTTCCGTTAATACTAGATGAGTATTTGTCCACTGAGTTTGCGCATTGTTCGTTATTAATGTCATTAATTCACATTGTCGTCTCCACGTTGCCTCGATTCCTTGATCTTGGTATATTCCTTGATTTAATTCTACGATCTCTATAGGTGCATTGGCAGCTGCTGGTTGTTGACTTCCTTCTGTGAACGGTGGTATTCTAGCTTGATTTTGTTGATTTGCATTATTCGGATTCATCTGTTGATTATAACACATCATTAATTCATCGGCATTCTCTCTGTTTGCGTATTGTCTCTAACGCATTTTGTACGATATTTACATATAGATATACATATTACTACTACTATACTACATAATATTTTACACTATATACAACGTCTCTTTTTCGTTTTACACCATCGTCTCCGGGGACTCTATACGTAACGTCCGTATGTCCCCATATTTCTCATTCATTATCTGGTATACATCAGATTCATTGGACCATTGTTGTGCTTCGATAATGGGCGGTTCTTTTAACCAGAGTCCGCTTGTGCTAGAATTTCCTATGATTTCATATTCCTCGGTTTTTTCAGCATCGTATTGTCCTAATTCGATATCGTAATTGAATTTTTCCACCGCTGGCCATAATCTTTTCTTCGCTGGCTTCTTTTTGCATTTGGTAGTTCTTGCTAGTTGAATTATTATCAGCATTACTACGCTGCTTATTACTGCTGTTGTTATCCAGATCATTTTAATCATGTAATTCTTTTCGTTAGGCTGCATAGTTGTGTTTTCTCTTGCTTTAGTTGTCTCCATTATTCCTTCTTTTGGTTGTACATTTTTAAGTGCTTTCTGAAGTTGTAATGCTTCGTGAATTGAAAGGTGGCTGTCGTCCATGATCATTCCTTTTTTCCATGTTTCGTTTCTTGGTTTTCTCTCAGATTGTCTTGTTATGGATTGATCTATCGCATTTGACTCGAGTGGTTTCCTTGTTATCGTTCTCCAATGTTCATGAGTTCCTTTTTGAATGTTTATTACATATTTTCCAAGTTTCCTTTTTGTTGGGATTCGATACTTTTGATTCTTTATATTTTTGCTTGTTTCACATTGGATTCTTTTATTTACTGGTTCGTTTCTCTTAGGTTCGTATACGCAGATTTTTGTGATAGGTTTTTCACCTGTGTTCTCAATTACTATTTCTTCTTCATTTGCTGCATTTGACTCTATGTTTATTATTACTGCTTTACTTTCTCTGATCTGTCGTTGATACGGTTCTTCTCTTGTTTCCTTTTCTGGGCGTTTTGTCGTAGTTGATTCTAGTAGTTTTCTTGTTATTGATTTCCAGTAATCATCTCTTCCTTTCTGAACGTGTACTATATACTTCCCACGCTTTCTTTTGGTTGGGATGCGGTATTTTTGATTTTTGATATCTTCATTTGTTTGACATTTGATTCTTTCATTTATCGTTCCGTTCTTTTTAGTTTCGAATATACAAACTTTTGTAATGGGTTCTTTACCCATATTTTCGACTATTATCTCTTCTCCACTCTTGGGTTTGATTCTACTTTTATTATTATTTCTTTATTTTCTCGTACTCGACGTTTGTATGGCTCTTCTTTTGGTGTTGTGAATTTTTCTCCCAGGGTTTTGGCTAGTGTGCAGGTTATTATTATATCATT
Source organism: Schmidtea mediterranea (assembly GCA_022537955.1). Classification (NCBI taxonomy): domain Eukaryota; kingdom Metazoa; phylum Platyhelminthes; order Tricladida; family Dugesiidae; genus Schmidtea; species Schmidtea mediterranea. The sequence continues at coordinate 322,524,173 of CM039679.1, forward strand.
GTTGGCACATATTATATATTCTGCATTGCCTTCTAGGCTATCCCATTCACATTTCTTTCCTGCTTTCATATTCATTTTCCAACAATCGATAATTTTGTTTTGTATGCATACTTGTTCAATCGTTTCTATTCCTTTGTTTATTATCGCAATTTGCCTATTCCTGGCTTTACTTGGATTTTTACGTTTCTATCTTCTGTAGCATCTCTACATACGTCCTTGGTGGTTTGACATGATGATGAATTTTCGGATCGTATTTCCATTTTTCCTGGTTTTCCTATTGCGTCGAATTGGCAACTTATGCTTGTATTCATCGTCAATTGTAAGCATATTCCTTTGCTTGCGCTTCCTTTCTCATTTATTGTTCGTATTCTGAACGATTTTATTTCCTTTGTGATATTTTCCTCAGCTTCTGTTAACTTGATGGACGTGATTAATATCATTATTTTTTGTAGCAGGGTCGGTCGGTTTTGATTTTTCCTTTGTTGTAGTAACATCATCCCTTTGTTTCGCTTTCCCTCGTTATTGCTGTTGCTCGTTTCTTGACGTTCCTCGTTCGATGATTCCTTTTTCTCTTGTTGTGCGGATTTATTTTCGTCTCTAGCATTTTGATCCTCTTGGCTTTTGCTGTTGTCACTTCCTCTTTCTCCATTATTACCTCCATCCGGGGTTTCCTTTAAAATGTCGTCCTCGACATTTATTATTTCAATTATTTCCTCGTATACTTTTATTATTCTCGCTTTTATATCGTCCATCTCCTTTATCTCTTGTTTACTCGCTTGAAATCTTATTTGCTTTCGATGCCATCTGTGTATTATCATCAATAGTTGTTCCTTTCTATCTCCGATTCGTATTGCTTCTTTTGGATGATTGGTGAATTTCAGTCCTTCCCATTTCAACATTGCTTTTATTGTTTTTGGGAATGGATAGTGAGCATATATTGTTTCTTTTAATAGAACGTTTCTGTTCCTTACCATATAGTTTAAGTCGAATACTTTGAGTGGTGAACCTTCGTAGGTCCATTTCATCAGGTTGGCTGTTGATTCGTCTTGTTTGGCGTCGATAGCTTCCCATAATGTTTGGATTGTTTTACCCATCATTTCTCTCTCTCTGATTGTCGCGTTACTGCTTATAAATTTTATTGCACTTGCTTGTCTCGTTTTCAGTGCATAGTGTAGTACATTGTTTTCTCCATTGTCTTTTTCTTTGAACGATGATCCTGTTTTTAGTAGTTCTCTCAGAACTGTTGTAGAAGCATCTGCTGCGACTGCGAACATTAATGGTGTTTGTCCTTCTTCGTTTGGTATATTTGAGGCGTGTCCGCATTTCTGCATAAGTTGAATTATATCCATTGTCCTTTGAGTGTTTCTGTGTTGTACTGCAATATGTAGAGGTACGTTCCTTTCTACATCTGCCATAGTGAAGATCATGGGTATACTTTCCTTGATACGGTCCATTTCTGGTGGACTTCTAGCTCCTTTAGCATAATCCATAGCGATTTTTCCCGCTTTGTTTACTATTCTCATCCATCCTTTTCCTTCGACCCATTCTGGCATTATTTCTCTGATGGCTTTTACTATTATATCCATCTTGTCTACATTGTCTTGAGTCGCGTTTAGAGTTATTTTGGATTCATCCGATTTAGGTTCCTCCACGGTGTTATTTGATGTTGCTTCTATTTTTCGACTCATCGTTAGTCCGTTTATACTCAATTGTTGAGTTTGTGATCTAGTTTGCATACCTCGATTCTCTGGTTCTTTTGTTATTGTTCTCGGTATTGCTTTGCATCTGCTCACGTTTACGTAAATAGGTCTGGTGAGTGGGTTATTGACCAGTTTAACCCGAGCATTGTTCTCGTTTACATACATTATCTCGTAAGGTCCTTTACCACATCTTTGTAATTTTCTGGCTACTCCTGGAATAATTCTGGCGTTGCTATTATTACCCAATCTCCAACCTGAAAGTTATGCTCACGCACATCTCGCTTTTTATCATGTAATTCTTTGTAGCTCTCTTGATTAAATCTAATATTCATACCTGCTGTTTTCCAGATCTCTTGCATTCGCTCCTTGAATCCCGTTACATAATCATCAATTTCCATATACTGTGATATTGGTGGTTGATATTCTAAGTCTATCGGCATGTTGCATTCTCTGCCGTACATCAATTTAAATGGACTCATTTTTGTTGCTGAATGTATTGACATTCTATAGGCCATAAGGCATAGATTTATATATCTATCCCAATCCTTTTGGTGTCTGCTTACATAATTCGACATCATTTCTATTAGTATGCCATTGAATCGTTCGGTTTGACCATTTGTTTGCGGATGGTACGGTGATGTTCTCAGCTTCGCAATTCTGAAGTAGTTTGTAACTTCCTCTATGATTTCGCTCATGAAGTTGGTTCCTTGATCAGTTAGAATCTGTTTGGGTGTTCCATATCTACAGCATATTTCCTCTACTAGGATTCTCGCTATTGTTCTAGCTTTTTGATCTGGTATTGCGAATGCTTCCGGGAATTTTGATAAATAATCTGTCACTACCAATATGTAAATATTCCCATCGTTGGTTTCGGGTAATGGTCCTACTACATCCATTGCAATCATCGTCATTGGTTCTGGTGGGATTGGCATTGGTTTTAGCGGTGCCTTCAATTTACTTCCCGTGCTTTTCCTTGTTGCACATATTAGGCAATTCTTTATCCATCCTTTTACGTCCTCTCCGATATTTGGCCAATAATATTTTTGACGCAGTCTTGCTTCCGTCTTTTTTGCTGACATGTGTCCTCCGAGTTTTCCATCGTGGTATTGCATCAATACCTCTTTTCGTCTACTTTCTGGTAAACACATGAGTCGTTTTTCGCCATCCATTAGTAATAACCATCCCTTCTCTATGGTATATCGGTGTCTGTGTTTTTCCATATGCTCTTTTAATTTACTGTTGTTGTCGAAGATTTTCATATCGTTCGTTTCTATGAATTCGATTATTGTTTTCAACTCATCGTCTTCTTTCTGCTCATTTCTCAGCTTTGTAAAGTCGATGTCCTCTGCGATTATCATGCATATTCGTCTACATCCTGATCCATCAGTTCCTCAAATACAAATCTTGACATGCAGTCTGCGTTGGCGTTCGCTTTTCCTGATTTGAACTTTATATACGGTGAGTATTCTTGCAACTGCATCGCCCATCTCATTAATCTACTCGAGGCTTCTTTATGTTGGCCTAGCCATACCAATGGTTGATGATCTGTAGTGATATATATCTCGTGACCCCATAATAAATATTTGAAATGTTTAATAGCTTGAATTATCGCTAATGCTTCTCTTTCAGTCACAGAGTAATTCTTTTCATGTTTCTTGAACGTTCGACTATAATATCCAATAACTCGTTCTCTTTTCTCGTCATCCCATTGTCCTAGGACTGCTCCAGATGCATATCCACTTGCGTCTGTTGCTAACAAAAACGGTTTCTTAAATCTGGGTGTAACGAGTATTGGTGCTGATATCAGTTTATCTCTGAGTGTTCAAAGGCTGTTTGTTGTTCCTCTTCCCATATAAACGGGGTATCTTTTTTGGTTAATTCTTGTATTGGTTTCGCAATAGTTGCGTAATTCTTGATGAACTTTCGGTAGTATCCACATAAGCCTAAGAATTCTTGCACTTGCGTGACTGTCTTTGGTGCAGGGCAATTCTTTATCTTTTCGATGTTTCTTGGATCTGGTTCTTTGCCTTTTGCTGACACAATATGTCCTAAGAAGGTAACTTTTTCCTTTGTCCAATCGCATTTGGAGGGTTTCAATTTTAACTTCCATTGTCTCAGTCGAACGAATACATTACGGATATCTTTTAAATGTTGCTCGAAGGTGCTAGAATAAATTAATAAATCATCAATATATACCATACACTGTTTGATGCCGTGAGTTACAAAATTCATACATCTCTGAAATGAAGCTGGTGCGTTGGTTAGTCCAAAAGGCATTTTCTTGAATTGGTATAGATCTTTGCCGATTGTAAAGGCAGTTTTCTCTCTGTCCTCCTCTTTGACTTTTATCTGCCAATAACCACTTTTTAAGTCTAGCGATGTAAAATAAGCTGCTCCGTGTAACATTTGTAACATCTCGTTTATATCCGGTAACGGGTATGTATCCCGTTTTGTTACCGCATTGAGTCGTCGATAATCTATACAGAACCGTTGTGTTCCGTCTTTTTTCTTTACCATGACCACTGGGAATTGCCATGGCGAACAACTTGGTTCGATTACTCCTGCGTCTAACATCTTTTGAACTTCTTTTTCTGCTTCTGGTTTTTGAGCTTCTGCCAATCGATATGGCCGTAGTGTTATTGGGGTGTCATCTGTTAGTGGTATCGTGTGTTGCGTTACGTCGCTTGTACCGAGATCTAAGTCAGATGCTGCAAATATATCCTTAAATTCCATTAGCAGTTTTTGTAGTTGTTCTTTTTCCGCTTCGTTTAGTAGCTGACTGTCGATTGTCCATAATTCTTCCTCAGTTCCTTCAGTTTTTGCTGTTGGAAGTTCGATTCCGATTATCGGTGTTAATTTTTCCAAAATCTTATCATTTTCGTAAATGACTTATCTTCTTCATCAAAATTATGTAAATGTTGATCGGAATATTCAACTGATTTAAGTTTACAAATACACTATCCTCTTGAAAGCTAATGGCAGTTACTTTCTTTTTTCTCGAATGTTGGTTACGCTCAAAAATCATTCTCTCCTCTGGTTCTCTCATTCACATTTTACAATAGCAAATCATTGATGTAGCGCAACTGGCATACTATTATTCTATGAGCATCTCACTTCTGATGTTTAACAATGCATATTCGATCCGGTTTATACTCTCAGCTCATTGATCCTAGATCATATTATTATCTCTTCATTAATAATTTCTGGCATAGATCATGTTCCAATTAACAATCTTGCGCCTCAATCTCCTAATGGCTGCTAAATACGTGGTTGATTTTATACATCTGTTTATACTCGAATTATCGACCAAATTTTTCCAATGACTGCTACCGGATTCTTATGCTGCAAGTTATACATCCATGTTAGCATTCTTTATAAATTGCACAATCTTCTCGGGTATTTATAATCAATATTTATTGCTGAGATGTTTGCTCCGATATCAATCATATGCTTTTATTATCTACCCCATTTAATTTCTATGGGTTACGTTAATGTATTAGTCAGCTAAAACGTTATGCAACATGGCTAAATTGTTCGGAGTTTCTGGATCCTGCATCACACTTCTTGATCTTGGCTGGTTTCTGGGCACTAAGTCTGCCAATTTGGTTCGTATGGTTACTGAAGATTAAATATTTCGTAATGTTGTTGATCTTGGCATTGGTACTGTCGTTCTACTGGCATGTTTCTCTCTAAATGATGATGCTGCTTTCTTTAAAACATTCATATACTGGTGGTGTGGAGATTGAAATGTTCCACTTGTCTTAGTCTTCGATTTTCCCATTGTATTGAGATTGCTCTTGAGTACATCCGATGTCCTCCTTGGTTTTCATCATTAGTCACTGTTAATCCTGCTATAATCTCTGATTATCCATCGTTTCAGTTCTTCGTTTTTTGTCGCTTCATTCTTGGGTTTCTCGGCTTCTAATCTCATTATTTGCTTTAAATTTTCAAAGATCCAACTTCTTCATCGGTTACCATTCATTTTAGTTTAGAATTCCTTACTAGTCTTTTTATCTTGTGAATATCTTTTGAGTGTCGTGTAAAATACCATTGTCTTTGTAAAAAACGGTAAGAATCCATATTGCCATCCAAGTTGATTTTTCTCTCTCTTTTGTAGATATCGAACGTAGAATACATTTTGTGTTATGATTACTTCTTTACGATTTGAATATAAGGATTATCCTAAAATTCCTGCCATCATCTGTCCGAAGATTAAGAATTTCCCCAATGGCTTTCATCATGTTTGCTGTAGCATGGTTGAAAATTGATCTGGTCGATTAGTAACAATTCGAGTTGAGGTTTTTCTCCATAGTTGTTACCTCCCGTTTATAGTTACAATGGGATAATATTGCTTTGCCTTTGCTGCTGGGAATAATAAATTGTTCTCTGGCTCGTTCCAGATCTTTTGTTTGGTTATATCCCACTCTGTGATTATATCCACTGGTTTGAATTCTGCTCGCTAGCAATTCTGTTAAATCCAAATATTTTTGGCGGTCTACGATTACTCGAGTTGGAAATTGTAACCAACTTCCATCTCTTTATTTCGAATAGTGGGTCCGTATACATTATTACTACAATGACCATATGGGTACAATTTCTCTGGTTTATATCCTTGATCTACTGCTGAAGGCGAATCTGATTTTTCCTTTATCATTATTTTCTAATTCGTTTATGCATTGTATCCCTTGGGATTGTTGATTCTCTCCGCCAGTTTTCGCAATTGTCCTTTTTCACATTTGTATGTGTACATTAACTTTCCAAGATCTCCCAAAATATCCTTTCTTGGAGTTAGGTTAGTTAATTGGAATTGCGTTAATTCTGGATTCCGTGATTGCCGATATTGCTAACTTTGTTTTCATATTTCCCTGTCAAGATACAATCATTTTTAACTAAATCGTGTATATTTTTCTCTGTTGATGCAATTCCTTCTGTGATCATAAGAATCCATCTTAGTTTTTATATATAGAGATATGTCACATCTTGGGCTCTAATTTGCGCTTTTGCGTTCAGGTATTGTGTATCAAGCATAAGGAATATTCCATTTAATAAATTTGGTTACTAGCTACCATTCAAATAAATTTGACTACACCATCAGTCCTTTAATAAATTCTACATTCCGATATATAGGTCAGTTGAATTACTACGTTGGCGTTAGACTTCATAGATTTCAGATTAAGTTGTGGTTATCGTTGATTTCCGATTCTATACCGGATTCTCACGTATTCATCATAATGCAACTTTTTGCGTTGTTAGTCTTCAGGCTTTCCTCTGTGCACTTGTTCCTGCACTTCATCAAAAATTATTGCACTTAATTCAATAAAAAGTGAGATCTAAAGTTCGTATCGGTGCGTGATATATACAATCAGTGACATTCCCGAATAATTAGCATTGATCCTATCTGTTTGCTAGACATTAGAGGGTAACTTATTCATTGCTTGTGTACTGAGATCAAAATTATCATTGAATATTTCTACCAACATTTACTTGATAAACTTTCAAATCACTACTACTCCTTTGAACCAATATGATTCAAATAGGGATGAATAACTCACCTTCAACTGAATGTTCCAGTACTCCAGACACGGATTATTCTTTCCCGCAGCGATAATACTCGGGTTACGTATTTATTTTCCTTTCTTCGGCTGCTAAATTTATCTATCAAGCTATTGAGATGCGTACCTAGTAGTGGAATCCTTCTTCAAGTCGCTATCCGTGTTAACTGATTACTTACTGTATGTTTCCAGTTCAGCTAATAACATATAATTGTTGAGAATGTGAAGTTAGATGTCCGACAATGAAAATGCTAACAATATTTCCTTGTTATGAACATTCTTTGTTTCCGTTTTAATGAATCTTACTTTTGGTATACATTAACGATACCGCTGTTGCGTTGGTCTGTATCTCCGGGATTTGAGCTTTACACTCTTCTTCTTTTAGTGAGTATTTATCACAATCTTTTATTATTATCACAATCATATACTACAAAACGGTTCTACTCCTTTTAGACATCATTCCATATGAGTATTGTGGGATTATCGCATTCATTCCGTTTTCTGGACTGTTTTTGGATCGCTTGCATTAAAATCGATCGTTCATCGAATTTATCGATTAATAAAACTCTTTACTTCCGCTTGCAATTCATTAATCCGGTATGATCATCTTTACTAACCAAAATTATAAATAAAGACTTGCCATCACCTTGAAGTCAGATGGAAATTGTTACGATAACTTCCTAAGAATAATGTCATGTTATTCAGCAAATTCATATCCGTTCGGGTTGTAATCTTGGAGTTTTTACGGTTATCATGATATATCACTAATCGATAATATATACATAGATAAGGCCATCACTACCAAATATATATTTGGGTCATCAGATACGTTTCGTTTTAAAGTGATTTATTATTTCAAACAATAAATTCCTCTGAGATCTACTGGTTGTGGTTCTACTTTGTTGTCATGATTTTAATATTATATGGTATTTATTGAACTGCCCAAAGCTGTTTCGTTCTGCTACCGAATATTATGAGGTTTATAAATTTCTCTTTATTTTGATTGCTAAATCCAGCATATCAGTTATCAATCTATTGATCCACTTTTGCTCCATTGTTCTTGAACACTATTCAGATTTTCCTAGTAAACTGCCTTCGTATACTTGGCTTAAGACATTAGTATTATTTTGTGATCAATTCAGATCCATTCTGAATTTGTTCTTTTTAGATTTTCTTTCTAGAAGCTGGTTTATTCAATTTATTGTCAGTTCTCTGGATATTTCTTTTCATATGCAACGTACATAATTTCTTGTTCGTTTTGGGTTGTTAGTCTGTTGTTTCTTTGAACGTTGTAGCATTCCTCGTTATATTATCCAAATTATTCATTCGTCTCCTGTCTGAGTTTCGGCGTTCTTCTCTCTTCTGTTTATTTTCCTTCTTCGGATTAATTGGAGACATACATATAATACTAACTCACTCGGTTGTCTATTGACACATACTTAGCTCGTCCTGCGTTAATCTGTTATTCAAGACCTCCGTTCTTCATCTTCCTGTCATGAACCAAATTTCTCTTGATTCCGGTTTCTCCCTGGCTTGTTCTTCATCCACGATCATTCACTTTAGATCATTTAGTATCTCTCTCATCTCTGTTTGTGTAATGACGATCTACTTCATCTGCTGCAGAGTGAACTTCCTGGCGTAAACTTTAGACCTTTCCTTGTCGTTCTTATTGGCGTGTTCTCGCTTTTGATTTCTCTTTCCGCTTCGAGCTTCTCTACCTGCGATCTTCTTGCTACTGTTAATATATTCTATAGCCCCAATGATTTGCGTCAACTCGATTTCGCCGATCGCCGTCCAATGATTCGTTCCTTCGTCGTACTCTGTAAATTGACAATGGCGGTTTCCATACCGGTTCTACTCTTTTTCACTTCACTCACTTTCGGCCAGTGACTATAAAATTCTCTTTTCCATTCGGTTCGAAATTCGGCATCATAACATTCTCTCTCAATATTACTTTCCTTCTATCGTTTCGGCCTGACACTTCCGGTATTTTTTCCATTTTCGAGATAAATTCTTCTCGAAATGCTCTGGAGGTACCACGCTTACATTCTTCTCCGCATACTCCTTACTATCTTCCTTTACAACTAGTTTCGCAGTTCTACGTCTGTTACAAGAACTCCATTATCCATTCTGCTAAATCTAGTTACAGTTCGTCTTTGATTCTTTGCTCCGGCTTCTCCATATCGCTCGCTCATCTCTACATTTTTTGCGTTTTCCGTTAATCTTGTTAATCCTCCTCCACAGGTCGTCATATATCTGTGGGCAGTATTTCGTTCCTGTGTACTTCCGTTTTTCTCGAGTACCGCTGATTCGCGGTTCTCTCTGTTGTTTCTGTTGAATTCGAATATTTTCATTCTCGTTCTGTCTTTCTACTTCAATCGTTGCACTGTATCATGTATATTTTACGATTGAAGGTTGTTACGTATTTTTCTCAATAAATTTGGTACTTTCCTCTGCGACATTTTCCGTGATTTTGGCTTCTGGCATTATCATTGAATCATTGGGTTCACTCCCAATTTTTCGCTTGTGTCGCTACTTCTTTTTCCGGTTTAGCGATTGAAATTGTGACTCTTTCGATTAAATGGCACCTCTAACTTTCCGTTCACATCGCCTCTTGCTAACAGAAAATACACTGATAGATATTTTCCTTTTCCTACCCCATCTCTCGTTTGGTTATACTCTCAATTTATCCGGTATCCTCGATCTCTGTATAGAACTTCTGATGGCTTGTTCAATACCTATGAATTTTTCTCTTCTTCAGCGATTTTACTTTTTTTCCGCCCATCCCCATATTTTCCATGTGCTTATGGCTAGTTCGAGCCCTTTATCGTTGTATTTCCTCGTCTTCTTCTGGTTTGCCATTCATTTCGTTTCTCATTTCCTCTGGTACAGTTTTCATATGCTCATCTTTCATATAACTCTACTAAGGTTATTCTCGTTTAGCTGCGTCCTTCCGGCGCTATTCTGGTACCGTATTTTCTCACTTTTGGTTCGGTTCTCTCCATTTTTCATTTCCCATTTCTTTGTCTTTTCATCATACACCTTTTTCCATTGGTGTCGATCGAATGTTGATCGTCTCATTGGTTAGTAATTCTTTGTGCTCAACTTCGCATTATCTTGTCCATAAACTGGTTAGATTGGTTAGTATTGGTCATCTTTCTTTTTCATTTTCCTCTTGAAATTCTTGGATTTGATTGTTCCTTTTTCTGTTGTATATTTCCCTCTCTGGTTCATCCATGGCTATGAGATTAATGGTTTGTCCCGTCTTCCATATACCTAATTCCGTATATCGGGGTTTCGTTCTCGTGGACTTATTTGTCGTTTGGTGATACATTAATTGCCACGTCTCCACCATACCGTCGTCACTACTTCCGATTATTGGTTGGATAATTTTCTACGATTTATCCGTCGGTATAATTCGTGGCAATTTGACAATCGGGATCTTATCCAAATATTCCTTTTAATTTCATCATTGGTAGCTTATATTTCTTATTTTTAATTGGTTCTCTCCTCTCAATATCTCTTTGATGTTCATCCGTATTTGGCTATCAACTCATCTGTTCTCTCGTTTCAAATCTCATAATGTCTGTGGTTCGTACAGCCTCTACGAACATTTTCATTAGATTCGGTTCTCGTAATGATAACGATTATATATTTTCTAGCCTAGGTTCTATTGCTTGTTCTGTTCATTTTTGATCTGGTTTTGTACTCATTATCTTTTGTCTCTCTTTTTCTATCCAGGTTTTATTTCTTTGGTATCAAGTATTTGAATTTTTTCTGCCATATTTTGCTGTCGTTCTTCGCTTTCATTTTTGTTTAACTTACCACATTTATTCCTTTTGGCCAAATTAGAGCATCCGCTAGGTGTATATTATCTCGCTCTTATTTTCTCCTGATAATATTAAAGGTTTATTTTTGTAGCTGGGTCCTAGCTTTTCACTACCCATCATACAACTCGTATTGTGCTTTCGCCTTCTTGTATGCTATTATCTGTCTTGGATATCTCTGGAAATCAATTACCTGATTACTCTTCTCTATCGTATTCTTTCAGATTCTCATTGGTACTTTTTTATCATGTTTTCCATGATGCGTAAAATGTACCGCTTTATCTTGATTGATATCCTCGCAATCAGTTTCATTTATTCTCGCTGTATGCGGCTTGTATCTCTGAGTTTGAACATTTGGTTTCGACTTCTACTTACTTCTACAATCTCGTTGATTTCTTTAATATCTCGGTATTTCATCTTTCTCTTGGTACACTCGTTTCCATTTACCTTAATTCGGATTTTGATTCATCTTTGTACGGTTTAATTTTCCTCGCATGATTGAAGGTATTTCTCCACCAGACTGCTTATTTCACCTTTCATCTTCGGTCTGTTGATTCGATGTTCTGGTATTTGTCTTCACATATTAATGTGTGGTTGTTCCTCCGCTTTCATTATCTTTTTGGCCCTTTTTTATGGACCATATCTACCTTATATTCTGTTCGATTTGAGTTTCACTCCACGTGGGTTTTTCTTTCATGATTCTTTTTTCTATTTTTTGTAGACAGATTCCTCTGGATTCGATTTTTTTTTGTTATTATTGGTCTGTTCTTTTTTTTCTTGTGACGATTGATGCTTTCCTGATTCCATCTCTCAATTCTGGCTTCTTTCATTTCTTTGCGATAGCACTTTTCTTTGCCAATACTTCTATTTTTTGATCTAGTGTTGTTCTTGTTCTAAATGTTTCAGCGCTCGTCTAATTTTAATATAGTGCTTCTTTCTTAGTTCGCTTATCTCTTGTTTCAGGGATTGCTTCTTTTTCTTTTAAATTGGATCTCCCTTCTTGTTCTAAGCTTACCTTTCTTGCTTTATTTTCTCGGTGTACTCTCCTGTCTTTTGTGTCATAATTTCTTTTTCGAGTTATCGTCTATCATCGTACACTAATGTTTCTTGATTTTTGATCCTCCAGTTATCATCATTATCTGCTCGATTTAATCTCTTGGGTTTTCTGGTTCCATTCGGTTTCTTCCATTATCGTTTCTTATTAACTAGTGACGTCTTGTTTTTCCTCCTCTGCAAATTCTGATGCCTCCTATTCTCCATCGCATTTTAATTCGACTGTTTCTCGGTTATCAGTTATCATATTTCCTCCCCCTTCGTTCTCAACACACTGCTCCGCAGTTGTGAGTTTATCTGGAATTTCCAATCATCATAATTAATTCTTTTCGGGGTTTGTTTTCGGATTTACCCATCTATTGCTGGAATTTCCGTGAGCTCTTCTGTTTGTAGTCTATTGCACATTCAGTTGTTGTTGCTATTTGATATTCTCTAGTTCGCAGCTCTTGAATTCTCCTCAGTGCTTCTCATTACCGTTGATTCCTCTCGTTGTATGTATATTAGTGCGGCATCTGTTGGCATCATCTCTTTTTAATTCATTGGGCATTCTTTAGTGTTTCTCCCGTAGCATGTCTATCTCTTGCATTCACGTTAACTTTGCGGTCCCATAGAGTTATTTAATTCATTGACTTGGTTGGTTCTCTTCTTATTGATTACATTGCCCTTGCGAAGTGTCCTTGTGTCCACAATTTGTAACAATGCTGTTACTAGGTTGCCTAATATTTTTTACAGATGCCCTCTGTCTACCACATTTTTGACAAGTGTTAATTTCGGAAAACAATTCTCTGACCGATGTCCTATATTTTTTGACATATGCGAGCATTTATCATTTTGTGTTTGGATGTTCCTGAAATTATTTATTATTAACTTACTTGGTTATTACTCTATCCTCCGGATTTCTCGTTGCTGTGGCATTGAACATCTGTTGTGCTCTTGGGAATGAATTTGGTTCATAGCTGGATTGGTTATTGTTGTATTGTTGGCATTGACTAGTTGATGTTGTTAGGTTCTGTGGCCAAGACTGCCACTTGATATCCCAGTCCTAATGGGGCTTCACATCTGTTTGCGATTTGCTACTAGAAATCTTTATCTAATGTTTCTGGTGCCAGGCATCCAAAGGTTCGGCTCGTATGTCTTCTCTTTTGATTCCTCTTATGAAGACGATCTACCATTTTATCTTCGGGCAATTACATGTCTACGAAGGAACTTTCTTATACACAGTTTCTTTAATTCAATGGTACACTGCATTGATTCATCTCGTCTTTGTTATTTTCGATGTTAGGAAGTTCCAATATTCTTCCTAATTCCCCTTTTTCTCTATTCGATTATCTTTATTAAGAACTCTTTAAATTCTGTCCATGTTGTCAGTTTCGTATCGTTCTCTCGCTTCTTCCGAAGTAAATTCTTGTGCGCTCCCTTTCAAATACAAGGGTGATCCGATCCTTTACCTTGTTGAAATCTGTCCAGATGACAGATATTTTATAAACACTTCAAATTCTTTATGAATGTATCCATTTTGTTGAGGCTGAAACCGTCAAACGCGTTCTCCTCTAAACTTTCATTCTGAATTCTCTACCATCGCATTGTTGTTTATTTCAACATGGGAATTTGCATCCGGAATTGAAAGAGGTTTATTGAAGTCGTTCATGTCTTGGATTGTATGTTCCGGGATCTTCTTCGTTTACTAGATTCTATCGATTGTCAACTGTTTTCGATAACGTAATTCGTTCTCTTCGCTGCTATTTATTCAAAAATCGTCAATCCGTATCTTGTGCCGGTTTCGAGTTGCAGTTGATTTAAACATATAGTATTAACACTTCTACTGTCTCGCGAACTTTCTCTTTTCTTCATTTTATAAACTTTTTCTCTATTCTTCTTGGCTTTTGTTCTCGTGTAGTGTTACAGTACTTGCTGCATGGCTATCAATGTTTACCGGTAATTCGTCTGCTTTGCACTGTTTTATTCGTTTTCTCTTTCTTGCTTTGGTTGCGTTGAAACTCCTCTGGTTGCTTATTCTGCTTGTAACACTACCTGACGTTTATTCCAAAATCTTTTCTGCTTGTTTATTTCAAATTCCTTTGTTCACTTGGCCTGTTGCGTGCTTGAAATATTCTTCTTCTTTTGCTCTGCTCTGCACTTCGATTGGCATTGCTTTATTTGACTATCATTCCTAAAATCAAAATTTTAACACTCCAATGATTCTATACTCTCATACTAATTTCTCCGTTTGCCTACTATATATGTTAAATCCCCTGTTCGCATTTATCGTGGTGGTTCTTTATCTTGGACTCACCCTCATTTAGTTCTATTTTTAATCTACTCTATTCACGTATAATTCATCTCTCTAATCTCGTATCAACTTATCTATATATCTTTATCAGTTCATCTATTACTACGTCGTAATCAATCTATCTATATCATAAAATCGAATAATATAACTTCACTCCATACTTCATACTTTCATTTCACTTCCATTACTTGTTTTCCTATCCCCAAAACAACTTCATTTACTTAATCCTTCCAACCGCTGGCGCTCTTGCCCCCTCTATTAATTTCGTTTGGCTTTTGGCTTCGGCCTTCAACTCTTCTTACTCGCGTCATCTGTGACCTTAATATCTATCTCATAACATCATATTTATCTTCTACTCATATCATATCTTATCTGGATTGCCTCAAAGTAATCTGATCATGATCATCCGGCCTTCTATTGCCTCAAGTATCTTGATCATAATCATCCGGCCCTCTATTGCCTCAAGTATCTGCATTATCACATCATCCGGCCCTTCCTATTGCCTCAACGTATCTGATTATAATCATCCGGCCCTCTATTGCCTCACACAGTATCCTGATTTCAATCATCCGGCCCTTATCTGTCCTCAAGTATCTGCATTACTAATCATCCGGCCCTCTATCTTCCATATTATCTTTATCATCGGACTTGAGCTCAACAGTGACTTTTGGGTATGTTCTGAGCTCACACTGACTCTCACAGCCATGCGCGTTCTTTTTTGGCCGCGCATCTCTCTCCGGTTACGCCCACTTTACTCACCGCCCATTCGATACTTTGGTACTCGTTGGGATCCGGCGATTATCTCCTACCAAACTCCTCGCTTGGCGCAATAAAAAAACACTTCCCTCCGTACTCGGTTGGGCATCCGGGGTTGCTGTACTCGAAGAATATAAAAGTTCATGGAAATGCCTAGACGTTCAATCAGTTTCCAAAAGCGGTTACTTTGACTTTCCCCGAATAGTTGGAAAAGAAAAGGGAAACAGTGCCTCAAAAGTGGGAGCGGGAAATAAACTATCACAAATCTCTTGCCCGTCTCCAATTTCGATTCTCTCCGGCTCCGTTTCAAGCGCTCTTCACTCTGCGCTTTAGTAGGACATTTTGAGTTATCGAACATTTACCGGTAGTTCACATCTCATCCTCACCGTTTCGGCCCGATCACTCCGGTGTGGGATTCCGGATTGTTGAATTCGCAGTGCCTCCCCAGCCGAAAAAAAAGAATCGCTTCGCATACTCGGACCTGTGTGATCCAGGTGTTTCTGTACTTCGAACTGGCAGCGTTCATTTCAGCTCCTTGCTCGTAACAACCTGACGCACGACAGTCCCCGTAGGCTGTCCTCATTGGTGCCTCACCCCAGCTAGGGACAAAAAGAAGTTATCCTTACCGGACCTCTCTTACTCTAAACTATTAATTCTGTTCCGTGCTACACTCTTCTCTTCTCACCTCGTTCGGTCGTATCTCTCACTCCCCCTTCAAAATTTGTGGAATCGCATCCAAGCAACTCCGCAAAAAGAGGTGGATCAATCTCTCGCCGGTACTTGCTGTGACATAACGCTGACTGGCCTACCAGTTCTTTCCCAGTAGGGTCTTGCACTCCGGCTTATCCCTTGGGTGAGCCGTCACTCATCACTCTAGATAGCTTCATGTTTAACCACTCCTTTCCCCTCGTCCTATCTCCAATATAATATCAATAAACTTATAATATCAATTAAACAAAAGAATTACTACACTAGGAAACTCGGTTGTCGATAAATTTTTCCGTCCAATATTTTGTGCTCTGTGCGTGTGTTTTGATTATTCCCCTAATTCGCTTTTATTTTGTTATTACCTTTGTTTATCGTTGTCAGGTGGTTTTATATTTAATAAATATTGCATATTTCTTTTATATTCGTCTTATCATTAATAATAAATTCAAGTATGCATAACCTACACATTATTTCATTCATTTCATAACAATCATTGGAAAGTAAACCGTTAGTCTTTCCTTTATCTTTCGCTGGCAATAACATTAAGTGCGACTCTTGTGCGCATCCATTGACAATAACTCAGGTGTCCGCAAGGTATCACCATTACTCGTGCTTTCCTTGTTTTGCACGCATAACACTGCACATAAGCCTTAGTTATTGTTCTTTCATTGTTGTTGCAATCTCGCTCCTCAATGTTTTTGACTTTTTCCATTAACTTGTTCCAGCCTTTCCCAAATTTGGTTATCTCTAATCTCATGGATAGGAATTTTCATATATCCTTTCGGTTGTTACATCTTTAATCAATTATCGATCAATTTTATTATATGGCCAATGTTATCGGAGTACAGGTTTTGAAATCGTGATATATCCTTTTAGCTCGTTTAATTATTTTTGTTTGTTGTTAGTTCCTCTATATCGTTGTCGAGTTTTAGGATCCCTTTAGTTTTCTTATTATTTTTTTTTTGTTGATTCCATTTAAAATTATTAATCTCTTTTATTACCTTTAAATTTATTTAATTACTAATAGCTAACTTCATTCAATTTAGTCTTTTAATATATTTGCTTTCATCTTATCAACTACTATTTTATCAATATCGTTGTATTTATTCTATTTATCGTTGACTCTCTTTACTTGGTTCTATTGCTTCCCCCGTAGATATTCGTTTTCCCTTACTTACCCCATTTCATTTTATCCGCATTTGCCCTATTTAATATGTGTGTTTGCTTATGCGTCTTGTGAGCTCGTCGTTTCGGTCTCTTACAAGGGTGATTTTGTGTCCGTCCAAGTATTGATGGATGTTGCAATGCTTGACGTTGATATCTATGTAACTTTAAACATAATTTATCTCAGCTTGTTTCTTGGTTTGTGTCACAAGAGATCATCCAATCCCGGCTGGGGTGTCACTAACAGAATTCACTGTTGTTCTTAACTTGATTGGTTTTGGTTTTCTTCCCAACATTAACAAAGCTTTCCCAATCCGGCTGCAGCCCCCAAATTTGTATGTGGGTTACAGGGTTTCATTGTTTGTCTTGAAACTTAATCGGTTGGTTTGCCTCCGTAACGCCATACAAAAATGATACTGATCGCACTTGCCCACCGCTTGCTAGGCAAGTTGGTAATGTGTTCAACCGTGGTGGATGCCCGCCAAAAAATTGAGTCCATGTGCTTCAGTACTATCAGTTGCTTCGGACAATCCTCGGTGTTCACGAGCTGTCGATAGCAAGACCGTCGCTCGCTCACGCTCTGTCCTCCATAACTCATACAGGATTCATTCTTTACATTGACTGTAGAAAACTGAGACGTAATAAGATTAACTTGTGACAATACTGACATCGTCAATTTCAAAGAACACGACTCAACTAAGACTAAAAACTACCTCTATTTCGAATCCATACATCATGCGACATAATTTTATTGTTTGCGCCGCCTTCTGTAAGCTCTGCATCGCGTTGCTCGACCGTCGGCGCACAGTTCCTTACGTCCCGGGGTCGACGATTATTGCATGGGGGTTGTCTGCTTGCTTTCGGTGAGCTTGTCTGCGTGCACTTTGGCTTGGCGGCGAAGATGACGCGGACTTAAACTTACCGCTTCCCTTTCGGCATACCCGCTAGGGCGACTTCGGTCCCGAATTTGATTGCGCAGACTCTTGATTGAGCTGCCGGCTCTTCCTCCCAGCCTTTCTGAGCCGCTGTGAGTCGATGGTATACAGCTCTCAATTTTTGTTGATCAACCAGCGCTTTCGCTTCCAACTGTCTGAGCCTCTCCGAGTTAATTGCAAGAACTTTTGGGGCGAGGGGTAACTCTGATTTGATTGTCTTGCCCGTTCCAGTTCGCTTGTTTAGAAAGTTGTAGAGATGGACTCCACTATTAATAGAGAGCATTTAACATTCCGCTGTTTTGTCTGCATTAAAGCAAGTTTGTTATTTAAACTAAACCAATTGTATGAAGTTCGTTTATCTAAGAAGATAAAAGAAAAGAAAAAACAAACACTTAAATATTTAAATCAATTCTACACACTTCGTCATTATCTATAGGACAACTCTTCCGGGATCTCTCGTCCTAAACTCTTTTCCGATGCCGCCATGTATAGGGCCGTCGGCCTGTCGCGGACGGTGAGGTGGTATGCCTCCGCCGATGAGCCGACGCGATGTCCTCATCACCGTTTAGGTACATCCGGGCTTTGCACCACATTTGAGGTCCACTTGCTTCGTATTGTTCCCAGAAGGTCGAGGACGATTTCCTGGCGGTGTGGTATTTCTTCGGCCGGGTACTGTTGTGCCGGCGAGTCCACAAGATCGATTCGAGACCCAACGAATCGCCAAGATAGTGCGGAGTGTGGCCACCGGGTGGAAGTTTTTTCGGGTAGTGCGGGCAAACTGTTGGTACCTCTCTGGGTGTGGCTTTCCTAACAGCTACTTGCTATGGTAATTTGGGTGATAGGCATATCTAACTGTTATCGTTATTCAAATTCGATTAGTCGTCGGTTTAATAATTACTAGCTAAACGTGATTATATTATTACTTCCTAGACGATTAAAATCTACTAGCTTGATTAGTATTATAACGACTAAGGTTATTTATCTGTGCATCCTTGGGTGTTATGTATTCTGTTGGCTAACTCCTCACGGCCTCCCATAAACTTCTTGTTAATGATGGTAATAATTAGAAACATGTTAGATAATATTTTTTAGTGTTGGGCGATGGTGAGTCGAAATCCACTTATCTATCGGGCATTAATGGTTTGTTTAAGTGGATGGAATACTACTAATTAAGATTCATTTAAAAATTACTAAGTATTTAGGGATACTAATCTGTTACAAATCAGTTTTCAAAACTCAAAGGATCCGGCGATGTTATCAGATTATTGAGGTTGATTTAAGGTTTTACAACTAACTAGACTGCTGTTTGAGAATTAATTCTGAAATTTATTAAAAATTTATAACGTCTCATATTTAATTAACATGAGTACAATTTACTAATACCTACTCGATTTGATTAAAAATCCCAATTCTAAAATCCGCTATTCTATGATGCTAATGTTTATTCGAAAACGAGTTAAAGTTTACCGGTTGTACTTAATTCGACGTATTCAAGTTAGTCACATCCTGTCAGGACGATGTTGGCGGGACGTCAATCCCTGTTCGATCGAGCGGATGTATAAATTCATTAAGGTAGGTTTTCCGGTTTCCGGTTGATTCTCTCAAGTTAATTTAGTTATCGATCGGTTTTCTATTATCGACTTAGCGCAATTTTCGGTTGTTGAGTGTGCCGGTAGACTTTTGATGATGGGATCTTATTCAAGCATCACTTTGTATTCATCATTTGATTGTTTATTCGTCTAAGTTGGACTATATCGGATTTTACGCGCGTCGTAAGTCAATTTCTTGTGATTTTGTTGGTGTATCTATTACTTTATAGTTATTCGTTTGGCGTCAGGATATTCGTTTCAGATCGAAAAATCTTTCTAAACTGAATGGCTTTTCATCAAGTTGAATCTTAATATTATTAATCCGGCTCGCGTTCTAATTCGGATCAGTTCGATTTTATCCTCCTTTTTACCATAGTGTTAACTTGGTTTTTGTCATTTTATTCAAAACGGATTTGGTATTCATTTGTTGATTCATTATTTGTTCTGTAATCACGATTTTCTTTAGGTTAATCAGACTTTATTTTATTTTGGCCAGTGAATAATATTTATACCCCATTTTATCTGAATGCTAGGTTTTTAAGTGAGGAAATTTATATAATTTTAATCCATCTAATTAAATTCAAAGATAAGTCGTTTATTACGCAATGAGTCTGTACTATTAATCAACGAATTATTTATTATTATCGTCGTTTTCGACCTTTAACCTAATGAGTGCTTTATTTTTAATTCGTAATTTTCCTTTTTTATTTAATCAGTTGAATTAATTTTTTAGCAATTAACTAAACGACTCTCTTTATAATAAATCTTTAATTCCTAAACGTTTCTCCTTCTTATTAATCGATGAAGTTTTGGATTTGTTAATCAAGGATTATTTTATTTTTATCAGTAGTTTTCAACATTTAACTAAGTGATTACTTTGTTTTAATACTTTTCCTTTGCTTTAATACAATGAAAATTTGGGTCTTTAATCAGCAATTTAATCAAGCGCGATTTCATTACTGTTTTATTCGAAAATTCGTTTCAACCTTTAATTTGATCGTTTCCTTTATTTGAATCAAAGAATTCATTTAGTGCTTTCATTTTTATCGTGGGGGTTGATTGAGTTTAGATCAAATACCATTACTCGTTCTTACTCCAAGATCAGATTAACCTTTATTGAATGAATTTATAATAATTTAATTGATGAATCATTGTCATTACCCTAATCAATATAATTTACGAGGCATTTTCTTATCTTTACCACATTTACTTTAATTTTTAGCCGTAAAAGATACTTTACTTTTACCCTCAATGGTTGCTTTAATTTTATCAATAATTTCCAAATTTAACGAGTTCGATAATTTCCCAATAATTTTATTTATTTCAAATGTTTAA
Source organism: Schmidtea mediterranea (assembly GCA_022537955.1). Classification (NCBI taxonomy): domain Eukaryota; kingdom Metazoa; phylum Platyhelminthes; order Tricladida; family Dugesiidae; genus Schmidtea; species Schmidtea mediterranea. The sequence continues at coordinate 322,545,082 of CM039679.1, forward strand.
TCAATTAATAACCACCCTTACTTCTACAATTAATGGTTACTTAATTTTTATCAATATTTCAATTTAATCGAATTTCAATGATCCAATGCATTAATTTATTTCAAAATGTTAATCCCAATAAAACACTTACTTTTAAATCAATGGTTATATTTTAATACATTTCCAATTTAATCGAATTCAATGATCCCAATAAAATTTATTTATTTCAAAATGTTAATCCAAATAAATACTTTACTTTTACAATTAATGGTTATTTTTTTAATAATTTTAATTAATTTATCGAATTCAATGTTTTCCAAATAAATTTTTATCTATTTTCAAAATGTTAATCAAAATAGTTATAACAACGATTTCAGTTTAATTTAACCCGAGTACCTTATCCCTTTAATAGCCTTAGACGCATATTGTGTCCATATATTAATTTATTTGAGTGCCACTGGACTACTCGGCTTGTGATAATTTTAAGCCGTATGTAAACATAATTTTAGGTCGATTTTACAGGATGAGAAACGAGGAGCACGCCATTAAGAACTTCTTCCTTATTTCTCGCTTAGCTATAGGGATAATATTGACGTTACGACCGCTTGCGTTCGCGCACGCTGAGTTCTTTCACGGGTACAATCATTGGCGATTTTCCACGCACTTAATGATCTGTACTATGTAGATTTTGAATTATTTGCGTGGATGTGTCGGCTGTGGGCCGGAAAAATTTTCGACATTAAATTATAAAAGCAATATAAATAAGTTAGATATATGTAGAATAATTTAAATTATATTAATAATATTTATTTAATTAGGACAAAATAACAGAAATATCTCTCTCTCATAACCATCCCAAAATTTCACAAAACATAAAATAATAGAACGTTCTGTTCCTTACCATATTATTTAAAGTCGAATACTTTGGAGTGGTGAACCTTCGTAGGTCCAATTTCAATCAGGTTGGCTGTTGATTCGTCTTGTTTGGCGTCGAATAGTTCCCATAATGTTTGGATTTTTTTAAACCCATCATTTTTCTCTCTCTGATTGTCGCGTTACTGCTTATAATTTTATTGCACTTTGTTGTCTCGTTTTCCAGTGCATATGTAGTACATTGTTTTTCCATTGTCTTTTTCTTTGAACGATGATCCTGTTTTTTAGTAGTTCTCTCAGAACTGTTGTAGAAGCGAATCTGCTGCGACTGCGAACATTAATGGTGTTTTGTCTTCTTCGTTTGGTATATTTGAGGCGTGTCCGCATTTCTGCATAAGTTGAATTATATCCATTGTCCTTTGAGTGTTTCTTCTGTGTTGTACTGCATATGTAGAGGTACGTTCCTTTCTACATCTGCCATTAGTGAAGATCATGGGTATACTTTCCTTGAACGTGTCCATTTTTCCTTGGTGGACTTCCTAGCTCCTTTAGATCAATCCATCAGCGATTTTCCCGCCTTTGTTTACTATTCCTCATCCATTCCTTTTCTTCGAACCCATTCTGGCATTATTTCTCTGATGGCTTTCTATTATATCCATCTTGGTCTTACATTGTCTTGAGTCGCGTTTTAGAGTTTATTTGGGATTCATCGCGATTTAGGTTCCTCCACGGTGTTATTTGTATGTTGCTTCTACTTTTCGATTCATCGTTAGTCCGTTTATACTCAATTGTTTGAGTTTGTGATTAAGTTTGCAATACCTCGATTCTCTGTTCTTTTGTTATTTTCTCGGTATTGCTTTGCATCTGCTCAACGTGTTAACGTAATAGGTCTGGTGAGTGGGTTAGTTGACCAGTTTAACCCGAGCATTGTTCTCCGTTTACATACATTTTCTCGTAAGGGTCGCTTTACCACATGCTTTGTAATTTTTGGTACTCCTGGAATAATTTCTGGCGTTGCTAATTATTACCACAATCTCCACCTGAAAGTTTGCTCCGCACATCTCGCTTTTTTATCAATGTATTCTTTGTAGCTTTCTTGATTAAATCTAATTTCATACCTGCTGTTTTCGCAGATCTCTTGCATTCGCTCCTTGAATCCCGTTACATACATCATCAAATTTTCCATATATGTGATATTGGTGTTGTATTTTCTAAGTCTATCGGCATGTGCAATTCCTCTGCCGTACATAATTTAAATGGACTCTTTTGTTTGCTGAATGTATTGAATTCTATAGGCCATAAGGGCATAGATTTATATATCTGTCCCAACCCTTTTGGGTGTTGCTTAATAATTCGACATCATTTTCTAATTGTTGCATTGGAATCGTTCGGTTGGACCATTTGTTTGCGGATGGTACGGTGTGTTCTCAGCTTCGCAATTCGAAGTAGTTTTGTAACTTCTTCCCTATGATTTCGCTCAATGGAAGTTGGTTCTTGATCAGTTAGAATCTGTTTGGGTGGTTCCATATCTACCAGCATATTTCCTCTACTAGGATTCTCCTGCTATTGTTCTAGGCTTTTTTGAATCTGGTATTGGCGAATGCTTCGGGAATTTGATAAATCAATCTGTCACTACCAATATGTAAATATTCCCCATCGTTGGTTTTCGGGTAATGGTCCTACTACATCCATTGCATCATCGTCATTGGTTCTGGTGGGATTGGCCTTGGGTTTTTAAGCGGTGCTTCAATTTACTTCCCGTGCTTTTCCTTGTTGCACATATTAGGCAATTCTTTTCCATCCTTTTACGTCCTCTCCGTATATTTGGCCAATAATATTTTTGGGTAGTCTTGCTTCCGTCTTTTTTTGCTGACATTGTCCCTCCGAGTTTTCCTCGTGGTATTCTGCATCATAACCTCTTTTCGTCTACTTTCTGGTAAACACATGAGTCGTTTTTCGCCATCAAATTAGTAATAACCATCCCTTCTCTATGGTAATATCGTGTCTGTGTTTTCCATATGCTATTTTATTTACTGTTGTTGTCGAAGAATTTTCCCCTATCGTTCGTTTATGAATTCGATTATTGTTTTCAACTCATCGTCTTCTTTCTGCTCATATTCTTCTCAGCTTTGTAAAGTCGATGTCCTCCTGAGATTATCAGCATATTCCGTGCTTACATCCTGATCCCATCAGTTCCTCAAATACAATCTTGCACGACATGCAGTCTGCGTTGGCGTTCGCTTTTCATGATTTGAACTTTATTACGTGAGTATTATTGCAACTGCATCGCCCATCTGCATTAATCTACTCGAGGCTTTCTTATGTTGGACTAGCCATACCAAATGGTTGATTGATCTGTAGTGATATATATCTCGTGACCCCATTAATATTTGAAATGTTTAATAGCTTGAATTATCGCTAATGCTCTCTTTCAGATCACAAGAGTAAATTCTTTTCTGTTTTTTGAACGTTCGACTATAATATCCAATAACTCGTTCTCTTTTTCTCGTCAATCCCATTGTCCTAGGACTGATCCAGATGCATATCACTTGCGTCTGTTGCTAACAAAAACGGTTTCTTAAAAATCTGGGTGTACGAGTATCTGGTGGCTGATATCAGTTTTATCCTTCTGAGTGTTTCAAAGCTGTTTGTTGTTCCTCTTCCATATAAACGGGGTATCTTTTTTGGTTAAATTCTTTGTATTGCGTTTCGCAATAGTTTGCGTAATTCTTGATGAACTTTCGGTAAGTATCCCATAAAGCCTAAGAATTCCTTGCACTTTGCGTGACGTCTTTGGTGCAGGGAATTCTTATCTTTTCGATGTTTCTTGGATCTGGTTCTTTGGCCTTTTGCTGACACAATATGTCCTAAGAAGGTAACTTTTTCCTTTGGTCCAATCGCAATTTGGAGGTTTCAATTTTAACTTCATTGTTCAGTCGAACGAATACATACGGATCTCTTTTAAATGTTCTCGGAAAGGTGGCTAAGATAAAATTATAAAATCATCAATATATACCATACACTGTTTCGATGCCGTGAGTTACAAAATTCATTGACATCTCTGAAATGAAGCTGGTGCGTTGGTTAGTGCCAAAAGCAATTTTCTTGAATTCGGTTAGATCTTTTGCCGGATTGTAAAGGAGTTTTTCTCTATGTCTCCTCTTTGACTTTTTATCTGCAATACCACTTTTTAAGTTAAGCGATGTAAATAAGCTCTTCCGTGTAAAATTTGTAACTATCTCGTTTATATGCCGGTAACGGGTAATGTATCCCGTTTTTGTTAACCGCATTGAGTCGTGATATCTATAGAACGTTTGTGTTCCGTCTTTTTTCTTTACCATGAATCCACTGGGAATTGCCAATGGCGAACAACTTTGGTTCGATTACTCCCTCGCGTCTAACATCTTTTTGAAACTTCTTTTTCCTGCTTTCTGGTTTTTGAGCTTCTGCAATCGATATGGCCGTAGTATTATTGGGTGTCATCTGTTAGTGGTTCGTGTTGTTTGCGTTACGTCGTTGTACCGAGATCTAAGTCAAGATGCTGCAAATATATCCTTAAATTCCCATTAGCAGTTTTTTTGTAGTTGTTCTTTTCTGCTTCGTTTAGGGGTAAGCTGACTGTCGATTAGTTACATAATTCTTCCTCAGTTCCTTCAGTTTTTGCTGTCTGGAAGCTCGATATCCATCATCGGTGTTAATTTCCCCAATTTTCGTTTTCGTAATGACTTTAATCTCTTCATCAAAATTTGTAAACTGTTGATCGGAATTTTCACTGTTTGTTCGTTTTCACATACATATTCTCTGGGTATGCAGTTCTTTCTTTTTTCTCGAATTTGTGGTTAGGCTCAAAAATTCATCTCTCCTCTGGTTCCTCAATTCACTTTTACATAGCAAATCATTTGTGTGCGCCTGGCACTTATTTTCTCTGAGCATCTCACTTCTGATTTTAACATGCATATTCGTCCGGTTTTATCTTCAGCTCCATTGATCTAGATCTATTATTATCTCTTAATAATTCCTGGCATGAGATCTGTTCCAATTATACATCGCGCCTCAATCTGCCTGAATGATGCTAAATACGTGTTGATTTTTAAACATTTTTTATACTCGATTATCGACGCAAAAATTTTTCCAAATGACTGCTACCGATTCTTGCCTGCAAGTTATTAAATCTGTTAAGCTTCTTCCTATACATGGCCCACAATCTTCCGGTATTTTATCCATTTTTAATTGCTGAGATGTTTGCTCCCGTATCAATCATTGCTTTATTTCTAAACCCCATTTATTTCTAATGGGTACGTTATGTTGGTCCAGCTAACGCTTTTGCAAGATGGCTATGGTTCGAGTTTCTCTGGATCTGATCCAACACTTCTTGATCTTTGGCTGGTTCTGGGACTAAGTCTGCCCAAATTTTGGTTCGTATGGTCTGGATAATATTTCGTAATGTTGTTGATCTTGGCATTGGTACTTGTCGTTCTACTGGCATGTTTCTCTCTACTGATAATGCTGCTTCTTTAAACATTCATATACTGGTTGTGGATGATTGAATGTCCACTATGTCTTGTCTTTCGATTTTTCCCCCCTTGTTTGAGTTGCTGCCTTGAGTTGCATCCGTGTTCCTCCTTGGTTTTCATCATTGTTCACTGTTATCAGCTGCTATCCATCTCTGAAATTTATCCATCGTTTCCAGTACTCGTTTTTTGTCGCTTCATTCTGGTTTCTCGGCTTCTAACACTCTCATTATTGCTTTAAATTTCGTCCACTCTTTCATCGGTACCCATTCTTTTAGTTAGAATTCCTACTAGTCTTTTTATCTTTGTGAATATCTTTTGAGTGTCCGTGTAATACCATTGTCTTTCTAAAAACGGTAAGAATCCAATTGCCATTTTCCAGTTGATTTTTCTCTCTCTTTTGTGATATCCGAACATGCTAACATTTGTGTTATTGATTACTCTTACGCTTTGAATACATAAAGGATTATCCTAAAATTCTGCCATCATCTGTCCGAAGATTAAGATCTTCCCACATGGCTTTTCATCATGTTTGCTGTGCATGTTGAAAAATGATCTGGTGATAGTAACAATTCCGTAGTTGGGTTTTTCTCCATAGTTGTTACCTCCGTTTATAGTTACAATGTTGGATAATATTGCTTGCCTTTGTGCTGGAATAATAAATGTTTCCTGGCTTCGTTCCCAGATTTTTGTTTGGTATATCCACTCTGTGATAATATCCACTGGTTTGAATTCTGCTTCGATAGCCAATTCTGTAATCCAAATATTTTTTGGCGTTTTTCCTACGATTTACTCGAGTTGGAAATTGTACGCAACTTCCATCTCTTATTTCGAATAGTGGGTCCGTATACATTACTACAACTGAACATATTGGGTACAATTTCTGTGGGTTCTTATCATCCCTTGTCACTGGCTGAGCGAATCTGATTTTTCCTTTTATGCAATTATTTCCAAATTCGTTTATGCATTTTATCCTTGGGATTGTTGAATTCTCTGGCAGTTTTGCAATTGTCTTTTCACATTTTGTATGTGTACATACTCTCCAACGATTCTCGACAAAATTACCCAAAATATCCTTCTTGGAGTGGTAGTAATGGAATTGCGTTTCTGATTCGTGATTGCCATTGCTAAAACTTTGTTTTCAATATTTCCCATGTTCAAAGATACAATCATTTTTAACTAATCGTAGTATATTTTCTGCTGTTGATTGCCAATCCTTTGTGATATATGGGAAACGCTCTTTATTTATATAGAGATAATAGTTTCACATCTTTGGGGTCTATTTGCGCTTTTGACGTTCGAGGTATTCGCTGTTTCGGCGATAGAATATTCCTTTATAATTGGTACTAGCTACAATTTCGTCACATTTGCCTCACCATTCGTTCCTTTTTATAATCTCATTCCGAATTGTAGTGTCAGTTGATATAACTACCCGTTGGCGTGAACTTTCTTGATCCGATAGTTGTGGTTATCGTGTTTTTCGGGATTTATCCGGTTCTCCTCCGTATTCATACTAATGCAGCTTTTTTGCGTGGTTAGTTTCGGTTTCTCTGTGCATTGTCCTTGCACTTCATCAATATTGCACTTTTCAATACAAGTGAGTCTTACAAGTTCTGCGTATCGTGGCGTGAATATACAATCGTTGAACAATTATTCCCGTATTGCATGATTATCTGTTGCTAGAACATTGAGGGGTACTTTTTCTTGCTTTGTGTATTGGATCAAAATATCCTTGATATTTCTCCAACTTTAACTTGATAACTTTCAATCACTACTACTCTTTGACCAATTGATTCATAGGGTGTACTCCCTCCTTGACATGTTCCGTCCTCCAGCCGTTATTACTTCCGCAGCGTATCACTCGGTTAGTTTTTATCTTCCTTCTTCGGCTGCTACATTTACTCTTTCCAGCTATTGAGATGCGTCTGTCGTGATCCTTCTTCACATTCGCTCCCGTGTTTACTGATACTACTGTTTTTCCGGTTCAGCTTCCTATTATTGTTGAGTGTGAGTGATTCCGCAATGAAATGCTACAATTTTTCTTGTTATGGAGCATTCTTTTTATCTTCGGTTTTTATGAAGTCTACTCTTGTATAGCATTATAGCGATACCGCTGTTTGCCGTTGTCTGTAGTTTACCGGGGTTTGCCAGCTTGCACTCTTCCGTTTCTTTTAAGTGAGTACTTATCACATTTTATGTTATCGCAGTCATATACTAAAACGGTTCTACTCCTTTTATGCACATCATCCAATAATGAGTATTGTAGTGATTTATCGTATTCATCGCCTTTCTAGCTGTTTTTGATCGCTTGCATTAATCGTCGTTCGAATTCCGTTAATAACTCTTTTAACTATCGCTTTTGCATCATCTCGGTTTGATCATCTTTACTTACCAAATTTATAAAGGCTTGCCACCACCTTGAGTCAGGATGATGGTTCGATTACTTTCCTGATAATGTCTGTTTGCAAATTCATATCCGTTCGGGTTGTTATTTGGAGTTCGTTTTCTGTATATCCTATCGTATTATTACATCAGATAGGCATTCCTACCAATATCTATTTGGGTCATCAGATCGTTTCGTTAAGTGATTTATTATCCCACAATATTCCTTCTGGATCTCTGTTGTGGTTCGTACTTTGTTGTCCATGGATTTTTATTTTATATTATTCGGTTTATTGCTGCCCAGCTGTTTTCGCTTCTGCTCCGATATTATTGAGTTTTAATTTCTCTTTATTTCTGGATTTGCTAATCCCAGCATATTTATCATCTATTGATCCACTTTGCTCCTTGTTTTGGCCTTTCAGTTTTCCCTGTAACTTGCTTCGTTCTTGCTAAGGCTTGTTTAATTTTGTTGTCAATTGCCTCCATCTGCATTTGTTTCTTTAAGTTTTCTTTTCTGGAGCTGGAATTTTCATTTTTGGTCGTCCTCTGGATTCTTTTCATTGCCGTACCTGTTTCTTTCGTTTGGGTTGCTCGTCTGTTTGTTCTTTGACGTTGTAGATCCTCGTTCATTTATCCAATTATCCATTTCGTCTCCTGTGAGTTTCGGCGTCTCTCTCTTTCTTTTATTTTCCTCTTCGGTATCTGGCTCGTATAGATTTCGACTGGTTGTCTTTGACCACATACTTAAGCTCGTCTGGTTCAATCTGTTATCAGAATCGTTTTCATCTTCTGTCTGAACAAATTCTTGATTCCGGTATTCCTCCTGGTTGGTTTTCTTCATCCACGATATCATTTAGATCATTTAGTATCTCTTCCATCTCCTGTTGTAATGACGAATTACTTCAATCTGCTGCAGGTGGAACTTCTGGCGTATTTAGAACTTTCCTGTCCGTCCTATTGGCGTTTTTCGTTTTGATTCTCTTTTGTTGGTTCTCTACTGCGATCTTTGCTAACTGTTAATATATTTTATTAGTTCCCATTGGCATTTGCGTAACTCGCGATTTCGAGATGCGTCGTCTAATGATCGTCCTTGGTATTGAAATGAAATGGCGTTTTTCAATACGGTATTCTTTTCACTTCACTCACTTTGGCAGTGATATAAAATTCTCTTTCAATTGGTTGAAAAATCTGCATCATAATTTTTTAAACTATAACTTCTCTATCGTTTTGGCTGACCATGTTCGGTATTTTTCCATTTCGGACTAATTTTCTCGAAATTTGCTTCTGGGTACCACGCAATACATTCTCCGATACTCCTCTATTTCCTTTACAATATTTCGCAGTTCTCTACTCTGTTACAAGGAAATCGATTTATCCATTTTGCTAAAATCTGTACAGTTTCGGTCTTTGATTCTTTGCCTCCGGTTCTCAATAATCGCTGCTAATTTCTACATTTTTGCGTTCCGTTTAATCTTTGTTAATCTTCCTCCAAGGGCGTCTATATCTGTGGGCAAGTATTTCGTTCCTTGGTATCGTTCTCGAGTCGCTGATTTTCGCGTCTCTGCTTGTTCTTGTTGAATTCGTAATTTTCATTTCTCGTTCTGTTTTCTACTTCAATCGTGATGTATATCGTATCATCTTTTACGAATTGAGGTGTTACGTATTTTTTCAATAGAACCTTGTGGTATCCTCATCTGCGACTTTTCAGTGGATTTTTGGCTCTGGCTTATCATTGATCTTGGGTCTACTCCCACTTTGTTTCGCTGTTGTCGCTCTTTCCCATTTTCCGGGTTCTAGCGATTTGAAATTGTGATTTTCGATTAAATGGCCACTCTAATTTCGTCATATCTGCCTCTTGCTAACAGAAAATACAACTGATAAGATATTTTTTCCTTTTCCTACCCCATCTCGTTGGGTATAGCTTCAATTTCATCCGGTATCCTCCGATCTCTGTATAGAATTGATGGCTTGTAATACTATGATATTTCTCTCTTCAGACCGATTTTACTTTTTTCCGCCATTCCACACTATTTTCCATGTGTATGGGGCTAGTCCGCACGCTTTATCGTTTAATTATCCTCGTTTCTTCTGGTTGCCATTCCATTTCGTTTATCATTCCTCTGGTAGTTTTCATATGGCTCATCTTCATATAACTCTAAGGTTTATTTCGTTAGCTTTGCGTCTTCCGGCGCTTTTTTCTCCTGGTACGTATTTTCTCCCACTTTGGTTCGGGTTTCTCCATTTTCCATTTTCCATTCTTCGTCTTTTTTCTCATACACCTTTTTCCATGGTGTTGATTCGACATCGTGAATCGTCTATTGGTTGTAATTTTGTGCTCAACTTCGCATCTTGTCTCCATAACTGGTATAAAGTGGTTAGTATTGTGGTCCATCTTTCTTTTTCATTTCCCTCTTGAATTCTTGGCTCTGTTGGTTCCTTATTTTTGTTTTGTATTTTTTCCTTCTCTGGTTCATCCATGGTTATGATATTAATGGTTTGTCGTACTTCCATACCTAATTCGTATATCGGGTTCGTTTCCTGCGGACGTTATTTGGTCGTTTGTGTATACATTATTGCCAAACATGCTACGAAAGATCACAAAAACTAATAAATATCCCATCGCAAAAAAAAGGAAATATTGTAGGGATTTCCCTCGCATTGCTTCCATAAATGCCAATGCCACATCAGCTACTGAATTAATTATTCGATTATCGGTTGTATACATTCTCGACTCTTAGATCGGCGTCGGTATATAGAGGAATACGTGCAATATTTGACAATCGGCCGATCTAACCAATTCACTTGAAAGTTAAGCGATGATGTGGTTCTTTATATTTCAGGTTCATTTGGGTAAGCTTGTTGACGTTAGTGCTATATATATTTGGAGTTCACATTCCTTCATATCTCTATTGATGTTAAACTTATACCGTAAATTTGGCTAATCACGCATAAATCATCTGTTCTGCCGAGATAGCTGATGCTGCCAAAATACGATTCATAATGTCTGTGAGTTCAGTACATGGGCAAGCTACAGACACGGATCATTTTACACCTGACGATGAGTGTAATCATCGTTCATAATGGCAATAAGTGATTAATATGAACCTTTTCTAGCCAGAGTAGGTACTAATTGCATATTATCTAGTCATATTATGATCCACTGGATTTTTGTCCTCTCAATGATCTTTCATGTCTCATCTGTAGGAAATGTTCTAATGTCACAAGGTTTGTGATTTCTTGTGGTATACATATTTTGAATTTTCTGCCATAATTTATCTGCTGAGTCGTTCCATCTTCGCTTTACATTTTTATTGAGTGTTATATATAGATGCGAGTTCCCGACACAAAATTACAAACCAATTAGACGAATTTATTCTTTTGGCCAATTAGACATTTCCAGACCTGAGTGTGCGTAGTATTCAAACACCTATCGGATACAAAGGCTCGCTTATTGATGAATTAAATTTCATTCCTTGATAATATCGAAAAAGGAATTGTGATATATATGTTTGTAGTGGGAATACTGAGAGGACTTTTATCTCTCAACTACCGCCACACCAAAGTGTGACGAAATATCAGTATTTCCAGAAACCGTTCCGGGAAGAATATCGCTGGCAGCCTTATACGAATAACGCTCTACGTCATGTTGAGTTAAGTGAAGACATGAAGTCTCTAATTGCCAAAAAACTATGCTCATTGAGGTGAGAACATTGATAAACCTGGAAAAATGAATGGATTATTACCTAGAACGAGGCAAATCATTACTACCGTAAAAAGCTCTGTCGAGATTCCCTTTTCAGCATCTCCTATTCTCGGTGATTAATAGGTTTTTGTTGGATTCGATGTTCAAATTAAGTCCCATATCTGCGAGATGAAGGAATAAGTTAATAGGATCCAGTTTTAATCCAAAGCATCAAATTCTTGATTACATGAGATACGCTTTCTGCGAGAGTCGAGTTTACGATTATTGGCATGTACTGTGATGTAAAGTGCTGGTTAGTATGTATCTGAGGTTTCTAACCCAAAGAACAGTGTTAGTTTGCGATGGAAATGGAAATATCTCCTTCATCGTTTACTACTCATATCTCTTGGTGATTGGTCTTTAAACTGACTACGATACGGTTCAACTGGTCATCTATGAGTAGAGCATTGGCCATTCTAAGTCGGGAATTTACCACATTTCGCTCACTAATTCTGATTTTGATTTCCATCATATTTGTACGCGCTAAAATCTACTCGGAAAATGGGAAAATGTCCCTCGCGATGATTGAATCTATCTCACCAGCAAAAAACTGCTTATTTGAGCACGATGTTCAGTCTCGTTTAGAGATTAGTACTAGGTAAGTCTGTCTCAAGAAACACTATAAATAGATAGATAGGTTGATTTCCTCATCTGTCATTAACTTTGTTGGCTCCTTTTGCTGTATGGAGAGAGTATACTCTCTTTACTTCATTGTTTCCGTCTCACGATTTGAGTTGCGACTCCACGTGGATTATCTGTTTATCCTCTATTCTTGTTTCTTTCGTTTATATTAGTAAGAGTAATCGATCTGGATTCACGCAATTTTTTGTTATTATTGGTCTCTGAATATATCTTGTCTTGCATATGTGACGATTCGACTGATGAGGACACTTCTGTTGTACAATACACTCTACCGATATACTGTGCTCTCTACTCACGACTATATATCTTGGCGCAGACTCAGCGAATTACATCTAGTCGTTGACCATCCAGACATGATCTATTAATCGTTTTGAACCAGGTACATAGATAGCTTAGCTTTCTTCCACAGGATTTACTTAGAACTACGCCTGTGGTAGGCAGCGTGCCGATCTATTATATTAAGAATAATTGTGCTTTATACTTCCTTAGTGTGACCGAAGCCGGTCCAAAAATTGCTACGTGTATAGGATTGCTTCTTTTTTCTTTTAATTGATCTCCCTCTTGTTCTAAGAGCTTCCTTGTCTTTAATTTTCTCGCAGTGTACTCTCTGTCTTTTTGTGTCATATTTCTTTTCGAGTTCGTCTATCTCGTACACTAAATGTTTTCCTTGTTTTGATTCCTCCTTATCATCATTTCTGCCGTTTAATCTCTGGGTTTTCTGGTTACATTCGGTTTTCCATTATCGTTTCTTTTAACTGTCGACGTCTTTTTGTTTTTCCTCCTCTGCAAATTCTTTATGCCCTCTATTTTCTCCATCGCAATTTAATTCGACTGTTTTTCTCGTTATCAGTTATCATATTTTCCTCCCCCTTCGTTTCACACACTGCTCGCAGTGTGGAGTTTCCATCTGGAATTTCATTCTCATCATATTAATTCTTTTTCGGGGTTTGTTTTCGATTTTCCCATCTTTGCTGATTTCCTGAGCCTCTTCTGTTTGTAGTCTTTGGCCATTCAGCTTGTTGTTGCTCTTGATATTCTCTAGTTTCGCATGCTCTTGAATCTCCTCATTGCTTCTCCATTTACGTTGATTCGTTGTTGTTGTATATTAGTGGGCATCTGTTGCCATCAAATCTCTTTATTCCATGGGCATTCGGTTGTCGTGTTTCTCCGTAGCATGTCTATCTCTTGCATCACGGTTAATTGCGGGTTCCCATAGAGTTATTTAATCTGACTGGTTTGGTTCTCTTCTTATGTTACATTGCCTTGCGAAGTGTCCTTGTTTTGTCCACAATTGTAACATGCTTGTTACTAGGTTGCCTACATATTTTCTCAGTATGCCCTCGTCTACCACCATTTTTGACAGGTTCGAGTGTAAATTTCGGAAACCAAATTCTCTGACCGATGTCTATTTTTGACATATGGAGCATTTTCCATTTGTGTTTGGATTGTTCCTGAAATTATTAATTATAACTTACTTGTTATTACCTCTATCCTCCGATTTCCGTTGCTGGTGCTTGAACATCTGTTGTGCTCTTGGAATGAATTGGTTCATAGCTGATTGGTATGTGTTTGTTTTGATTGTTGGCATTTGACTGTTGATGTTGTTGTTCTGTGGCCAAGACTGCCACTTGATATCCCAGTCCCTACGATGGCTTCACATCTGTTTTGCGATTGCTACTGGCTTTATCTAATGTTTCTGGTGCCAGGCATCAAGGTTGGCTCGTATGTCTTCCCTCTGATTCTCTTTATGAAGGACGTCTACCATTTTAATCTTCGGGCAAATCAGTTCTTCCGAAGGCTTCTTTACACAGTTTCTTATTCACCATGCTAGCACTGCATTTGATTCATCTCGTCTTTGTTTTCGATGTAAGGAAGTCAATATCTTTCCTATTCCCCTTTTTCTTATTCCGAATATCTTTATTAAGAACTCTTCTAATTTCTGTCCATGTTGCCAGTTTCGTATCGTCTCTCGCTTCTTCACGAATACATCTTGTGCGCTCCTTTCCAATACAAGTGGTAGTCGCTCTTTTTACTTTTTGATCTGTCCAGTGACAGATATTTTGTATACACTTTCGAATTCCTTTATAAATGTATCCAATTTGTTTGAGACTACCCGTCAAACGGGTTCTCCTCTAAACTTTTCTCTGAATTCTCCTATCATCACTGTTGTTATTCAACATGGGTATTTGCTCATCGGAATTGAAGAGTTTTATTGAAGTGTCATGTTTGGATTGTTTGTCCGGATCTTCCTTCGTTACTGATTCTATCGTTGTCCAACTGGTTTTCGATTTACGTAATTCGTTCTCTTCGCTGCTATTAAATTCAAAATCCCGGTCCATCCGCTATCTGTGCCGGTTCCGGTTGCAGTTGATACTTAGTATTAAACTTCTACGTTGCGAACTTTTCTCTTTTCTTCCCGCTTTTAATAACTGTTTTCTCTATTCTCTTGCTTTTGCTTCTCGTGTGTTCTGATGCTATCAATGTTTACGGTTATTGTCTGCTTGACTGGTTTTATCGTTTCCTCTTTTCTGCTTTGGTTGCTTTGAAACTCTGGTTGCTTATCTGCTTGTAACTACTCTGACGTTTATTCCAAAATCTTTTCTGCTTGTTTATTCAAATTCCTTTGTTACACTTTGCCTTTGCGTTGCTCTTGAAATATTTTCTCTTTTGCTTGCTTTGCACTTGACTTGGATTGCTTTATTTGACTATCGATCCTAAAAATAAATAACAATCCAATATTCTATACTCTATACTAATTTCTCCTCCGTTTTACCATACATATATGTTTAACATCCCCTGTTTCGCATTTATCGTGGTTGGTCTTCCTTTATCTGACTCACCCCTCATTTTAAGTCTATTTTTAATTATCTATTCCTCGTAATAATTAATCTATTATTCGTATCCAATTATCTATATAGTCTTATAGTTTTTCTATATAGTCGTATCCAATTAATCTATATCATAATCTCAAATAATATAAACTCATCATACTCCATACTTTCATTCATTCCATTAATGTTTTTCCTATGTCCCCTCAAAAATCATTTACTTAATCCTAACCGCTGGCGCATCTATGCCCTATAATTTCCGTTGGCTCTTTGGCCTCGCTTCAACTCTTTTACTGGTCATTCTGTGACCTTATATCTATTCATAATCATATTTCATCTTTACTCATTCATATCTTTATCTGGATTTGCCTCAAGTATCTGATCAGATCATCGGCTTCTATTGCCTCCAAGTATCTGATCAATAATCATCCGGCCCTCTATTGCCTCAAGTAATCTGTCTTAATCATCCGGGCCCTCTATTGCCTCAGTATCTGATTATAATCATCCGGCCTCTATTGCCTCAAGTATTGATTAATAATCATCCGGCCTTATTGCCTCAAGTATCTGATTATAATCATCCGGCCTCTATTTCATATTATCTCTTTATATCGGCTGAGCTCAACAGTGCTTTTGGGTATGTTTGAGGCCTCACACTGACTTCTCAAGTCCATGGCGTCCTTTTTGCCGGCGCATTCTTCGGCGGTTACGCTTTACTCACCGGCATTCGGATATTTGGTAGCTCGGGTGTGGGATTCGGGTTATTGTACCAAACACCCTCGCTGGGCAATAAAAAAACATTCCCATTCGGTAACTCGGTGTGGGATCCGGTTTGTGTACCTCGAAGAATAATAAAAGTATGGAAATGCCTAGACGTTCAATCAAGTTCCAAGCGGTTTACTTGATTTTCCCGAATAGTGAAAAAAGGAAGTGCTCAAAAGTGGGAAGCGGGAAATAAACTATCAAATTCTGGCCGGCTCGCATCCATCAGATTTCTCGGCTCGTTCAGCCGCTCTCATCTGGCTTTAGTAGGACATTTTTGAGTATGAAACCATTTACCGGTTAGTTTCACATCTCACCTCCGTTGGCCGCCGATACTCGGTGTGGGATCCGGATTGTTGTATCGAGTGCTCCAGCGAAAAGAATCGTTCGATACTCGTTGTGTGATCCGGTTTTTGTATCGAACGGCCAGCGGTCATCAGTCCTTGGCTGATAACACCTAGCACGACAGTCCGTAGCTGTCCTCTGGTGCCTCACACCGAGTCTTAGGGAAAATAAGAAGTTATCTCTAGGTACCTTACTCAAACTATTAACTTCTGTTCCGTGACACTCTTTCTCTCACCTCTCGTCCTATTCTCTTCACACCCCCTTCAAAATTTGTGGTTAATCGCATCAGCACGCTCCCCAAAAGAGGTGATAATCTCTCGCCGGTTACTTGCTGACATACGCCGACTTGGCTACCAGTTCCTTTCTCCAGTAGGGTTGGATCAGGGTTTCCCTTGGGTGAGCGTACTATCATTAGATAGCTAGGTTAACCATTTTTTCCTGCGTTCCTATCTCAATATAATATCAATAATATAATATCAAATAAAACAAAAAGAATATACACTTAGGAAACTCGTTGTCGAAATTTTTCCGTCCAATATTTTGTGTCTCTGTGCGTGTGTTTTGATATTTTCCCTAAATTCGGCTTTTTATGTTTTTGGTCTATACCTTTGTTTATCGTTGTCAGGTGGTTTTATTATTTATAAATATTGCATATTTCTTTTATATTCGTCTTATCCTCTAATAATAATTCAAGTAATCGCATAATACACATTTATTTCAATTTCATCATAACAATTCATGGAAGTAAACCGTTTTTAGTCCTTTCCTTTATCTTTCCGTGGCAATACATTACGTGCGACTCTCTGTGCGCATCCCATGACAATACTAGGTGTCCGCAAGGTATCACCTTCTCGTGCCTTCCCTCTGTTTTGCACGCAATAACATCTCACATAAGCTAGTTTGTTCTTTCATTGTTGTTGCAATCTCGTCCTCATGTTTTTGACTTCTTTCCATAACTTGTTCCAGCTTTTCCCAATTTGGTTATCTCTAATCTCATGATAGGATTTCATATATCGCTTTCGGTTGTTTACATTTTATCAATATCGGATCATTTTATTAATATGCAATGTTCATCGGAAGTACAGGTTGAAATCGTTGAATATCCTCTTTAGCTCGTTTAATTAATTTTTGGTTTTGTTGATTAGTTCTCTAAGTTATTCGTTGTCGATGTTTAGGATACCCTTTAGTTTTTTTTCCCCTTAATTAAAAATTTTTTTTTTGTTGATTCCATCTAAAATTATTAAATCTCTGCTTTTAATTACCTTTAAATTTATTTTAAATACTAATTAGCTAACTTCATTCAATTTTTAGTCTTTTAAATATATTTTGCTTCATTTTATCAACTACTATTTTTAATCACTACTCCGTTGTAATTTATCTATTATCGGTTGACTTCTCTACTTGGTTCTATGCTTCCCCGGTAGATTATCGTTATTCCTTACTTACCCCATTTCATTTTATCCGCATTTTGCCCTTTTTAATTATGTGTTGGTTTGCTTATGCGTCCTTTGTGAGTGTCGTTTGGTCTCTTACCAGGGTTGTTTGTTGTCGTCAAGTATTGAATGGATGTTGAATGCTTTGACGTTGATATCTATGTAACTTTTAATTCATAATTTCATCTCAGTTTGTTTTGCTGGGTTTTTGTACAAGAAGATCATTCAATCCGGATGAGGGGTGTACTTAACAGAATTCACTGTTGTTTCTTAACTTGATTGTTTGGTTTTTCCAATAACAAAGCTTCAATCGCGGCTGAGCCCCCAAATTTTGTATTTGGTGGGTTACAGGGTTTCATTGTTGTTTTGAACTAATCGTGGTTGACCCACTGTACGCATACAAATAACTGATCGCCACTTGGCACCGCGTTATGCTAAGGCAACGTTGGTAATGTGTTCAGTTGGTGGATTGCCGCAAAATTGAGTACCATGTGCTAGTAACTAATAGTTGCCTCGGACAATCTCGGGTTCTCAACGAGCTGTCGATAGAAGACCTGTCGCTCGCTTACGCTCTGTCCCTCATACACTATACAGGATTCCATTCTTAATTGAACTGTAGAAAACTGAGACGTAATAAGATTACTTGTGACAATACTGACATGCAATTTCAAAGAACGACTCAACTTAAGACTAAAACTACTCATTCGAATCAATCAAATATGGAATATTTATGTTTGGCGCTTTGTAGTGCGTTGCTCGACGTCGGCAGGTTCCTTATGTCCCGGTCGACGATTTATTGATGGGTTGTTCTGTTTGCTTGGTGATTGTTCTGCGGCATTTGGGTTGGGGCGAGATGAGGCGATAGTTTACGCTTCAACCTTCTCGGCCATACCGCTAGGGCGCCTTCGAGTCCCGACTTTGAAGTGCGCAGACTCTGATTGGCTGCCGCCTCTTCCTCCCAACCTTCCTGAAGCCGCTGTGAGTCGAATGGTATACAGCTCTCATTTTTGTTTGGATCAACCCAGGGTTGCTTCACTGTTGAGCTCTCGAGTTTAATTTGAAGGATTTGGGCGAGTAACTCTGCAATTTGATTGTCTTGCCCGTTCCAGTTCCGCTGTAGAACATTGTAGAGATGACATCACTATAATAGGAGCGCATTTAAATTCTGTTTTGTTTCATTAAATCAAGTTTTGTTATTTAACCTAAACAACATTGTAATGAAAGTTAGTTTATCTTAAATGATACTAATAACGAATAAGAAAAACACTAACACTTTAATATTTAAATCAATTTCTACAACACTTCGTCCATTCCTATAGTAGCATCTCCGGGAATTCTCTCTCTAAAACTCTTCTTCAGAGCCGCACTGTATAGGGCCGTCGGGTGTCGCGGACTGGTGAGGTGGGGTAATGCCCTCCGCGATGAGCCCGAACCGCGGATGTCCTCCTCCACGGTTCGTGAGGTACATCCGGGCTTTGAAACCACATTGAGGTCGCACTTGCTCTTGTACTTGTTCCCAGAAGGTGAGGAGATTTCTGGCGTGATCATGTTATTTTTTCGGCGGGTACTGTTGTCCGGCGAGTCCACAAGGATGCGGATTTCCGAGACCAACAATCGCCAAATAGTCGGGTGTGGCCACCGGGGTGGAAGTTTTTCGGTAGGTCGCGGCACTGTTGGTACCTCTCCTGGGTGTGGTTCCTCAGCTCTTGATGGTAATTTGGTCGACTTAGGCTATTAAACTGTATCGTTATCAAAAAATTCGATTAAGTGTCGCCTATAATAATTACTAGGCTAACGTTGATTTATTATTAAACTCTAGACCCGATTAAACTCTTATAAGCTTGATTAGTATTACATCTCGAAAACGAACTAAGGTTATTTATCTGTGCATTGCCTGGTGTGGATGTTTCTGTTGGCCTAACTCCCACGGCCGCTCCCATATAACTCTTGTTAATGAATGGTAATAATTAGAACATGTTAGATAATATTTTTTAGTGTTGGGCGATGGGGTGAGTCGAAATCCACTACTATAGGAGCATTAATGTTTGTTAAAGTGGATGGAAATTACCACTAGTTTAAGATTCATTTAAAATTTACTAAGTACTTGGGATACTATCTGTTACAAATCAGTTTCAAAACTCAAAGGATCCGCGATGTTTATCAGATATTGAGGTTGATTTAAGGTTTACCAACTACCTACTGGCTGTTTGAAGATTAATTCTGAAATTTTCTTAAATATATATGATTTAATTCTACGCGATCTCTATAGGTGCAGTTGGCAAGCTTGGCTGGTTGTTGACTTCCTTCGGTGAACGGTGGTATTCTAGGCTGATTTTGTTGATTTGCATTATTCGGATTCATCTGTTGATTATAAACATCATTAATTCATCGGCATTTCTCTGTTTGCGTATTGTCTCTAACGCATTTTGTACGATATTTATACATATCTAGATATATCATATTACTACTTACTATACTACATAATATTTTACCTACTTATACAACGTCTCTTTTTCGTTTTACACGTCGTCTCGGGGGACTCCTATCCGTAACGTCCGTATTGTCCCCAGTATTTCTCATTCATTATCTGGTATTACATCAGATTTCATCTGGGACCATTTGTTGTGCTTCGATAATGGCGGTTCTTTAAACCAGAGTTCCGCTTTGTTGCTAGAATTGTCCTATGATTTCATATTCCTCGGTTTTTTCAGCATCGATTGTCCTTATTCGATATCGTAATTGAAATTTTTCCACCGGCTGGCCATTTAATCTTTTCTTGCTGGCCATAATCTTCTCTTCGCTGGTTTCTTCTGCATTTGGTGGTTCTTACTAGTTGAATTATTATCAGCATTACTACGCTGCTTATTACTGTCGTTGTTATTTCCAGATCATTTTAATCATGTGATTCTTTTCGTAGGCTGCATAGTTGTGTTTTCTCCTTGCTCTTAGGTGTCTCCATTATTCCTCTTTTGTTGTACATTTTTAAGTGCTTTCTGAAGTTGTAATGCTTCGTGAATTGAAAAGGGTGGCTGTCGTCCATGATCATCCTATTTTCCATGTTTCGTTCTTGGTTTTCTCTCAGGATTTGTTTGTTATGGATTGATCTATCGCATTTTGACTCGAGGGTTCTTGTTATCGTTTCCAATGTTCATGGTTCCTTTTTGAATGTTATTACATATTTTCCAAGTTCCTTTTTGTTGGGATTCGATACTTTTGTTCTTATATTTTTGCTTGTTTCACATTGGATTCTTTTATTTACTGGTTCGTTTCTCTTAGTTCGTATACGCAGATTTTTATATTTCATGTGTTCTCAATTATATTTCTTCTTCTTTGCTGCATTTGACTCTATTGTTTATATTTACCCCCGCTTTACTTTCTCTGATTGTCGTTGATACGGTTTTCTCTTGTTTCTTTTCTGGGCGTTTTGTCGTAGTTGATTCAGTAGTTTTCTTTGTTATTGATTTCCAGTAATCATCTCTTCCGTTCTGAACGTGTACCTATATACTTCCCACGCTTTCTTTTTGGTGTGGATGCGGTATTTGGGATTTCTTGGATATGCTTCATTTGTTTGACATTGATTCTTTCATTTATCGTCGTTCTTTTTAGTTTCGAATATACAACTTTTGTAATGGTTCTTTTCCCATATTTCGACATTTCTCTCTCACTCTTGGGGTTTGATTACTTTTATTATTATTTCTTTATTTTCTCGTACTCGACGTATTGGTTATTGGCTCTTCTTTTTGTGTGTGAAATTTTTCTCCCAGGTTTTGGCTAGTGCTGCAGGTTATTTATTATATCATTGGTTGGCAAACAATGATATATTCTGCATTGCCTTCGGCTTATCCATATCACATTTCTTTCCGCTTTCATATCATTTTCCACAATCGGATAATTTTGTTTTTGTATGCATACTTGTCATCGTTTCTATTCCTTTGTTTGTATTATTCGAAATTTGCCTATTCCTGGCTTTACTTGGATTTTACGTTTCTATCTTCTGTAGGCATCTCACATACGTCCTTGGTGTTTGCATGGATGATGGAATTTTCGGATCGTTATTTCCATTATTTCCTGGTTTTCCTATGCGTCGAATTGGCAAACTTATGCTTGTAATTCATCGTCAATTGTAAGCATATTCCTGTGCTGCGGCTTCCTTTCTCATTTAATTGTTCGTATTCTGGACGATTTTATTTCCTTTGTTGATATTTCCTCAGCCTTCTGTTACTTGATGGACGTGATTATTCCATTATTTTTTGTAGCAGGGTCGGTCGTTTTGATTTTTACCTTTGTTGTAAGTAACATCAGTCCCTTTGTTCGTTTCCTCGTTATTGCTGTTGCTCGTTCTTGACGTTCTCGTTCGTGATTCTTTTTCTCTTGGTTGTGCGGATTTTTATTTCGTCTCTAAGCTTTTGATCCTCTTGTTTGCCTGTTTGTCACTTCCCTTTCTCATTATTTACCTCCATCGGGGGTTTCCTTTAAAATTGTGTCCTCGAAATTTATTATTTCAATTATTCCTCGTATACTTTTATCTATTCTCGCTTTTATATGTCCATCTCCTTTTATCTCTTGTTTACTCGCTTGAAATCTTATTTTCTTTCGATGGCCATCTGTGTATTATCATCAATAGTTTGTTCCTTTCTATCTCGAGTTCGTATTGCTCTTTTGGATGATTGTAATTTCAGTCCTTCCATTTCAACATTGCTTTTATTGTTTTTGGGAATGGATATGAGCACTTATATTGTTTCTTTTAATAGAACGTTTCTGTTGCTTACCATATAGTTTAAGTCGTACTTTGAGTGGTGAACCTTCGTAGGTCCATTTCATCAGGTTGGCTCGTTGATTCGTCTTTGTTTGGTGCGGTCGATTAGCTTCCCATAAGTTTGGATTTTACATGATTTTCTCTCTCTCTGATTGGTCGCGTTACTGCTCTTATAAATTTTATTGCACTTGCTTGTCTCGTTTTCAGTGCATAGTGTAGTAATTGTTTCCTCCATTGTCTTTTCTTGAACAGCATGATCCTGTTTTAGTAGTTCTCTCAGACTGTCTGTAGAAGCATGTAGAAGCATCTGCTGCGACTGCGACATTAATGGGTGTTTGTTCCTCTTCGTTTGGTATATTTGAGGGCGTGTCCGCATTTTCTGCATAAGTTGAATTATATCCATTGTCCTTTGAGTGTTTCTGTGTTGTACTGCAAATATGTAGAGGTACGTCCTTGTCTACATCTGCCATTAGTTGAAGATCATGGTATACTTTCTTGATACGGTCATTTTCTGGTGGACTTCTAGCTCCTTTAGCAATCCATAGCGATTTTTCCCGCTTTGTTTACTATTCTCATCCATCCTTTTCCTTCGACCATTTCTGGCATTATTTCCTCGATGGCTTTTACGTATTATATCCCATCTTGTCTTACTTGTCTTGAGTCGCGTTAAGAGTTATTTTGGATTCATTCCGGATTTAGGTTCCTCCACGGTGTTATTTGATGTTGCTTCTATTTTTCGACTCATCTTAGTCCGTTTATCTCAATTGTTGAGTTTGTTTGATCTAGTTGCATTACTCGATTCTCTGGTTCTTTTGTTATGGTTCTCGGTATTCTGATCTGCTCCAGTTTACGTAAATAGGTCTGGTGGAGTGGGTTATGACAGTTTAACCGAGCATTGTTCTCGTTTACGATACATTATCTCGTAAGGTCCTTTACCACATCTTTGTAAATTTTCTGGCTACTCCTGAATACATTTCTGGCGTTGCTATTATTTACCCATCTCCAACCTGAAAGTTATGATCACGCACATCTCGCTTTTATCATGTAATTCTTTGTAGGCTCTCTTGATTTAATCTAATATTCATAACTGCTGTTTTCCAGATCTCTTGCATTCGCTTCCTTGAATCCCGTTACATAATCATCAATTCCAGTATACTGTGATATTGGGTGGTTTGATATTCTAAGTCTTATCGGCATGTTGCATTCTCTGCCGTTACATCAATTTAAGATGGACTCATTTTTGTTGCTTGAATGTATTGACATCTATAGGCAAAGGCATAGATTTATATATCTGGTCCCAATCCTTTTTGGTGTCTGCTTTACATAATTCGGAATTCACTTTCTATAGTATGCATTGAATCGTTCGTTGACCATTTGTTTGCGGGATGTACGGGTGATGTTCTCAGCTTCGCAATTCTGAAGTTAGTTTGTAACATTCCTCTATGATTGTCGCTCATGAAGTTTGGTTCCTTGATAGTTAGGAATTGTTTGGGGTGTTTCCATATCTAAGCATATTTCCGTCTACTTAATTCGCTATTGTTCTAGCTTCTTGAGTCTGGTATTGGAATGCTTCCGGGATTTTGATAAATAATCTGTCACTACCAATATGTAAATATTTTCCCATCGTTGGTTCGGGGTAATGGTCCATACTACATCATTGCAATCATCGTCCATTGTTTCCTGTGGGATTGGCATTGGTTTTAGCGGTGCCTTCAATTTACTTTCCCGTGCTTTCCTTGTTGCACATATTAGGCAATTCTTTGATCCATCCTTTTACGTCCTCTCCGATTATTTGGCCAATGATATTTTTGCGTAGCTTGCTTCCGTCTTTTTGCTGACATGTTGTCCTCCGAGTTTTCCATTCGTAGGTATTGCATCAAACCTCTTTTCGTCTACTTTCTTGGTAAACACATGAGTCGTTTTCCCTCCAATTAGTAATAACCATCCTTCTCTATGGTAATCGGTGTCTGTGTTTTTCCATATGCTCTTTTATTTACTTGTTTGTTGTCGAGATTTTTATATCGTTCGTTTCTATGAATTCGATTATTGGTTTCAACTCATCGTCTTCTTCTGGGCTCATTTCTCAGCTTTTAAAGTCGATGGTCCTCTTGCGATTAATCATGCATATTCGTCTTACATCTGTCATCAGTTCCTCAAATACAAAATCTTGACATGCAGTCTGCGTTGGCGTTCGCTTTTCTGATTGAACATTTAGTATACGGGTGAGTATTCTTGCAACTGAATCGCGCCATCTCATTAATCTACTCGAGGCTTCTTTATGTTGGCCTAGCATACCAATGGTTGATGATCTGTAGGTGATATATACTCGTTACCCCATATAAATATTTGAAATGTTTAATAGCTTGAATTATCGCTAATGCTTCTCTTTCAGTCACAGAGTAATTCTTTTCATTTTTTGGAACGTTCGACTATAATATCAATAACTGTTCTTTTTTCTCATCCCGTTGTCCTAGGACTGCTCGATGCATATTCCACTTGCGGGTCTGTTGCTAACAAAAACGGTTTCTTAAATCTTGGGTGTACGAGTATTGGTGCTGATATCAGTTTATCTCTGAGTGTTTCAGAAGGCTGTTTGGTTCTTCCTCTTCCCATATAACGGGTATCTTTTTTGGTGTAATTCTTGTATTAGGTTTCGCAATAGTTGGTAATTCTTGGATGAACTTTCGGTAAGTATCCACATAAGCCTAAAGATATTCTTGCACTTGCGTGACTGTCTTGGTGGCAGGGCAATTCTTTTATCTTTTCGATGTTTCTTGGATCTGGTTCTTTGCCTTTTGCTGACACAATATGTCCTAAGAGGTAACTTTTTCCTTTGTCCAATCGCATTTGGAGGTTTCAATTTAAACTTCATTGTCTCAGTCGAACGAATACATTACGGATATTTTTTAAATGTTGCTCGAAGGTGCTTAGAATAAAATTAATAAATTCATCAATATATACCATACACTGTTTTGATTGCCGTTGAGTACAAAAATTGATTACATCTGCTGAAATGAAGCTGGGTGCGTTGGTTAGTCCAAAAGCATTTTCTTGGAATGGTATAGATCTTTGCCGATTGTAAAGGCAGTTTTCTCTCTGTCCTCCTTCTTTGGGATTTATCTGCCAATAACCACTTTTTATAAGTCTAGGATGTAAAATAGCTTGCTCCGTGTAACATTTGTAACATCTCGTTTCTGATCCGCGGTAAGTATGATTCCCGTTTTGTTACCGCATTGAGTCGTCGATAATCTATACAGAACCGTTGTGGTTCCGTCTTTTTTTCGTTTACCATGACCACTGGGAAATTGCCATGGCGAACAACTTGGTTCGATTACTCCTGCGTCTAACATCTTTTACTTCTTTTTCTGCTTCTGGTTTTGAGCTTCTGCCAATCGATGATGGGCGTAGTGTTATTGGGTGTCATCTGTTAGGTGGATATCGTGTGTTGGCGTTACGTTCGCTTGTACGAGATCTAGTCAATGCTGCAAATATATCCTTAAATTCCATTAGCAGTTTTGTAGTTGTTCTTTTTCCGGCTCGTGTTAGTAGGCTGACTGTCGATAGTCCATATTTCTTCCTCAGTTCTTCAGTTTTTGCTGTTGGAGTTCGGATATCTCAATCGGTGTTAATTTTCCCCAATCTTTCGTTTCGTAAATGACTTATTCTTCTTCATCAAAATTTGTAAATGTGATCGGAATTTACTGTTTGTCGTTTACATACACTATCTCTCTGGCTAATGGCATTCTTTCTTTTTCTCGAAATTTGTGGGTTAGGCTCAAAATCATCTCTCTCTGGTGCCTCATTCACTTGTTACATAGCAAATCATTTGTGTGCGCCCTGGCACTACTAATTTTCTCTGATCATTCTCACTTCTGATTTTAACATGCATTATTTCGTCCGGTTTTATCTCTCAGCTCCATTGATCCTTAGTCTTTAATTATCTCTTTTTATATTTCTGGCATGAGTCTGTTCCATTCTATACATCTGCGCTCAATCTCTGATGATGGCCTAATACGTGTTGATTTTTACATTTTATACTCGATTATCGGACCAAATTTTTCCAATGGTGACTTGCTACCGATTCTTTGCTGCAAGTTATACATCCATGTAGCTTCTTCTATACATGGCCACAATCTTTCCGGGTATTTTATCCTATTTATTGCTGAGATGTATTGCTCCGGTCTCATTGCTTTTATTTTCTACCCCATTTATTTTATGGGTACCGTTAATGTTGGTCCAGTAACGTTTGCAACATGGCTCATGGTTCGAGTTTCGGGATCCTGGATCCACACTTCTTGATCTTTGGCTGGTTCTGGGCACTAAGGTCTGCCCAATCTTGGTTCGTATGGTACTGGATAAATATTTCGTAATGTTGTTGATCCTTGGGTTGGTACTTAGTCTTCTACTTGCATGTTTCTCTCTACTGATGATGCTGCTTTCTTTAAACATCATATACTGGTGGTGGATGTTTGAAATGTCCACTATGGTCTTGTCTTTCGATTTTCCCATTGTTTGGAGTTGCCTCTTGAGTTAGCATCCGTGTCCTCCTTGGTTTTCATCATTGTCACTGTTATCGCTGCTATCATCTCTGAAATTTATCCATCGGTTTCCAGTTACTCGTTTTTTGTCGCTTCATTCTGGTTTTCTCGGTTTAACTCATTATTTGCTTTAAATTTTCGTCCAACTTCTTCATCGGTAACCATTCATTTTAGTAGAATTCCTACTAGTCTTTTTATCTTGTGCAATACTTTTGAGGTGTCCGTGAATTACCATTGGTCTTTGCTAAAAACGGTAAGAATCCAATTGCCTTTTCCATTTTGATTTTTCTCTCTCTTTTGTGAACATGCTAGACATTATGTTTGATGATTACTCTTACGATTTGAAGTAATAAGGATATTTCCTAAAATTCCTGCCATCATCTGTCGAGATTAGAATCTTCCCCACATGGCTTCATCATGTTTGCTGTAGCATGTTGAAAATTGATTCTGGTGATAGTAACACATTCGTAGTTGGGTTTTTCCATAGTTGTTACCTCCCGTTATAGTACAATGTTGGATAATATTGCTTGCCTTTGTGCTGGAATAATAAATGTTCTCTGGCTCGTTCCAGATCTTTGTTGGATATTTTTTCCCACTCTGTGATATATCCACTGGTTTTAATTTTGCTTCGAGCCAATTCTGTTAATCCAAATTATTTTTGGGCGGTGCTCATTTACTCAGTGGAAAATGGTAACCAACTTCCATCTCTTATTTCGATAGTGGTCCGTATACATACTACAACTGAACATATTGGCGTAAAAATTTCTCTGGGTTTATCATCCTTGTCACTGGCTGAGCGAATCTGATTTTTCTTATGCATTATTTCTAATTCGTTTATGATTATCCTTGGGATTGTTTGAATTCTCTGGGCAGTTTTGCAATTGTCTTTTCACATTTGTATGTGTACATAACTTCTCCAACGATTCTCCCAAAAATATTCCTTTCTTTGGAGTGTAGTAATGGAATTGCGTTATCTGGATTGGTGATTGCCATTGCCTAACTTTGTTTCATATTTTTCCGCTGTTCAAGATACAATCATTTTTAACAAAATCGTAGTATATTTTCTCTGTTGATGCAATCCTTTTGTGATATAGAAACTCCTCTTGTTATTTATATAGAGATATAGTTTCACATCTTTGGGGTCTATTTGCGCTTTTGCTTCGGTATTGCTGTTCGCGATAAGAATATTCCTTTATAATTGGTACTAGCTACCATTTTCTCACATTGCTCACCATTCGTCCTTTTATAAATCTATTCCGATTGTAGTGTCAGTTGATATTATTACCGTTGGCGTGACTTTCTGGATCCGATAGTTGTTGGTTATCGTTGGTTTTCCGATTGTCTTCCGGTTCTCCGTAATTCATCTAATGCACTTTTTTGCGGTGTTAGTTTCGGTTCTCTGTGCACTTGTCCTTGACTTCATCAAATATTGCACTTTTAATAAAGTGAGTCTCAAGTTCTACGGTATCGGCGTGATATACATCGTTGACATTTTCCCGTATGCATTGATTATCTGTTGCTAGACATTGGAGGGTACTTTTTCAGTTGCTTTTGTATCTGGATCAAATGATCCTTGATGATTTCTCCAACTTTCTTGATAACTTTCAATCACTACTACTCCTTTGACCATTGATTCAATAGTGTGTCTCCCCTCCTTTGACATGTTCCGTCTCCAGCGTTATTCTTCGCAGCGTATACTCGGGTTAGTTTTTATCTTGTCCTTCTTCGGCTGCTACGTTACTCTTCCGAGCTATTGAGATGCGTCTGGTCGTGAATCCTTGCTTCACATTCGGCTCCGTGTACTGATACTACTGTTGTTTCCGTTTCCAGCTTCTATAATTGTTGAGTTGTGAGGTGTCCGCAATGAAATGCACAATTTTCCTTGTTACTGAGCATTTCTTTTATTTTCCGTTTTTATGAAGTCACTCTTGGTATACATTATACGATTACCGCTGGTTTGCCGTTGTCTGTGTTTTACCGGGTTTGCAGCTTTGCACTCTTCGTTCTTTTATGAGTACTTATCACCAATCTTTATGTTATCTGCAGTCATATACTCAAACGGTTTCTACTCTTTTATTCCGATCATCCATATGATTGATTGTATGATTATGTATTCATCCCTTTTCTAGCTGTTTTTGGATCGCTTGCATTAATCGTCGTCTGAATCGTTAATAACTCTTTTAACTTCGCTTGCTCATCTCTGTTTGATCATCTTTACTTACCAGAATTTATAAAGGCTTGCCATTCCACCTGAGTCAGGTATGAATTGGTTCGATTACTTCCTGATAATGTCTGTTTATCGCAAATTCATATCGTTCGGGTTGGTATTCTTGGAGTTCGTTTTCTGTATACTCACTATCGTATTTACATCCAGGATAGCCATTCCTACCAAATATCTGATTTGGTCATCAGATCGTTTCGGTGTAAGTGATTTATTATCAACATAATTCCTTCTGGATCTGCGGTTTGGGTTCGTCTTTGGTGTCCATGATTTTATTTATTTTGGTTTTATTGCTGCCCAAAGCTGTTTCGCTATTCTGCTCCGATATTATTGAGTTTAAATTTCTCTTATTTCTGGATTTGCTAATCCCAGCATATTCAGTTATCAATCTATTGATCCACTTTGCTCCTGTTCTTGGCTTTCAGTTTTCCCTGAACTGCTTCGTACTTGGCTAAGCTTGTTTAATTTTGGTTGTCAATTGATCCATCTGCATTTGTTCTTTAGTTTTCTTTTCTGGAAGGCTGGTTTATCACATTTTTGGTCGTCCCTCTGGATTTCTTTCCATTGCCGTACCTGTTTCATTTTCGTTTGGGTTGTCTCGTGCTGTTGTTCTTTGGACGTTGTAGCTCCTCGGTCAGTTTATCAATTATCCCATTCGTCTCCTTGTTGATTTCGGGGTCTTCTCTCTTTCTTTTTTTCCTTCGTATCCTGGCTCTATAATTGGATGGTGTGTCTTTTGCCACATATTAGCTCGTCTGGTTCATCTGTTATCAGATCGTTTTTCATCTTCCGTAATGACAAATCTCTTGGATTCGGTATCTCCTGTTTTCTTCATCACATATCCCATTTAGATCATTTGAGTATCTCTTTTTCATCTCTTGTGTGTAATGACGATTACTTCATCTGCTGCAGGTTGGACTTCTGGCGTATTAGACTTTCTTGTCGTCCTATTGCGGTTTTCGTTATTGATTTCTCTTTTGTTGAGTTCTCTACCTGCGATCTATTGGTACTGTTAATAATATTATTATCCAATTTGCATTTGCGTAAACTCCGATTTCGAGATCGTCGTCTAATGATCGTCCTTGGTATTTGTAAATGAAATGGCGGTCATACGGTATCTCTTTTCACTTCACTCACTTGGCAGTGATATAAATTCTCTTCAATTGGTTCTAATCTGGCGATCAAATTTTAAACTATACTTCTCTTATCGTTTCGGCTGACCATTCGGTATTTTTCCATTTTTCGGATAATTTCTCGAAATGTCTGGGTACCACGCATACATTTCTCTCGATACTCCTCTATTTCCTTTACAATATTCGCAGGTTCCTCTACTCTGTTACAAGGAATCGATTATGCCATTTTGCTGAAAATCTGTTACAGTTCGTCTTTGATTCTGTGCTTCCGGTTCTCAATATCGCTGCTAATTCTTAATTTTGGCGTTTCCGTTAATGCTTGTTATCCTTCCTCCACAGGGTCGTCTATATCTGTGGGCAGTATTTCGTTCCTGGTTTCGTTTTCTCGAGTACGCTGATTTCGCTGTCTCGGCTTGTTTTGTTGATTCTATTTTATTTCTCGTTCTGTTTCTACCTTCATCGTGATGTATATGTATCATCTTTTACGGAATTGGAGGTGTTACGTATTTTTTCAATAGAAATTGTGGACTCCTCCTGGCGAACATCTTCCGTGGATTTTGGCTTTGGCTTTATCATTGATCTGTTGCGGTCTACTCCCATTTCGGCTGTGTCGCTCTTCCATTTTCCGGGTTTAGCGGATTGAAATTGTGACTTTCGATTAAATTGGCCACTCAACTTCCGTCATTATCTGCCTCTTGCTAACAGAAAATACACTGAAGATATTTTCCTTTCCTACCCCATCTCCGGTTTGGGTTATACTCTCAATTTCATCGGTATCCTCCGATCTTCTGTATAGAATTGATGGGCTTGTACAATACCCTATGATTTTCTCTTCTTCAGCCGGGATTTTTACTTTTTCCGCCATCCACCTATTTCCGATGTGTATTGGGGCAGCGAGCTTTATCGTTTATTTCTCGTCTTCTTCTGGTTGCCATTCCATTTCCGTTTATTCATTTCCTCTGGTAAGTTTTCATATGGCTCAGTCTTCATTATTAACTTAAGGTTATTTTGCGTTAGCTGCGTCTTTCGGCGTTCTCCTGTAGTATTTCTCCACTTTGGTGTCGGTTTCTCTCCATTTCCATTTCCAATTCTTTCGTCTTTTCATAGCATACACCTTTGTTCCATGGTGTTGATCGACATCGTGAATCGTCTAGTTGGTTTGTAATTTTGTGCTCACTTCGCATCTTGTCTCCATAACTGGGTAGGATGGTTAGTATTTGGTCCATCTTTTGTTTCATTTCCTGCTGAAATTCTTGGATCTGTTGTTCCTTTTTGTTGTATTTTTTTCTCTCTGGTTTCATCCATGGCTATTGATATTAATGGTTTGTCCGTCTTCCCAATACCTAATTCGTATATCGGGTTCGTTCTCGCGGACTTATTTGTTCGTTTGTGATACATTATTGCACGTTCCTCTACCATGCCATCATCGTACTTTCGGATTATCGGTTGATATTCTCCGATGTATTCCGTCGGTATAATTCGTGCATTTGACAAATCGGGATCTACCAATATTTCTTTTTATTTCATCATTGTGGTAGCTTGAATTCTTTTACTTTAATTGGTTCATCTCCTCTCATATCTCTTTGGATGTCTCCGATATTGCTATCAACTCATCTGTTCTCTCGGTGTCAAATCTCATAATGTCTGTGTCTCGTGACAGCCTTACGAACATTTTCATTGAGAATCGTCTGTTAATGATAATCGATTAATAATTTTATAGCCTGGGTTCTATTTGCTTGTTCTGTCATTTTGATCGGTTTTGCTCTCATTATCTTTGTCTCTCTTTTCTAATCCAGGTTTTATTTCTGGTATTACAATATTTGAATTTTCTGCCATCTATTTCTGCTGTCGTTTCTTCGCTTCATTTTTTGTTTAACGTTACACATTTATTCCTTGTTTGGCCAAATTAGAGATCCGCTAGGTGTATATCTCGCTTTATTTTTCTTCCTTGATAATATAAAGGTTTATTTTTGTAGCTTGGGTCCTAGCTTTTCACTACCCAATCATAACAAACTCGTTTGTTCTTTCGCCTTTGGTTGCTATTATCTGTCTTGGTTATCTCTGGACAATCATAATTACCGATACTCTTCTCTATCGTATTCTTTCAGATTCTCTGGGTAACTTTTTTATCATGTCTTTCATTGATGGCCTAAATGCGTTATCTTGTTGATATCCTTCGCAATTCCGTTTCATTATTCTGCTGTATTGCGGTTGTATCTCTGAGGTTTAAGAACATGTTTCGATTCTACTTCTTCTACAAATCTCGTGATTTCTTTAATTATCTCGGTTTCATCTTCTCTTGGTACATCGTTTCCAAATTTCCTCTAATTCGGATTTTGATTCATCTTTTACGGTTTATTTTCCTTCGCATGATTGAAATATTTCTTTCCACCCAGACTGCTTATTTCACTTTCCATCTCTCGTCTGTTTGGTCGTCGGTATTTGTCTCAACATATTTGATTGGTGGTTGTTCCTCTCTTTCATTATCCTTTGTGGGGCCCTTTTGTTTGGAACCATATCTACTTATTCTGTTCTCGATTTGAGTTTCCATCCACGTGGGTTTTTTTTTCTGATTCTTGTTTCTATTTTTTGAGAGAATCTCTTTGGATTCGGATTTTTTGTTATTATTGTTCTTATATCTTTTCTTTTCCTTGTGGACGTTGATGCTTCCTGTTCATCTCTCAATTCTGGCTCTTTCATTTCTTGCGATAGCACTTTCTTTGCCATCACTTCTATTTTTTGATCTAGTGCTTGTTCTTGGTTCTAAATGTTTCAGCGCTCCGTCTTTTTAATATTAGTGCCTTCTTTCTTAGTTCCGCTTTCTCTTGTTCAGGATTGCTTCTTTTTCTTTTAATTGATCTCCCTCTTGTTCTAGAGCTTCCTCTTGCTTTATTTTCTCGAGTGTACTCTCTGTCTTTTGTGTCATAATTTCTTTTTCGAGTTCGTCTATCTCGTACACTAATGTTTCCTTGTTTTGATCCTCCGTTATCATCATTTCTGCTCGTTTAATCTCTTGGTTCTGGTTCATTCGGTTTCTCCATTATCGTTTCTTTTAACTGTCGACGTCTTTGTTTTTCCTCCTCTGCAAATTCTTTGATGGCCTCTATTTTCTCCATCGCATTTAATTCGACTGTTTTCTCGTTATCAGTTATCATATTTCTCCCCTTCGTTCTCAACACACTGCTCCGCAGTGTGAGTTTCATCTGGAATTTCCATTCTCATCATATTAATTCTTTTCGGGGTTTGTTTTCGATTTTCCCATCTTTGCTGGATTTCCTGAGCCTCTTCTGTTTGTAGTCTTTGCCATTCAGCTTGTTGTTGCTCTTGATATTCTCTAGTTCGCAGCTCTTGAATCTCCTCATTGCTTCTCATTACGTTGATTCGTTGTTGTTGTATATTAGTGGGCATCTGTTGCATCATCTCTTTTAATTCCATGGGCATTCGTTGTAGTGTTTCGTAGCATGTCTATCTCTTGCATCACGTTAATTTGCGGGGTTCCCATAGAGTTATTTAATCTTGACTGGTTTGGTTCTCTTCTTATGTTACATTGCCTTGCGAAGTGTCCTTGTTGTCCACAATTGTAACATGCTTTGTTACTAGGTTGCCTACATATTTTCTCAGTATGCCCTCGTCTACCACATTTTTGACAAGTGTAATTTCGGAAACAATTCTCTGACCGATGTCCTATTTTTTGACATATGGAGCATTTCCATTTGTGTTTGGATTGTTCCTGAAATTATTATTATAACTTACTTGGTTATTACCTTATCCTCCGGATTTCTCGTTGCTGGTGGCTTGAACATCTGTTGTGCTCTTGGAATGAATTGGTTCATAGCTGGATTGGTATTGTTGTTTTGATTGTTGGCATTGACTGTTGATGTTGTTGGTTCTGTGGCCAAGACTGCCACTTGATATCCCAGTCCTAGATGGGCTTCACATCTGTTTGCGATTGCTACTGCTTTATCTAATGTTTCTGGTGCAGGCATCCAAGGTTGGCTCGTATGTCTTCCCTCTTGATTCCTCTTATGAAGACGTCTACCATTTTATCTTCGGGCAAATCATGTTCTCCGAAGGCTTCTTTACACAGTTTCTTTAATTCACATGCGTACACTGCATTTGATTCATCTCGTCTTTGTTTTCGATGTAGGAAGTCCAATATCTTCCTATTCCCCTTTTTCTCTATTCCGAATATCTTTATTAAGAACTCTTAATTTCTGTCCATGTTGTCAGTTTCGTATCGTCTCTCGCTTCTTCCACGAATACATCTTGTGCGCTCCCTTTCAAATACAAGGGTAGCCGCTCCTTTACCTTTTGATCTGTCCAGTGACAGATATTTTTATACACTTCAAATTCCTTTATGAATGTATCCAATTTGTTGAGGCTGCCGTCAAACGGTTCTCCTCTAAACTTTTCTCTGAATTCTCCTACCATCGCATTGTTGTTATTCAACATGGTATTTGCATCCGGAATTGAAGAGTTTATTGAAGTCGTCATGTTTGGATTGTTGTCCGGATCTTCTTCGTTTACTGATTCTATCGTTGTCAACTGGTTTTCGATATTACGTAATTCGTTCTCTTCGCTGCTATTAAATTCAAAATCGGTCAATCCGCTATCTGTGCCGGTTCCGGTTGCAGTTGATACTTTAGTATTAACACTTCTACTGTTGCGAACTTTTCTCTTTTCTTCCGCTTTTAATAAACTTTTTTCTCTATTCTCTTGGCTTTTGCTTCTCGTGTGGTTGCTGATGCTATCAATGTTTACGGTTATTCGTCTGCTTGACTGGTTTTATCGTTTCTCTTTTCTTGCTTTGGTTGCTTTGAAACTTCTGGTTGCTTATCTGCTTGTAACTACTCTGACGTTTATTCCAAAATCTTTTCTGCTTGTTTATTCAAATTCCTTTGTTATCACTTTGCTTTGCCGTTTGCTCTGAAATATTTTCTCTTTTGCTTTGCTTTGCACTTGACTTGGATTGCTTTATTTGACTATCGATTCCTAAAAATAAATAACACTCCAATATTCTATACTCTATACTAATTTCTCCTCCGTTTACCATACTATATATGTTAACATCCCCTGTTCGCATTTATCGTGGTGGTCTTCTTATCTGACTCACCCCCCTCATTTTAAGTCTATTTTTAATTATCTATTCCTCGTAATAATTATCTATTAATCTCGTATCAATTATCTATATAGTCTTATCAGTTATCTATATAGTCGTATCAATTATCTATATCATAATATCAATAATATAAACTCATCATACTCATACTTTCATTCATTCCATTAATTGTTTTTCCTATGTCCCCAAAAATTCATTTACTTAATCCTCAACGCTGGCGCTCTATGCCCTCTATAATTTCCGTTGGCTCTTTGGCCTTCGGCTTCAACTCTTTTACTGGTCATCTGTGACCTTAATATCTATTCATAATCATATTTCATCTTTACTCATATCATATCTTATCTGGATTGCCTCAAGTATCTGATCATGATCCATCCGGCCTTCTATTGCCTCAAGTATCTGATCATAATCATCCGGCCCTCTATTGCCTCAAGTATCTGATTATAATCATCCGGCCCTCTATTGCCTCAAGTATCTGATTATAATCATCCGGCCCTCTATTGCCTCAAGTATCTGATTATAATCATCCGGCCCTCTATTGCCTCAAGTATCTGATTATAATCATCCGGCCCTCTATTTCATATTATCTCTTATATCGGACTTGAGCTCAACAGTGACTTTTGGGTATGTTTGAGGCCTCACACTGACTCTCAAGCCATGGCGTCTTTTGGCCGCGCATTCTTCCGGTTACGCTTTACTCACCGCCATTCGGATATTTGGTACTCGGTGTGGGATCCGGGTTATTGTACCAAACTCCTCGCTGGGCAATAAAAAAACATTCCCTCGGTACTCGGTGTGGGATCCGGGTTGTGTACCTCGAAGAATATAAAAGTATGGAAATGCCTAGACGTTCAATCAAGTTCCAAAAGCGGTTTACTTGATTTCCGAATAGTGAAAAGAAAGGAAGTGCTCAAAAGTGGGAGCGGGAAATAAACTATCAAATCTCTGCCCGCTCCATCCATCAGATTTCTCGGCTCCGTTCAGCCGCTCTCATCTGGCTTTAGTAGGACATTTTGAGTATGAACCATTTACCGGTTAGTTCACATCTCACCTACCGTTTGGCCCCGATACTCGGTGTGGGATCCGGATTGTTGTATCGAGTGCCTCCCAGCGAAAAAAGAATCGTTCGATACTCGGTGTGTGATCCGGGTTTTTGTATCGAACGGCCCAGCGTCATCAGTCCTTGGCTGATAACAACCTGAGCACGACAGTCCGTAGCTGTCCTCTGGTGCCTCACCACCAGCTAGGGAAAAAAGAAGTTATCTCTAGGTACCTTTACTCTAAACTATTAATTCTGTTCCGTGTACACTCTTTCTCTCACCTCTCGGTCTATCTCTTCACACCCCCCTTCAAAATTTGTGGTAATCGCATCAGCAAGCTCCCCAAAAGAGGTGATCAATCTCTCGCCGGTTACTTGCTGACATACGCGACTTGGCCTACCAGTTCCTTTCTCAGTAGGGTTGATCAGGGTTTCCCTTGGGTGAGCGTACTATCATTAGATAGCTCAGGTTTAACCATTTTTTCCTCGTCCTATCTCAATATAATATCAATAAATATAATATCAATAAAACAAAAAGAATTATACACTAGGAAACTCGGTTGTCGAAATTTTTCCGTCCAATATTTTGTGTCTCTGTGCGTGTGTTTTGATTATTTCCCTAATTCGGCTTTTATGTTTTTGGTCTATTACCTTTGTTTATCGTTGTCAGGTGGTTTTATTATTTATAAATATTGCATATTTCTTTTATATTCGTCTTATCATCTAATAATAATTCAAGTAATGCATAATACACATTTATTTCATTTCATCATAACAATTCATGGAAAGTAAACCGTTAGTCTTTCCTTTATCTTTCGCTGGCATAACATACAGTGCGACTCTTGTGCGCATCCATGACAATAACTCAGGTGTCCGCAAGGTATCACCATTACTCGTGCTTCCTCTGTTTTGCACGCATAACACTCCACATAAGCCTTAGTTTGTTCTTTCATTGTTGTTGCAATCTCGTCCTCAATGTTTTTGACTTTTTCCATTAACTTGTTCCAGCTTTTCCCAAATTTGGTTATCTCTAATCTCATGGATAGGATTTCATATATCCTTTCGGTTGTTACATCTTTATCAATATCGATCAATTTTATTAATATGCAATGTTCATCGGAGTACAGGTTTGAAATCGTTGATATATCCTCTTTAGCTCGTTTAATTAATTTTTGTTTGTTGATTAGTTCCTCTAAGTTATCGTTGTCGATGTTTAGGATACCCTTTAGTTTTTCTATTATTTTTGTTGATTCCATCTAAAATTATTAAATCTCTTTTAATTACCCTTTAAATTTATTTAAATACTAATTAGCTAACTTCATTCAATTTTAGTCTTTTAATATATTTTGCTTCATTTTATCAACTACTATTTTAATCACTACTCGTTGTAATTTATTCTATTATCGTTGACTTCTCTACTTGGTTCTATTGCTTCCCCCCGTAGATTATCGTTATTCCCTTACTTACCCCATTTCATTTTATCCCGCATTTTGCCCTTTTAATTATGTGTTGTTTGCTTATGCGTCTTGTGAGTGTCGTTGGTCTCTTACAAGGGTGTTGTGTCGTCAAGTATTGATGGATGTTGAATGCTTTGACGTTGATATCTATGTAACTTTAACATAATTTCATCTCAGTTTGTTTGCTTGGGTTTTGTACAAGAAGATCATTCAATCCCGGCTGAGGGTGTACTAACAGAATTCACTGTTGTTTCTTAACTTGATTGTTTTGGTTTTTCCAAATAACAAAGCTTCAATCCCGGCTGAGCCCCCAAATTTGTATGGTGGGTTACAGGGTTTCATTGTTTGTTTGAACTAATCGGTGGTTGCCCTCGTAACGCCATACAAAATGATACTGATCGCCACTTGGCACCCGTTGCTAGGCAACGTTGGTAATGTGTTCAAGTGGTGGATTGCCCGCAAAAATTGAGTACCATGTGCTAGTACTATAGTTGCTCGGACAATCCTCGGGTTCACGAGCTGTCGATAGAAGACCTGTGCTCGCTTAGCTCTGTCCCTCATAACTATACAGGATTCATTCTTAATTGACTGTAGAAAACTGAGACGTAATAAGATTACTTGTGACAATACTGACATGCAATTTCAAAGAACGACTCAACTAAGACTAAAACTACTCTATTCGAATCAATCACATATGGAATATTTATTGTTTGGCGCTTTGTAGCTGCGTTGCTCGACGTCGGGCACGTTCCTTACGTCCCGGTCGACGATTATTGATGGGTTGTTCTGTTGGCTTGGTGATTGTCTGCGGCATTTGGGTTGGGGCGAAGATGAGCGGATAAGTTACCGCTTCACCTTCTCGGCATACCGCTAGGGCGACTTCGAGTCCCCGACTTTGAGTGCGCAGACTCTGATTGAGCTGCCGCTCTTCCTCCCAACCCTTCTGAGCCGCTGTGAGTCGATGGTATACAGCTCTCATTTTTGTTGGATCAACCCAGGTTGCTTCCAACTGTTGAGCCTCTCGAGTTAATTGAAGGATTTGGGCGAGTAACTCTGCATTTGATTGTCTTGCCCGTTCCAGTTCCGCTTGTAGAAGTTGTAGAGATGACATCACTATAATAGGAGAGCATTTAAATTCTGTTTTGTCTTCATTAAATCAAAGTTTTGTTATTTAACTAAACAAATTGTATGAAGTTAGTTTATCTAAGAGATATAATAACGAATAAGAAAAACAATAACACTTAATATTTAAATCAATTTCTACAACACTTCGTCATTACTATAGTACATCTTCCGGGAATTCTCTCTCTAAACTCTTCTTCAGAGCCGCCACTGTATAGGGCCGTCGGGTGTCGCGGACTGGGTGAGGTGGGTATGCCTCCGCGATGAGCCCGACGCGGATGTCCTCCTCCACGTTCGTGAGGTACATCCGGGCTTTGACCACATTGAGGTCCACTTGCTCTTGTACTTGTTCCCAGAAGGTGAGGAGATTTCTGGCGTGATCATGTATTTCTTCGGCCGGGTACTGTTGTCCGGCGAGTCCACAAGGATCGGATTCGAGACCCAACAATCGCCAAATAGTCGGGTGTGGCCACCGGGGTGGAAGTTTTTCGGTAGTCGCGGCAACTGTTGGTACCTCTCCTGGGTGTGGTTCCTCAGCTACTTGCATGGTAATTTGGTCGATAGGCATATCTAAACTGTTATCGTTATCAAATTCGATTAAGTCGTCGGCTTATAATAATACTAGGCTAAACGTTGATTATATTATTACTCCTAGACCGATTAAACTCTACTAGCTTGATTAGTATTACATCTCGAAACGACTAAGGTTATTTATCTGTGCATTCCTGGTGTGATGTATTCTGTTGGCTAACTCCTCACGGCCCTCCCATATAACTCTTGTTAATGATGGTAATAATTAGAACATGTTAGATAATATTTTTAGTGTTGGGCCGATGGGTGAGTCGAAAATCCACTATCTATCGGGCATTAATGTTTGTTAAGTGGATGGAATTACCACTAGTTAAGATTCATTTAAAATTTACTAAGTACTTAGGGATACTATCTGTTACAAATCAGTTTCAAAACTCAAAGGATCCGCGATGTTATCAGATATTGAGGTTGATTTAAGGTTTACCAACTACCTACTGCTGTTTGAGATTAATTCTGAAATTTATTAAATATATAAACGTCATATTAATTAACATGAAGTTACAATTTACTAATACCTAACATCGATATTGATTAAACTAATTCTAAAATCCGCTGTTCTATGATGCTAATGTTTATTCGAAACAGAGTTAAAGTTTACCGGTTGTACTTAATTCGACGATATTCAAGTTAGTCACATCCTGTCAGGACGATGTTGGCGGAAACGTCAATCCCTTCGATCGAGCGGATGTTAAATTCATTCAAGGTAGGTTTCCGGTTTCCGGTTGATTCTCTCAAGTTAATTTAGTTATCGATCGGTTACTTCTATTATCGACTTAGCGCAATTTTCGGTTGTGGAGTGTGCGTAGACTTTCTAATGATGGGACTCCTTATCAAGCATCACTTTGGTATTCATCATTTGATGTGTTTATTCGTCTAAGTTGGACTATATCGGATTTTACGCGCGTCGTAAGTCGATTTCTTGTGATTTTGTTGGTGTATTTATTAACTTTATAATTATTCGTTTGGCGTCAGGATATTCGTCAGATATCGAGAAAATCTTTCTAAACTGAATGGCTATCATCAAGTTGAATCTAATATTATTAATCGGCTCGCGTTCTAATTCGGATCAGTTTCGATTTTATCCCTGCCTTTTTACCATAGTGTTAACTTGGGTTTTTGTCAATTTTATTCAATAACGGATTGGTAT
This sequence comes from Schmidtea mediterranea, assembly GCA_022537955.1. Classification (NCBI taxonomy): domain Eukaryota; kingdom Metazoa; phylum Platyhelminthes; order Tricladida; family Dugesiidae; genus Schmidtea; species Schmidtea mediterranea. The sequence continues at coordinate 322,585,699 of CM039679.1, forward strand.
TCATTTGTTGATTCATTCATTTTGGTTCTTTTAATCACGATTTCTTTAGGTTAATCAGACTTTATTTTATTTTGGCCAGTGAATAATATTTTATACCCCATTTTATCCTGAATTGCTAGGTTTTTAAGTGAGGAATTTATATATTTTAATCCATCTAATTAAATCAAAGGAAAAGCTCCGTTTATTACGCAATGAGTCTGTACTATTAATCAACGAATTATTTTATTATTATCGATCGTTTTCGACCTTTAACCAAATGAGTGCTTTATTTTTAATTCGTAATTTTCCTTTTATTTAATCAGTGAATAATTTTTAGCAATTAACTAAACGATTACTTTATAATAAATCTTTAATTCCTAACGTTTCTCCTTTTATTTAATCGATGAAGTTTTGGATTGTTAATCAACGGATTATTTTATTTTTATCAGTAGTTTTCAACATTTAACTAAGTGATTACTTTGTTTTAATACTTTTCCTTTGCTTTAATCAATGAAAATTTGGGTCTTTAATCAGCAATTTAATCAAGGGATTTCATACTGTTATTCGAAAATCGTTTCACCTTTAATTGATACGTTTCTTTATTTGAAATCAAAGAATTCGATTCTTAGTGGCTTTCATTTTTATCGGGGGTTGATTTGGTTTAGATCAATACATTACTCGTTCTTACTCCAAGATCAGATTACCTTTATTGAAATGAATTATAATAATTTAATTGATGAAATCATTTGTCATTACCCTAATCAATAATTTACGAGCATTTACATTATCTTTACCCAACATTTACTTTAATTTTTAGCCGTAAAATACTTTACTTTTACCCTCAATGGTTGCTTTAAATTTTATCAATAATTTCAATTTAACCGAGTTCGATAATTCCCAATAAATTTTATTTATTTCAAAATGTTAATCCAATTAAAACACCTTACTTCTACAATTAATGGTTACTTTAATTTTTATCAATAATTTCAATTTAATCGAATTCAATGATTCCCAATGCATTTAATTTATTTCAAAATGTTAATCCCAATAAAACACTTTACTTTTACAATCAATGGTTATTTTTAATAATTTCAATTTAATCGAATTCAATGATTCCCAATAAATTTTATTTATTTCAAAATGTTAATCCAAATAAAATACTTTACTTTTACAATTAATGGTTATTTTTAATAATTTCAATTTAATCGAATTCAATGATTCCCAATAAATTTTATCTATTTTCAAAATGTTAATCAAAATAGTTATAACAACGATTTCAGTTAATTTAACCCGAGTACCCTTTCCCTTTAATAGGCCTTAGACGCATATTGTGTTCATATTATATTTATTGAGTGCCCACTGGACTACTCGGTGTGATAATTTTAAGCCGTATGTAACATAATTTTAGGTCGATTTTACAGGATTGAGAAACGAGGAAGCAGCCAGAGACTTCTTCCTTATTTCTCGCTTCAGCTATAGGGATAATATTGACGTTACGACCGCTGCGTTGCGCACGCTGAGTCTTCACGGGTACATATCATTGGCGATTTTCCACGCACTTACATGCATCTGTACTATGTAGATTTTAATTACTTGCGTGATGTGTCGGCTGTGGGCCGGAAAAATTTCGACATTAAAATTTATAAAAGCATATAAAATAAGTTAGATATATGTAGAATAATTTAAATATATTAATAATATTTATTAATTAGGACAAAATAACAGAAATTACCCTCCATGACCATTCCAAAATTTTCATACAAAACATAAAATGTCATAATAGAAAACATAAATGCCCCTCTCCCCACACCGCCGTCAAGCAGAGCTCTACAGAGATGCTATGAACGTGGTGTGGAAAGATGGCTCCAACATAAATATTTCTCACCTAGAATAATAAAACAAATTCTCGAAATGGTTCTAAACTGATCTGAAAAATGGTTTACAAATAGTTTTAACAACGATTCACAATTTTCAAAAAATGGTTAAAGTTCAAAATTGGAATTTGGTTTGAAAAAATGGTTAATTTTCAAAATGGTTTTCAAAATGGTTAAAGTTCAAACTTAGTTTGAAAAAATGGTTAGTTAAATGTGAAAATGGATCAGTATATATACCTATTTGTGTGACGTGTGAAATTTGATGCAGTAAAACAAAATTCGACCTTGTTATTTTCTAGCAAATTCTATTATTTATTTTTATTATTTTTCGATTTATTTTTATAATTTTTTATTTAAAATTTTTATTGAATTATTACTAATTCAATTTTTCGATTTAAATTTCACTTTAATGAACTTTAATTGATTTTTTCAATTTCGTCGAATTTGTTGTGTTTTCTTGTTATATTTGTATAGGTATCGTGCGAATCTTGGTGCATTTTGTTAATATTTTAATTTATTTTTATGTTTATTATTTTATATTTAATTCTTTTATTTTCTCAGATTTTATCGGGTTTACTTGATGTTTCAATGGGTTTATTTAAATTGCGTGTTATTTTTGCGTGTGTGTTTCTGATCCATTTAAACATTTTCCAAGGCCGTTTACGTTCTGACCCAACAGTATTATGCACTAAAAATTATGTTAGTAACGACGACTATGATGTATTATGTGGAAAAAATATATATTTACTTAAACAAGCAGATTTCCTTTTGTCGAAATTTTTCCGGCCCACAGCCGAAACATCACTACAAGCCATTTAAATCATACATACAATCCAATTATGTAAGTGTGTGTATAATCGCCAATAATTCGTGCCATTAAAACGTCAATATCATTCCGTATAGGGGAAAAGGGTGAAGGAGAAATAGTCTTTTGGCTGTTTCGTCGGCACTCATTTCTCATAAACTCGACCTAAATATTATTTACAACTCACGGCTCAAAATTACCACACCGAGTAGTCCAGTGGACACTCCTAAACTATTAATATCGGCACATGTTTACCTTAGGATCAACTAAAGGAAGAGGACGGGGAATTTAATGTTATCAAATCGTTGCTGTGATCTTAAAAAATTAAAAACTATCAATTACTAACGTATTCCAAGTCATTTTAATAGTTAGAGAGTCGATCATAATTTAATCCAACTTTTAAAGTTCAATGATAACCCACTCAAAATATATTTCATTTATAAAAGAAAAATCCCAGACTCCTAAATCTCGATAAAAATTCAATGGACTAAAAAATACTCCTTTGAACGTCGACGACCTCCGCAAAATTGCGATGAATTTATAAATAAGAAAAATTGTTTCGAGAACCATTACTCCAAACCATTCATAAAATACTCAAAAAATTTAATATCATAACCCCACTCTAACACGAATAAGTCAAGCATATATTAAGCTCCATCTTCACAATACACATTAGAAATAAAAGTAACAATTTAACGAATGTAAATCCAGATTGATTAACGAAACCCGGCACGAGAAAACCGAGCGAAAAATCCTGAATCCGACAATCGTCGTAGGTCATTAGGAAGAGCCATTGATAATTGTTGATGAATTGAAACCCTTGCATGTAATAGCACCATTGTTGAATCTGGTTGCTCCAAAATTCGCGTTTGAGTCATCAATACATAATATCCTTGCTGTATTTTATAAAAAGAAAAGATTTAATCGGCATCCAGAAAATGTCCCCTGAAACTTTCTTACTTCAACTGTGATGCTGAGTGGAATTTGGCAGCAGTCATTAGACACACACGGGCTACCGACACCTCGACCTGACCTTTTATAGAATTAATCGATTGAGAGAATTAAGGCACACCCATTTTCTTTCACTCATTGGAATATTATTATGCACATGGTGGGTTACTGTGTGTTGATTTGTTTAAATTATGTTGTAGTTACTCCGGTAACGCCATATAAATATTTCTTTGCTACCACTCGGCACCCGTTGCTAAGCAACGTTGGAACTGTGTTCGAGTGGGTTGATCGTCCGCAAAAAGTGAGCGCTATTACTAATGCTGTAATTGCCCGAACGATCTCTGGGTTCAACGAGCTGTCGATAGAATACCTGTGCTCGTTTTGAATATCAGATCCCCTGGTGTCGTGAATTTTATCATTCGAGTCTATTGAATTCTTTAAACAACTATTAAAATATCGATAATATATATTAAAACAAAACAAGTGGCTGCATTTTTATAAAAGAAGCGATGCATTTTTTAGTAAGTCGTTTGCGTATTGTTCAATATTCGAGCGACTCGGCGCTTGACCCGCTCCTTCCGTCCGGGTCGATAACCACTAGCCTTTGTGGTAGTCTTCGAATCTGTCGTTGGTGTAGGTTTCGGATCTGTCTTTGTCTCTCGGTATGCTAATTGGGCAGGAGCAAAAACGAGAGGATAAGTAACTGCCGCCATCTCCTGGCAGGCTGATAATGCCACTTCCAACTCCTTCACCTGGGTCCTCAGGCTTTGGTTTAACTGCCTTCCCTCCGCCCAGCCCTTTTGTGCTACTGTGAGTCGTTGGTAAAGCAGTTTCGTTTTCTTCGGTTCCATCTATGTGGCTTTAGTTTCTTGAATCTCCTTTGACATTTGGATCAGTTGGGTGTAGAAGTCTTTGTTGAGTTTGCGAGAATGTTCTAGCTCCTTCCTCGGAATTACTAGCGATTCCATCTCTGTAATTAATATTATAAATTTTTGGCTACTAATCTTGAATTATTTATTGAATACAAATTTGTAAATATTACGCTAAAGAAATAAAGAAAAGATCTTGAGAAACAACAAATCATTTATTAAGATTAAATTTGAGTTTATTAATGTAATGGGCAAGAGTGAAAATCCATATTCCACTGATCAACGGGATTCATTATTGTATGGACCATGAATACGTCGACGGGTGACAAGCTTATATTTCGTAAATTACACTATTTATTTTACTGGTCGACAACTATTTAATAAGAAAATTTCTATATGATATAAAAAAAAATAAGTAAACACACTTGTAAAAATTTAACGTCCACTTTCAACATTTATTAGCTAATTAATTTTACTATGTCAACCATAAACAAATTTCTTTACTTTAATATATTCAGTCACCTAAAACATAAATGGTAAAGGATAAAAATTTCAAAGCAATTATATATTGAATATAAAATCGTAAAAATTACGAAATAACATGAACCAAATTATTATCTTGAATTGTAAATTTAGTTAACTTGTATCGTTTCCATGAAGAACCCAAAAACAATTTTGAGATTATCTACGAACAGCCGCTGAAGAGAATGTGAAACGAGAAGGAATAGAAATAAACGAAATGGATTTTTGAATGGTATGTCTCTGATTCATAATTTAGAAGCGCACAATTTTCATGACAACATTCAGGTCGGTGCAGTTTCGGATAAGAATTGTTTTTTAGATTATACCACTCCATTCATTTCAAAGTCGGCTTCGATATGATTATAATATTTCCTGTCATGAATCGAAATTCTTCATAATCGCTTTAGAACTAATTTCCAAACTCGAAATCCCCTGACACAGTTAATATATTAACATCAAAATCCATCGTTAATGAATCGATCCCTAAGAGTTGCAAGCCCTGAACATCGAAGTTTAAAATTTGTCATTAAAATTAATTGTTAAAATTTACTATTATCGAAGTCATACAAATTTGATTATTAAAAATTATAATTTTTACATCGTTATTAAGAATAGTTATCCGACATTTAATACCTTAAACAAAAATTTCATGAAATTAACATTATGTTGGGCCAGCACACCAATAGCCTTGAGAATTGTTTAAATGCATCAGTAATACAGCACGAAAACCCAGCACTAAGATAACTTAAAATACAATATACAACACCAATTAAACACTTTAAAACCTGAGAGAATATAAATAAATATAAAATCAAAAACATAAAAATAAAATTAAAATAATAACAAAATGCACCAAGATTCGCACGATACCTACACAAATATAACAAGAAAACACAACAAATTCGACGAAATTGAAAAAATTAATAAAAGTTCATTAAAATGAAATTTAAATCGAAAATTTGAATTAGTAATAATTCAATAAAAATCTTAAATAAAAAATTATAAAAATAAATCAAAAAATAATAAAATTAACGAATAGAATTTACTAGAAAATAACAAGGTCGAATTTTGTTTTACTACATCAAATTTCACACGCGAGAAAAATAGGTATAAATACCGATGTGTTTTCACAAATTTTCAGTCTTATTTTGCAGAGAAAAATTCCATTATAGAATTGTATAACTGGTTGTATGGCTGGTTGAGAGCCGTGCATTCAGGCAATTAACACGGGTAAGTGTTTTGCCTGAACACGATCACTCTCAACTGGTGCAATATTATTAGTTGATTTTTTCGAAGAGAATTGATGGGTAATTTTTCAATTGAATTTATGTATGACTTTTCAGATCGAATTGATGGATGATTTGGTTTATGGATAATTTTGTTTTTCCAATTGAATTTGTAGATGATTTATCGAATTAAATTTATGGGATTTTTGAAGTAAATTTTATGGAATGGATACAATGAATTTCAAATGTATGTAGCCGATGTAATATGCTGAATAAATATTTTATATCTACAGCCTTAGTGCATCGAAACTTTTATTCCAAATGCTATGGTAAATTATTATTTGTTATTCCTTTTCCGGCCCACAGCCAACACATAACGCAAGTAAATAAAATCTACACAGTGCAGATGCATGTAAGTGCGTGGAAAATCGCCAATGATATGTACCCGTGAAGGCTCAGCGTGCGGAACGCAGGAGTTGGAACGTCAATATTATCCGTACATAGGGGAAATTGGAGGGTAAATGAGTAGTTTATTGGCTGCTCCTTCACCATCCGTTTCCTGTAAAATTGACATAAATTTTTAACAACAATCGGCTCAAAATCTCTAACACCGAGTAGTCCAGTGGGCACTCATTAACTATGAAATGAACATAAATAGATCTTAAGGACAAAAAGAGGGAATGGGTAGCGGGGAAAATTGCGAAATCGTTGCAACAGTTAAAATGAATAGCCATCGGAAAAAGATTAATCCGAACGACCAAAATCATGAAAAATAATATTTTTAAATAAAAATTAAATAATTTAATTTGAGTTGAGGCGGAAAATATGGGCGGGACGCTGCTCAAATTTTCCGAACTAATTCAAATACTTAACAAAAATAGTAACGTAAAAATGGAATGCGTAAAATAAGGGCGGAACGCTGCTCAAATTTTCCGAGTCAATGAAAATACTTTGTCGAAAACGGTAGAATAGGGATGAACCGTAAAATAAGGGCGGAACGCTGCTAAAATTTTCGAATTTACAAAAATACTTTATCAAAAACCGAAAATTATAGATGGACTACGGCTAATGTTGTATATCAATAAAGAATTTTAACGCTGAGGAATAAGGAAGGATCCCTACAAAATCTTAATAATAATAACGATAATGATAAGAGTAATTTTAATTATAATAGTAATAATAATTATGATAATAATACTGATAATAATGATAATAGTGATAATCATGGTATTTGTAGTAATGATTGATAATAATTATGATAATAATAATAATAATAATAGTAATAATCATAGTAACGATAACAATAAATATAATGGTAGTTATAGCTATAAAAATATTAATAAAGGTATTAGTAGTAACAATTAATGAAGGTAATATATATAATAGCAACAATGATAATGCTAGTAATATTAATGGGAAACATTGTAGTTATAATAGGGATAAAGGTGAAAGATATAATGTGGGTGTATTTAACATAACCAAGGGTGTACCGACCAAAGAATAATCTTCGACATGGACAACGATAAGAAGGACTATGGGAATGGACATAAAGATAGATGATATGAGAGTATAGGTTAACATTTGAAGGAGATAGGAGAATAATGGGACCTAAGAATCAAAAGCGAGCACAGGTCTTCTATCGACAGCTCGTGAACCCGAGGGTTGTCCGAGCAACTACAGTACTAGCACATGGTACTCAATTTTTGCGGGCAATCCACCACTTGAACACATTACCAACGTTGCTTAGCAACGGGTGCCAAGTGGATCAGAATCATTTTGTATGGCGTTACTAGGGTCACCGGAGGATAAGCAAGATTTGTAACCCTGTAACCCACCATACAAATTTGGGAGCTCAGCCGGGATAGAATGATTATCTTTACAAAGGACCCAAGGAAATATAGGCATATGTGTGAATTGAAAATGTCGTGACGACATTTTGTCGAACCGCGGAGAGATGTAATAACAATGAAACAAAACCCAGAGAACGGTCGACGGAAAACGAACAACCTTACTACAAGATAAGAGGAAATGTCAAGGAAATAAACGACTAGCCCACCAAGTACAAATTTGGGGGCTCAGCCGGGATCGAAATGATTTTGTTGGCAAAGGACCAAAGGAAACCGAAATAAAAATCTTGGAATTAAATAGAAAATGTCGGGACGACATTTTTACCAAACCCCGGAGAGATGAGAATGACATGAAACAAAACAACAAAACCCAGAGAACGATTGATGGAAAACGAACAACCTGACTACGATAAGGAGAAAAGTCAAAGAAATAAACGACTAGCCCACCATACAAATTTGGGGGCTCAGCCGGGATTAGAAGCTTTGTTATTTGGAAAAACCAAAACAATCAAGTTAAGAAACAACAGAGAATTCTGTCAGTACACCCTCAGCCGGGATTGAATGATTTTGTTGGCAAAGGACCAAAAGAAACCGAAATAAAAATCGTGGAATTAAATAGAAAATGTCGGGACGACATTTTTGCCAAACCCCAGAGAGATGGAATATAGAGTTTAAAGATTGTAAAATCAATTGTAAAAATCGATGAGAAAATTGTAAAGATCGATGAAAAACGAACGACCTGACTACAAATCAAGAGAGTAAACAATAGACGACTAGCCCACCAAGTACAAATTTGGGGGCTCAGCCGGGATAACCATGATTGTTTTTGCAAAGAACCCAAGGAAATAAAAGCAAATGTTTAATTATTAAACAGAAATGTTGGAACGACATTTTGTCGGACCACGGAGAGAGGATGAACTAAAGAATGAAACTTAACAACAAACGAAGGAAAACGATCGACTTATTGACGATGAGAAAACAGTTCGATGATATTATGTAGAGAACGATGAGCTGAGTAAAAAATGCCAATTGAACTATGGTTGTATTTTCTGAAGGTTCGAAGTTACAAAGGGTCAAACCTTGACCAAAAATATAACTTTTGATATGTTGTAGAGAAGAATGAGCTTAATAAAATTGCCAATAGAACCATGGTCATATCTTCTAAAGGTTCGAAGCTAAAAAGGGTCAAACCTTGGTCAAAAAAAATTAATTTTAATATGTTGTACAGAACGATGAAATGGCAAAAGTGGTGATAAAATTAGGATCTTCCGACCTTTGGATAAAAAGTTATTAAGGGTCAAACCTTCAAAAATTTTAATTTTTGATATGTTGTAGAGCTTGAGAAGCTGAGCAATATTTACTATAGAAGTATGGCAGTCTGACTTCTGGGTCAAAAGTTACAAAGGGTCAAAACCTTGGTCAAAATTTTTAATTTTTGATATGTTATAGAGCGTGAGAAGCTGAGCAATATTTACTATAGAAGTATGGCAGTCTGACTTCTGGGTCAAAAGTTATAAAGGGTCAAAACCTTGGTCAAAATTTTTAATTTTTGATATGTTGTAGAGATCGACGAAACAAGCAAAATTGCCAATAGAACTTTAGTCATCAGAGCTTTAGATAAAAAGTTATAAAGGGTCACAACTTTGGCAAAAAATTTTAATTTTGATATATTGTGTAGAATAATAAGACGATCAAAAATTACTATAGAACGATCATCATGTGAACTTTTGATAAAAAGTTACAATGGGTCAAAACCTTCGAACACTCTAGAATTCGGAAAATTGCGAAGAAATTTAAAATTTTGAAAGTGAATTGTAAATATTTTTGTAAATCAGTGGAGACAAAGTGTTTTAATCAATAAAGTTTATATAGTTTGGAGTTCGTTACTGGTGTTTAAAGCACGTTTGGAGTCAGATCAACAATAATTTCTATTCGAAGTCACCGAGAACCCCAACAATATGATGAAACAAAACAACAGTTTAGAAAACTCATAAATGACGAGTATTGTAATAAGAAAGGAAAATATCAATAAATGTAAATAAGTTAAAATATTAGATACACAAAAATGTCAAAAATGAAACGATTCAACAGGAAAGTGGGGATAAAATTATCAATATTTGTAGAGTAGGAATCAAAGAAACAGGAAACTATAAATAAAAATAAAATTATGGGTGGGTTGTATAAATCAATGGAATCATCGTGTAAATATCATCCAAAAAACCGTAGAAGTAGTAATAAAAATATAAAAAATAGATAAATAAATAAAAATTAAAATAATAAAAACAGGGAAAAGGTGGAAATCATGAGGGTTAAAGTGATTAGAAATAGGGGGAAACCACAAAAATGCGGGTTGTCTAAGAGTTCGTAAAAAAAAATTGCAAAACTAGAAATTACTGGATTAAAATTGTTTGAAATAAGACGTGATCACCAAGTCAGTCAAAATAATTCTAAACGTAATAAACGATTAATTGAAAGTAATTAAATTAAGGATCAAAATATTAACGGAAAAGGTTGCAACGATTTCGAACCCCTACTCCTATGAGATGAGAAATATTAGCGGAAGTAACGAACAATTGATTGTAAGTATTACAAAAGACATGAGGCCAAGTAGAGCCAAATTAGATACAAAACGAGAACAGATAATCGATTAAGTTAGAGAAATTGACGAAAAGATAATCCAGATGATGGAGAAACTTAGGCGTAGATAAAAGGAAATGTTCAGGTGTAAATGAAATGAATAGTAAGAAATGAGCATAGATGAATAAAATGATGATGCTTGTTATTAATGAAAATAAAGGATTAGAGATAATAATGAATTACGAGAATAATAGTTAGCAACCAGAGGAAAATAATGATTGAAAACGATGAGTTGAGATTAATGATAATAATAAATGAGACAACAATAGCAACCGAAAGGTGTAAAACATACGGAAAAAGCCGAAAACTTCATGAAAGCCGTTAAATAAATTCTGAGTGGACAAGTAAAACACAACTTAAACAGTGGAAGCTGAAAAAAATCACACATAAGGTACGGTAAAAGTTTCGATGCATCATTTTGTTAGTGTATTTTGTAGTGTTATTTATATTATATTATATGGAAATGATACTGGAAAGTAAGATTTAAAACCGAGCTATCATAACGATAGTACGCTTATCCCGATGGAGAACCCTGATCAACCCGAGGAGAGGAAGGTAGTAGGTACCGTCGCAAATGTTGGGGAGTTCCTGGCGAGAGATTGATCACCTCTTTGGGGAACAAACCAACGCGATTACTACAATTTTTGAGTTGGGAAAGTGAAGGGGAAACCGAAAATAAAAATAAAAATTGGAAAATGCGCATGATTTAGACGTTAAAGGTACCTAGAGATATTCTTTTTTTCCCTAGCTGGTGGTGAGGCACCAGAGGACAGCTACGGACTGTCGTGCTCAGGTTGTTATCAGCCAAGGGACTGATGGCGCTGAGCCGTTCGATACAAAAACCCGGATCACACACCGAGTATCGAACGATTCTTTTTTTCGCTGGGAGGAACTCGATACAACAACCCGGATCCCACACCGAGTATCGGGCCAAACGGTAGGTGAGATGTGAACTAACCGGTAAATGGTTCATACTCAAAATGTCCTACTAAAGCCAGATGAGAGCGGCCGAATTGAGCCGAGAAATCTGATGGAAGGAGCGGGCAGAGATTTGATAGTTTATTTTCCGCTCCCACTTTTAATCGCTTCCTTTTCTTTTCACTATTCGGGAAATCAAGTAAACCGCTTTTGGAACTTGATTGAACGTCTAGGCATTTCCATACTTTTATATTCTCCGAGGTACACAACCCGGATCCCACACCGAGTACCGAGGGAATGTTTTTTATTGCCCAGCGAGGAGTTTGGTACAATAACCCGGATCCCACACCGAGTACCAAATATCCGAATGGCGGTGAGTAAAGCGTAACCGGAAGAATGCGCGGCCAAAAGACGCCATGGCTTGAGAGTCAGTGTGAGGCCTCAAACACACCCAAAAGTCACTGATAAGCTCAAGTCCGGTGAAACAATGAGAAAAATAAGATGAATTAGATTAAAACGAATATGAGTGCCGGATGATTATGATCAGATACTAGAGGCCATAGAGTGCCGGATGATTATGATCAGATACTAGAGGCTATAGAGTGCCGGATGATTATGATCAGATACTAGAGACCATAGAGTGCCGGATGATTATGATCAGATACTAGAGGCTATAGAGTGCCGGATGATTATGATCAGATACTAAAGGCCATAGAGTGCCGGATGATTATGATCAGATACTAGAGGCTATAGAGTGCCGGACGATTATGATTAGATATTAGAGGCCATAGAGTGCCGGATAAGATATGATTATGATTAGATATTAGAGGCCATAGAGTGCCGGATAAGATATGATTATGATTAGATATTAGAGGCCATAGAGTGCCAGATGAGATATGATTATGATTAGATATTAGAGGCCATAGAGTGCCGGATGAGATATGATTATGATTAGATGAGAAATAATAAGAATGATATGATTATAATGAAAAGAGATATGAGTAAAGAGGAAATATGAGTACGAATAGATGTTAAGGTCACAGATGACCAGTAAAAGAGTTAAAGCCGAAGGCCGAAGAGCCAACGGAAATTCTAGAGGGCATAGAGCGCCAGCGACTGAGGATTAAGTAAACGATTTTTATCAATGAGACCTAGGAAAAATGATTTACAGATTGAATGAGAGTATGAGTATAATGATTTTATTATTGTAATATAGATAATTAATGCGACCACATAGATAATTGATAAGACTATATAGATAATTGATACGAGGTCGATAGATAATTGTTACGAGATATAGATAATTCAAAATAGACTTAAAAATGAAGGGAGATGAAGCAAAAGAAAAATTATTACAGCGAATAGAGTTTACGGAAAAAGACAAGAGAATTTAAATAAAAAGGCCCATAGAGCAACAGTGGTTAAAGTTTAAGGAAAAAGACGAGAAGAGTTAAGTAAAAAGGCCTATAGCGCATAGAAATTAAGGAACGTTTTTGGACCAATGATAGAGATAAAGGAGAATAGTAAACGAGACGATTATTGATATGATGGTGATGATTTATTGGATTAAAATAGTTAATTGATACGACCGGATAGATAATTGATGCGACTATAAGGATAATTTAGACGAAACAAATAGATAATTGATACGAGCTATAGATAATTTAAAATTAAATTAAAATGAAAAAAAAAAAAGAAGTTGACGTAGAGAAAAGAATTAAGGAAAAGCAGTGAGAGTAGTACGATAAATTAATGCAGAAATTTATATACTAGAAGTGTTATTTATGTTTAGATAATTGACAAAGAATAAAGAGATCGAGTAAACCAAAAGAATAAAGAGATCAAGTAAACGACGAATAATAGAGCCGATGAACTAGAGATAGAATCAAGAAAACGAGTTACAAGAAACCGGAATCAAGGGAACCATTGTGTAGAGAAACTGAAAATATACCAAAACAAACGGAGAACAAGGATAAAGAAATAGACCATGTTATTGAAATTCAAAGAGAGTGAAAAGCGGCAACAGATAGAAAACTTAATACAGTAGCGATAGCAGAACCAATGATTACAACAAGATTAGAAAGTTTGGAAACAGAAGCCGGAAAATATGATAAATTAACGGAAAAGTTAACCGACAAAGGAAAACAACGTGAAACCACCCGAACCAGAAATTCCAATTCAGTTGAAAACAAGTACGAGTAAAGAGATGGAAAAACTCTGAGGGGAAATGAACCAAGAGTTGCCAAGTAAAAACACGGATAAAACAGAAATATTTTTGAGAGAATCAACAATGTACAAAATCGTACGCGATGAACCGGAAATGAAGGGCCGAGAACCAATATCTTCAAGTTTAAAGAGGAATGTACAGGAGATGCATTCAAAAAGAAAATGCAACGAAGAAGATTTGAATGACAAAAAAGAAACTGGAAATTCGGAAATAAAAACAGTTGGAACAAAAATAGCTGAAACATGGCAAACAGAAATCGTACTGGAAGAGAAAATATTAACCACAATGGAAGAAAGAGTCGAAAGAGAAAATGAACAAACCGAGTTAAAAGATCGAGTATCAGAACCAATAAAAGTAGTGATGGAGATAACGAGACAAACGAAAGACATTTACCCGCAACCAAATCAATATATTGAAAAACCATTACAAATTTACGATATGCCAGTTAAGAGGATTCAAACAATAGGGGTAAATTTGTAAAGTGTAATAATTATTTCAGGATTAACAACGCGAGTTACAACCCAGTATGTATTATCTGTTCAAAAGAAGGATGCCGAACTGACCGAGGTTATCAACTAAAGAATTGCCAAGGATGTGATAGAAGAGTTCGCATAGAAGAAGAAGAAATGATAATCTGTTTTAATTGCAATCAAAGCGGTGATACGTCAAGAATGGTCGAAGGAGAAGAATTCAAAGTCAACAAAAACCAAACCAATTCAAGAAGAGTCCACAAAATAACCCAACAAAAGGGGTCAGACATTTAAGAGATAGGGCGATAATGAGTACAACAACAAGATTCGAGATTACAACCTGTTTCAACTGCAACCTAAACGGACATTTGGCTGAAAATTGTCCAATAGAGAGAAAATCGGGACAACCAAAAACGAAAATTATAGTCAAAGTACACAAAGCAATCAAATACAAGAGAGTGAGCAATTAAGAGGTATGATTAAACGAATATCCGCAAACAATCAAAGACAACGAAGTAATACGAGGAGAAACAGGAATGATGTTCGATATTTATGGACCGGAAAATATTCGGAACAGCAAAAAATCGTTATTACAAAACAGGATCAACTCTAAATGAGAATGACAATAAAGGAAAAACGATGTTAAATTACGTTATGATGTCCTGAGAAGCAACAGCAATAGATTTAGTTACGGTAAATGGAATTAAAGAAGACATCGAAGTAATAGGAAAAATTTAAACCCAATTCTTGGAGCAATCGGGAGAGGATACGATGAAGCAGCAAAATTGATCAAGTGGAGAAAAAGAAAATCTGATAACGAAATCATAGACGTAAACAAATTCGAAAGCAATGAAAATATATTAGTAAAAAGAGCAATGAAATCCGAATATGCATTACCAAAGACGATAAAAGCCCTGTTAAAGAGACGAGAAATAAAATTCACGGACAATAAAAGAGAGCCTGAGAGAATAGTGTCCAGAAAAGAAGAATTAGAAACATTGCTAGGAGAATGGTACCGAATACAAGGAAAACCTAGCGGTAAAAAACAAGAAATTGATGACATCAGAAATGGAAGAAAAATGCTAATCAAGATGTATGAAGATATAATCAAAGAAATAAATGCCGAGGACAACAGGATTGAGAAGGCTCGATGTAATAAAAACCAGGACAAAAAGGAAGATGATAACGAAGAGGGAGAAAACCGAGATAGAAATTTAAAAAAAAAAAAAAAAAAAAAAAGCAAGTTTCAGTAGCCTACCAAGAAATAGGACAACAATCAAAGCCAAATAACGTAGACGATCAGAAAAGATCAAAAGATGAAGAAAATACAGACAAAATCTGTTTGAACCTAAGGATGGACTCACAGAAAATTCAAAATCGAGAGAGCAAAGCAAGTCAAAATATGAACCAATACCCAATAGCCAAGTGAGATCGATATATATCCAGTAATTGATGAGAGATGCGGAGGGATACGCACCTTGCGCGTAGACCCTTTGGAGATAAAATAATAAATAGTTAGAAATGTGCATATAATTTATATAACAGATATGTTTATATAGTAACGTATAAAAGTAGTTTATAAATATTATACTCGAGGAGCGAAAACAAATTAGAAATCAGACGGTGGGATAAAGAATATAGCGAATGAGAAAGACATGTGATGTGATATTACGTTAAAATGGAGAAACAAATCAAATGGAAGCCAATCAAATATCAAGCAGTAAAGCTTAGTTAGATAGATGAGTGTAAAACAAGAATCAGATCAGGATCAGAAATTGAAATAAACCGATTAAGAGGTACCGAAGCCATCAAGGAAATCAGAGACAAGAGTAAACTTGGAGAGAATCCAGAACAATCAGATGAAAGACGAAAATGAGAAACAACGATAACAAATCCACGATCGGAGCAAGATAAAGCGACAAAATAGTAAAGAGATCACCAACACAAAACGAAAGCATTGAAGAAATAGATGAAATATCAAGTCAGTTAACGAAAAAGACGAGGGAGAATAATTTGATGAAAAACTGAGATGAAATATCAAGTCAGTTAACGAAAAAGACGAGGGAGAATAATCTGATGAAAAACTGAATCAAGTAATGAGAAACTGGCGAATAACAACAAAGGACAGCTAACTGAGAAACGAAATTTGTGGTGATTGAGTTAAAAGGAAAAACGACAAAGACAAAGAATTAGAACCAGTAAAGCTCAATATACAAACCTAAATGAATACAAAAAAGGGTGGAAGAGACTATAAAATCAATTCGGGGAATAAAGTAAGAAAAACAACCAACTGCAAATGAAACTAGATGCAGCCAAACGAGACAAAATGAATATCACGGAATCGTAATTCCAAGCAAGACTGACGTGCAACAGCGGATATGAATAAGGAAAGGATTAGGGAACAAATCAAAACCAACTCAAAAATCGAAAACCAGATTACAAGAAAGAGGGAAGGCAAAGGGCAATGCCAACAAACGACAAGACGAAAGATGATGAGGCTGAACTACAAAGTACAGCCAATCAAAATGGAATATTGAAAGGATCTTGCAAATGGTAGTAAAGGCAAACCAAGAAGATAAGCGATGCAAAAATAAAGTAAATACCAATCACAGAAACGAGAAACCAGACATAATAATAAAAGCAACAGAGATAAAGAAAGGAGAGAAACAGAAAGTCAAACAACTACCCAAAATCAAGAGAAAATAATAACAAGCCCTATTAAAGGAACCTGAAAATTGTTATAAAAACAAGGAATTCGAAAGCAGCATGATATTGGCGACGAGAAGGAAGATATCAGTAATAAACCCATATATACAACCTAGCATCCCTTAGAAAGATGTCGAAAAACCCCACAACAAATCAAACAATGCAAACATTACCTGTAACAAATATGACGAGAAATGCAGAAGCCCAAAGGATACCAATTATGGACGGATCAATTCCTATTATACCCAATGGTCAAAGGATTAACACAAGAAAAACAGATCGTTAAACCCTCAGAACTCTAGAAAATCAAATCGAAAGTCAATAGAAAAAGGAAACACCCATCAAGGAAACAATATTAAAATAATCATGGATGATCTTTAGAAACCCTACAAAATAACAAAAAGAACCGAAAATCGAGAACCAACAGCCAAAATTGATAACTGAAAAGAAGAAACTCAGACCAACCTCAAAGAATCATGAATAATCCCGAACCGATCAATTATCATCAAACAATCGAGACTAGATAATATGATAAAGGGTCAGCTATCCACAGAATCTAATTGAACACCACCCAGTTCAAGATGCAAAGAAAAAAAAAAAAAAAAAAAAATCAACAAACGAAAGCTAAATGTCAATTTACAACTGAAAACCCTAAATAAACCAGCAAGAAAAGAGTCTTGAACTAAACATTCTATCTATTCTTCTTATCTGAGATTCACTAAGCCTGCCAATCTTCCAAACAATCGGCATCTAATGAAGTCAATTCCCCAAACTAAACAAAATCTCAAAGTCAAATCGCACAACAGATATCGAATCGTCAAAATATCAGAACCTGCTGAAGAAAGTAATCAATCAGAAACCAAGAAACTCAAGGCATCAACGAGACGAATACCCAAGTGACAGAATATTGAACTCATGATTAACAATGAACTAATGATTCTTAGACTATTAACTATTCTTTATGTGTGATCATGACCGGACTGTATGTCCTCTTTCACTTCATCTTGTAATCCGTATATTGATGTATACTGTATGATTATTTTTATGCATGTGGGTTTTAAGGTCACGACCATGTAGCTCGTAGACCCAATTGAATGGAAAATGTAAACTCTGCATAGTTCATAGCTTAGATCTTTAAGAAATTGCGGGTCGCAATTTTACGGGCCCCGGAGTGTTTTATGTTGGGCCAGCACACCAATAGCCTTGAGAATTGTTTAAATGCATCAGTAATACAGCACGAAAACCCAGCACCAAGATAACTTAAAATACAATATACAACACCAATTAAACACTTTAAAACCTGAGAGAATATAAATAAATATAAAATCAAAAACATAAAAATAAAATTAAAATAATAACAAAATGCACCAAGATTCGCACGATACCTACACAAATATAACAAGAAAACACAACAAATTCGACGAAATTGAAAAAATTAATAAAAGTTCATTAAAATGAAATTTAAATCGAAAATTTGAATTAGTAATAATTCAATAAAAATCTTAAATAAAAAATTATAAAAATAAATCAAAAAATAATAAAATTAACGAATAGAATTTACTAGAAAATAACAAGGTCGAATTTTGTTTTACTACATCAAATTTCACACGCGAGAAAAATAGGTATAAATACCGATGTGTTTTCACAAATTTTCAGTCTTATTTTGCAGAGAAAAATTCCATTATAGAATTGTATAACTGGTTGTATGGCTGGTTGAGAGCCGTGCATTCAGGCAATTAACACGGGTAAGTGTTTTGCCTGAACACGATCACTCTCAACTGGTGCAATATTATTAGTTGATTTTTTCGAAGAGAATTGATGGGTAATTTTTCAATTGAATTTATGTATGACTTTTCAGATCGAATTGATGGATGATTTGGTTTATGGATAATTTTGTTTTTCCAATTGAATTTATGGATGATTGTTTGAATCAAATTTGTGGGTAATTTTTCAATTGAATTTATGGATGATTTTTCAGATTAAATTTGTGGATAATTTTGTTTTTCCAATTGAATTTGTAGATGATTTATCGAATTAAATTTATGGGATTTTTGAAGTAAATTTTATGGAATGGATACAATGAATTTCAAATGTATGTAGCCGATGTAATATGCTGAATAAATATTTTATATCTACAGCCTTAGTGCATCGAAACTTTTATTCCAAATGCTATGGTAAATTATTATTTGTTATTCCTTTTCCGGCCCACAGCCAACACATAACGCAAGTAAATAAAATCTACACAGTGCAGATGCATGTAAGTGCGTGGAAAATCGCCAATGATATGTACCCGTGAAGGCTCAGCGTGCGGAACGCAGGAGTTGGAACGTCAATATTATCCGTACATAGGGGAAATTGGAGGGTAAATGAGTAGTTTATTGGCTGCTCCTTCACCATCCGTTTCCTGTAAAATTGACATAAATTTTTAACAACAATCGGCTCAAAATCTCTAACACCGAGTAGTCCAGTGGGCACTCATTAACTATGAAATGAACATAAATAGATCTTAAGGACAAAAAGAGGGAATGGGTAGCGGGGAAAATTGCGAAATCGTTGCAACAGTTAAAATGAATAGCCATCGGAAAAAGATTAATCCGAACGACCAAAATCATGAAAAATAATATTTTTAAATAAAAATTAAATAATTTAATTTGAGTTGAGGCGGAAAATATGGGCGGGACGCTGCTCAAATTTTCCGAACTAATTCAAATACTTAACAAAAATAGTAACGTAAAAATGGAATGCGTAAAATAAGGGCGGAACGCTGCTCAAATTTTCCGAGTCAATGAAAATACTTTGTCGAAAACGGTAGAATAGGGATGAACCGTAAAATAAGGGCGGAACGCTGCTAAAATTTTCGAATTTACAAAAATACTTTATCAAAAACCGAAAATTATAGATGGACTACGGCTAATGTTGTATATCAATAAAGAATTTTAACGCTGAGGAATAAGGAAGGATCCCTACAAAATCTTAATAATAATAACGATAATGATAAGAGTAATTTTAATTATAATAGTAATAATAATTATGATAATAATACTGATAATAATGATAATAGTGATAATCATGGTATTTGTAGTAATGATTGATAATAATTATGATAATAATAATAATAATAATAGTAATAATCATAGTAACGATAACAATAAATATAATGGTAGTTATAGCTATAAAAATATTAATAAAGGTATTAGTAGTAACAATTAATGAAGGTAATATATATAATAGCAACAATGATAATGCTAGTAATATTAATGGGAAACATTGTAGTTATAATAGGGATAAAGGTGAAAGATATAATGTGGGTGTATTTAACATAACCAAGGGTGTACCGACCAAAGAATAATCTTCGACATGGACAACGATAAGAAGGACTATGGGAATGGACATAAAGATAGATGATATGAGAGTATAGGTTAACATTTGAAGGAGATAGGAGAATAATGGGACCTAAGAATCAAAAGCGAGCACAGGTCTTCTATCGACAGCTCGTGAACCCGAGGGTTGTCCGAGCAACTACAGTACTAGCACATGGTACTCAATTTTTGCGGGCAATCCACCACTTGAACACATTACCAACGTTGCTTAGCAACGGGTGCCAAGTGGATCAGAATCATTTTGTATGGCGTTACTAGGGTCACCGGAGGATAAGCAAGATTTGTAACCCTGTAACCCACCAATTATTTACTCCAATTCGGCGAGTTCGGGCCACGAACTATCTCCTCACCCGATGTCTTGGCAGTATTCTCATGGTCGAAGTTTCGTTGCATATTCCCAAAGATTAAGAAGATTAAAAATTACTAAATGATTGGCATCGCCGGATCTTCTTATGGAATCTGGCTGTCCGTGTGTGCATGTAGGTGTGCGACATACCACACCCCATTCTGCATCTAATGCGTGCGAAGGACAACCTCAATATTGATTGATTTTTTTTTCATGCAAATGCCAAGCTCGGTGATGCAGCATTAGGCGTAGGTGATTGTGCCTATTGTTAGACGTAGGGGAGTTTTGCAAACAAGACCATTGAGTCATCCAAATCCTATACCTTCATTTCTCACCACTAGGGTAGCTACTCCGTACGTCACATGATTTTGATCACTATTGTACACCCGTGACCGGAGTCACGTTGGAACTGTGTACAGTAGCCGAATGCCATTCGAGCAGGTGAGCGTCATTACTAGCACTACTCCTCGAAGGACCTTCGTCTTTCCCGGATTATTAGCTGCCGTTGGAAGGACTTACGCTCCTACTCATAAACCCATTTTAAGTTCCGCACTTCTGCCTAATTTCGTTGAAGAAACCATGGGAAAATTTATTCCCGCATATATTTGCAAACGCCTCCAATCCCCACCGCCACCCGTACTCCATTTTCCAAGTTATGAAAAACCACAAAAAGAAAATGTAACATTCACAACTACTGACAAAAATGAAGGGAAAATTCTTTGTTTGATTGAATCGGAATATCAGAAGACATGATAAGAACAAAACTATATTGAGTACAACAAAACATTGAATCATGCAATAAGACGAATAAGCGAAAACATATTGTTAACAAAATGGGTGCCCTAGTTTTCTTCGGCATCCATATCTGTTGGGAGACGCCTTCTCTTTGGGGGACGATATGGCGGGGGATCTCCTCGAAAATCCTCGTCCCTTTGTGAAGATGGCCCTGCGATTTCTCCTCGGGGGCCGACATTGGGAACTGCGCCAGTGAGAATGGCGATTTCGTCAATTTCCAAGTCTAGGAGATTCAGTGCCCGCACCACCTGAGGCGGTTCATTCTCCTCATCCACTAAGGTGATGTGGATTGATGCTGGGGGCGAAGGGAACATGACCCGCGGGGCATAGCAGATGTCCGGGTCGAGCTCCGGGATCTCGAATTCTTGGTACGGGGGTGGCAGGTCGTTGATTTGGTACACCCCCTCCATTGACCTGGCTTCTCGGAGCCGTGCTTCTTCTTGCCGGCGTCGGTCCCGACGTCGCTTGTTTCGATTCGGCCGGTGGCGGGCCGTAGGGGCGGCAGGGTTTACCTGGATTTCCATTGGCCTAGATGATAGAGAGGACGGAGAATTTGTGATCGTTGTAGGGAGACTGGTTGTCGAAGTGGGGAGATCCTCAACGTTGGGGATATGATGGGCCGGAATGATGCCGAGGTGCCCTGCTCTGATATTTCCGGGACCTGAACTCGGAGCTCTGCGTCCGAGAATGCTCGTCGAAGCGCCACCGATTGTTCGTGAATCAGCTGACGCTGGGCGCGTGACTCGACGATTAACTCGTCATGCGCCTGGACGAGTCGGGAGATTTTCTGCCTGAGCTCTCTGACGGTTTCTGGTGGAGCCCAGGTTCCTTTTGTTCTTTCGTACTTGGCCTGAAGATCGCGGTGTTGGATCTTTAGATCTTCGTACTTGTGTCGTATCGCCACGATTGAAGAGGGCAGGTGAGGAATTCTCGTTGAACTGGCAGATTCGTCATTATTCTTCATACTAGTAGGGAAAGAGAGAAAAAAAAATAAACAAGAATAATAAAAAAAAATGTATAAACAGAATTTGAGTTATGTCGAGAAGTGGAGTACATCGGCGGCAGTTTGGGTTTGTTTTCCTCATACCACTATCAGGGATCGTCTGTAAATTGGTGTAAAACAAAACCCCACAAAAAATCCGTTCCATCTTTGTCGGGGTCCTCTAACTCAATCGGTCGATGTCTTAGCAGTTGAGTCTTTCCCGTTTAGGGTACGGGTCTCGGTTTCCCTGTCGCGGGTGTATTTCCCGACTTCCTCCGTATTAATCAATCTGGGGTCGGTTTCTCTCGTTGTCGCCGTTAGGCATCCCTCCATAGTTAGTTAAATTTTAAAAAAAAATCTCCTTTGACTAATTTCCCTAACTATTTTACCCAGATTCTCAACCTGATTCCTGGGCCGGACGGTAAATTACGTCCCACTGCAGCGGTTTAAGTTATTCGGATAATAAGAAATTTCGGATTATAATGTGATCGTTAAGCTATACAAATAATGAGAATAGTTAGTTTAGTTGATGTTTTCGATTATTCAAATTTATCAAGGAAAGAACTCAAAATTTCATTAATAGGGAATATAAAACATAGGTAAACATAGGAACGTAAAAACATCTCGAGACTTACTACAAGATATGTCTAGAAGGTGTACAGCATTTGTCCCTCATAAACATTTGAAATAGCAAAATTCTGTTCATTTTCCAATAATGAAGAGACAATGTGCAAACTAATACAATAATCATCATATATCATTTTTGAAAGAAATTGAGAATCAGTGTGTTCTTCTCATAAAAGGTTGAAAAAGTTTTGAGGTTGTGTGGAAAATTTGTGGCCTTGGGTAATGCAGTAACAAATCATTCACTTTGCTGTGTCGGATGCATTTTACTGCTTTACCAATTATTATTTTCCTCGCTCGCTATGAAATTCATTATAAAATTCGTTATATGATAATCTTTTTCAAAAATAAGTTAAAAATTAAAAATTTATTTTTAAAAAAATTAACATAAAAAGCTAAATATAATTTATTATACAAATATAATTTATACAATTCTTATTAGTAGTAGTTCCATATTCTCGGCAATGCAAAAAAATATTCTCTCACAAGGCTTTTATAATGATAATAAAATACATCAACCCAACTATTAATACAATTGATTTCTCTGAAAAAATTCACCAAAACCAATAATAAACTGAATAGTAAGAATTAAAAAGTAGAACAACTTAAATTTTCAACGAATCCACTACTAGAGATTCATTTCAATTTTACAGTTATTTTCCAAAAATATTTCATTAAACAAAATATATTCTCTCGGAGAAGTGTTAACGAATAAAATCTGCCTCTTCTAAAGTGAATTGAAAGGTTCTGAAATTTCTGCAAAAAGATAATCTATTTCGGATTGGAATACAATTTTCCTAAATGTTTTATATTTTATAAAATAAATAGTTAAAAAACTTACAATTGGGATGTAAAATCCCGTGAACATCATCTTCAATGGCAGTAATTCTGACCTCAATGGCATCAAATCTGCCGTCCATACCATTTAATCGGACATCAATGGCAGTAATTCTGCCGTCCATACCATTTAATCGGACATCAATGGCAGTAAATCTGCCATCAAATCTGGTGTTTATATTCACCATCATTTGTTGCGCCCAAACTGGTGGTTGCGCATCTTCTAAAAATTTTATAAAAATACTTATAATAATAAATAATAACAATACCGCCATGTGGGGGCCCAGGAATAATCACAGGCTGATTAACCGGTGGGTTATTTTGATGATCTAAAAAAATTAATAATTTTATAAATTAAAATAAAAAAACTTACTATTGTAGTGGCGCGTAAAGCCACGTTTTGTAAAATACCTGCCACAAATGTGGCAGCGTATTCTAAAATATTGATTCATGTTTGTGAAAACATGAAAATGATTGAATGGGCAATTATTGTTTTCCATCGGTATTTGATTGAAAGGCACAATACATCGGTGGCCAACCGCTTCTGAAAATTCTAATATATTCATATTTTTTTAAAAAATATTTTCTCTAAATTTTAATATTAAAACAAAAATTGTTTTCCAAAACCTAATTCTGGTTAAAAACCAATTAAGATGATTTAAACGATTAAAATTGTGTAAAAATGAATCGGTATATATACCTATTGTACGACCCTAATATTGCGTGTTCTTTTGATTTAGTAAAACAAAATTTGACCTTGTGATTTTCTGGTATATTCTAATCTTAATTTTATTATTTTGTAATTTAATTTGACAATTTTTCTTTTGAATTTTTTAATTGAATTATTTCTAATTCAAATTATTTGTTTTTTATTTCATTTCCATGAAATTTCGCCTTTTTTGTTAAATTGTCAAATTTCGGTCAAATTTGCTAGGTTTTCATGTTGTGTCTATGTCTATGTCGTGCGGATCTTGTTGCTCTTTGTTATTATTTTAATTTACTTTTGTGTTTTATAATTTTATATTTAATTGTTCTCTTTCTCGCATTTTGGTAGGGTTAATTAGTGTTTTAATAGGTTTGAGTTTAAATCTGCATGTTATATTTGCATTTGTGTTACCGATTCATTTAAACATTTACAAGGCCGTCCATGTTCTGGCCCAACAATTGTAAAAATTGATATAGTTATTTTTCACTTTTATTCGGTACTCCTTAATGTGAGAGTATCGACATCGGAATTCAAAATGATTTAATTAAATTATGATTTCTACTAATTCATGATTTTACTTTTCTTTTGTCATAGTGATTTATATTCCCTATTAATGAAATTTTGAGTTCTTTCCTTGATAAATTTGAATAATCGAAAACATCAACTAAACTAACTAAAGCATTTGTATTAATAACAAAATCTCTATTGGGTTTTTCGTTAATCATTTTCTTAGTAAGGCCTTCTCGATCTTCTATCTCGGAAAGGTTTCATGAAAAGGTTCTGCCCACTTCTTGTTGGATAATGACACTGATCCGAGTGTTCATCTCAAAGGTCGGTTATCCGGCGCAGAGCCGATCCATTAAATAACTGTGCCGGTAAAATCACGTTGGTAGACGCTCGCATTCAAGTCAACGCTGGGTCGTTCAATTCCAATGACACGCAGTAGTCTGGCGCATATCCGTTGGTGCTTGGGATTTATCCGGATGCGATGGCCGCATTTATTTGTTCCAAATGTGTTCGTGCCATTCAAGCCTTCTACTTGAACTTCTTCACGAGTTCTTCCAAACGGTATAGGGAGAACTCTGCACGCTGGTGTGCCTCTCGGGCGGGTTTCGGCTAGGTTCGCGCTTAATAGCGAGGTTAGGATTTTGTATTTAACCTATCTACAAATCACTATGGTTTCTAGCTAGCTGGAAATTACAAGTTCAACCTCGCTACTAAATCCGATCATTTGATGGAAGTTCTTATGTAGTTCTGGGTTAATATTGATCTCATCTAATTATCTTAGGTATGAATAATTTTGTTACGGAAACCACATGGATAGAAAACCGTTCACTTAAATTTAAAATTTAGTTATAGCTTTAAAGCCTAATGAAGGGTGCGTTAGGGAATAATGGGAAAAGGATAAATAGATAAATAGGAATTGTATAATTAGACGAGTAAGGCCCATGATATAGAAAGTTGAAGCATGTCTGATGTAGCTTGAGGGAGTGAGTATCCCATATTTAAGGTCAACCAGTCAAAACTCACCATTGTTAAAGGGATAGTATTCTGCATTTTAGTGGGTTATCGCAATAAGACCTTGGAGCCCATACATACAAAATCACTATTACCTGTTGCTATGCAACGTCGGTACTGCAACAAGGGGTTGTGAATCCGCAAAAGGTGAGATTCGTAACAGAGACTGCTCTGGACTGGATTCACAGTTAGGTTAAGCTAACTGCCGTTAGTAGGCCTCTACGCGTTTTATTTTTTTTAAATTTCAAAATTATATTTATTAAAAAAAAATATTTAAAATTCTATTAAAAAATAAATAAATAATTATAAATTTAATGAATAAGATATTTATTTATTATTTTTAAAATTCAAATATGCAACATTTTAATATTTTTAAATATACATTTTTAACATTTTTTTAATTTCAAAATTAATTTTATCATTAAATAAATTAATTATAAATTTAATTATAAATATTTATTTATTATTTTTATTTAATAAAAAATTCAAATATATTTTTTTAATTTCAAAAAAATTAATATTTATAATTTAATAAATTCCGTAAAATTTAATTATTATTATAATAATAAAAAAAATCAATAAATAAAAGCGTACCTGAGAAAGAAAGAAATCCCGATTTATTATTACATTTATCCGAATGATTTGATATACAATTAAATTTGCGGGGATTGGCTAGTTCAAATGTCAGATATTTTCACGTTCTGGTTATTTTCCACTTTAATGAGTAACTACTTTCACTGTTACTCATTACTAATATTATAATTATTATTTTTTATTATTATTTATTATTATTTTTTTTATAATTATTTATTATTATTATTTATTTGTATTATTATAATTAATTATTATTATTCTTAATTATTATTATTGTTTATTATTATTTATTATTATTTTTTATTAACATTATTATTATTTTTTATAATTATTTATTTATTTGTATTATTTATGATTAAATATTGTTATTTATTTTTCGCTGTTACTTATAATAATAATTAATTATTATTTATTATTATTCATTAATATTTATTATTATCATTTTTTTAATTTTTATTATTATTGATGATTAATTATTATTATTATTTTTATTATTATTTTATATCATTTTTTATAATTATTTATTATTATTATTATCATTTTTTTTTAATTTTTATTATTATTTTATATAATTAATTATTATTCTTAATTATTAGTATTATTATTGATGATTAATTATAATAATTATATATAATAATTATATTTTATTATTATTTTTTTTATTATTATTATTTTTTTTTATAATTATTAATTACTATTATTATTTATTCGTATTATTTATAACTAATTATTATTATTTATCTCATAATTCTGGTTATTCTATTTTCGCTGTTATTATTATTATTATTATTCAATAATAATTATTATAATTTTATTATAATTATTATTTATAATTATTACAAGAAAACTGATCGGACGAAGCGAAGAAAATATCGTAGTTATGGCTATAACATTCAATTGGCGAGGAGATTTGGACATACTACTGGATATAAAAGCAAAGGAAATAACAAAGATGTCCAAAAAGATACTAAGGGACAACAGCATCATGGTGATGATGCATAGAAACCGAACGGAATCTGAGGGGGCATTATTATTATTATGGGAATGTAGCTGGGACTAACTGACATGTCTGACGATGGCCCTAACTCACCTGTCCTGTATGCATTACCCCGCTAGTCCTCCTATTTCTACTGGCCCCAACAAATTCACCATCACCACATCCGTTACCAATTACTCATAAATATCGACCCCAAAACTGGATAAAAATCACACGGTCAAATGTTACCAGCTACTTGTTCTACCGTTATTAATTCAAAGGTAAAACGTGCGGTCCCAATGTGCCTTATATCTCGGCACCAGGCCCGTTAAAATGCGCTCAAATTCCGATTTGTAGATTAAATATATTTATAATATCAATATAATTATTGAATTATTATTTACAATTTATCCTAAATATTTATCATCCGGTTTACGTTTGTCAAAATTGAGTTGAGATTGATTATATTCACAAATTCAAGTTAATATGGTGGATGACAAAATGTAGAAAATATCTATTAAAAGTTCATAAAAAAGTTCATAGTGAAAGTTTTGGATAAGAAAATTTGAAATTCAAATAGAATTTTATCCGATGTTATTCAGACATTATTAGTAAATTACCGCCATTTTGGTTGTGATACTGTATCTCGATGCTGTCACTAATTGCATTCCCTCCAGTCAAATCCTCTCATGCGGTTCTGATATCTCTGATATTTATATTTCAAATCTCCTGCATGCAGTGCATTGATGACTATTGCTGTATTTCTACTGATACACAATCAAATGCTGCAGCTGAATTTGTAAATCATTACGACACAAAACCGGCTGACATTTTATCTTTCAATATTTCAATCTGCGAATAAATTAATACATTTAACAATAAATTTACTACTAATATTACTTCAAATATAAAATTAGCATGCAACAAGTTTAAAACTAACTGAATAATAAAACAAATTAGAATTTTAAATTGAATATTTTAAAATACTTTTTTTTAATTTTATCACCATTTTAAAATGCTTTATTATTATTATTATTTTTTATAATTATTAATTACTATTATTATTTATTCGTATTATTTATAACTAATTATTATTATTTATCTCATAATTCTGGTTATTCTATTTTCGCTGTTATTATTATTATTATTCAATAATAATTATTATAATTTTTATTTAATTGTATTATTATAATTAATTATTATTATTCTTAATTATTATTATTATTCAATAATAATTATTATAATTTTATTATAATTATTATAATTATTATTATTATTATTATAATTAATTATTATTATTATTAATTATTATTGTTTATTAACATTATTTTTTATTAACATTATTTTTTATTAACATTATTTTTATTAATATTATTATTTTATATTATTATTTTTTATAATCAGTTTTTATTATTATTATTATTTATTATTATTCTTTAATACCAATTTTAATTTGATTATTTTTAATTAAAATAAAAATTCAAAGTTTCCTTTGATCAATGAAGTATTAAGTTGTTGTTATCGGCGTAAAACATAGAAGCACAAATTCCCCACTAAAATTCCAGTTTATAAAAAAATAATAATAAATCGTCCTTTCGAGTATCGGCTGTTGCGATACGTGCGGGTTATTGGATATTTAGTTTATGCCACTGTCTAATACTGCTGTCAATCGCTGCAAAATAGATTGAAAGAGAGCAAAAACAGATATGAAGAGTGAAGAAGCGAAAAGGAAAAGAATAAATGAGTATACCTCCTGATCGAGTCGGTAAATGTCAGCAAATTTCCTCGCCTGATCATAATTACCCATTCCTATAATCTCACGTAACCTGAAATATTAATCGATACCTCCGGCAAACCCACATTCAATTCCTACTTGATATTGGGATCCAATCTGCTGATACTCTTCAGCATAGCAACATTCTGTAACGACTGAATGATGAGGAGTATCG
Source organism: Schmidtea mediterranea (assembly GCA_022537955.1). Lineage (NCBI taxonomy): Eukaryota > Metazoa > Platyhelminthes > Tricladida > Dugesiidae > Schmidtea > Schmidtea mediterranea. The sequence goes on from CM039679.1 coordinate 322,615,437, forward strand.
AATCCGAGTGGTGGTGAAACGGCATAATGATGCTATTATTGGCCACGGGGAATTTCTCAATCACATCCATCCTGTTATGCACATTTACCAAATAACAACAACTAAAACACACAATTAAATCAATTCTGACTTTGGAAACGATATGAGATCAAGAGTTGCGGATTCGTTATCAATCTCATTGATGAATACAACTGTGTCGGCATTCGAGGAATGATCTCGGGAAACCTGGAACCGCAAACAACTATCTGATGGAGTGGTCAATGTTCCGCAAATGGATTCAGTCAGGAAATTGTAAATCCATAAAGTGTTCTGCCAGCACAGCAGTGAGAGCAAATCTAATTCAATTCTCACAAACCTTTCCATCCAGAATGAATACATTCATTTCATCCGATGCAAAGCTGATTGATGCCGATTTATTTTGGCACAAATCGATTCCCAGATCTTTCAGTTCCACTGAATGAGTGAATAAAACTGAGCTCGATTCCTCATTGGCGGTGACGAGCATCAAGGCAAACATATCCCAGTACTGTAATAATGATTGAAATTGCACAATCCCCTAACCCAGTTACAATGAAGGAACTAACTAAGATGCCAATAAGTAGTTGATTGTAATTCCGACACCTGGCAACATTGACATCTACTATTTCCGATTGCTCGTTGGTAAAAGGTAACGTAACATTGTTTAATCTTATCTGTTGACTCAAATTCGATTTCTCTTGATTGTCGTAACCCGTTATGACTGTATTTATCAATTAAATGACACAATCGCGTAAATATCATTTATAATTAATTTTACCTTCATATAAGTGAGAAAAATTAATGTTTCGGATCACAATGGCTTTTTGTCGAGCGAACAACCAGATTTCTGAAGTGACCTCTGATTTATTTAAATATTAATTCGTTTCGTGGATTATTTAAAATAATTATTTTGTAATAAATATTACAATTATCTATACTGAAGAATTTTAGGCAGCTTTAATAATCATTATATTAGTTAAAAAACTATGACAATTTATAAAAAACAAAAACCCATTTACCATTAATTTCAATAGTTTTCATATCATAAATATTTTCGTTCTTCAAATTTAAATCCTAATATAATATTCAATAAAGATTTAAGAAATCTTTAATAAAATACCTGTTTCAAAAATATTTTTTTTCCAGGAGTATATATCAAATAAAGAGATTTAGATTTAGTCAATAATGCGACATATCTCCCATTTGATGAACAGGTTGCAAAAATACTATCATCGACTTGAATCAAGTAAGTTATAATTACTATTTAAATTTTACTCATTTTTAAGAATGCATCATTGTTCCCTGTGTTTTCTTTGAAAAAAAGATTGACTTCATAAGAAAATCCAAAAACATTGTTTCCGCGAAATAGACTAACTTTGTTAACGTCTATTTTCTAAAAATTCAAATTCAAATGCGCTGCAAAAATCGTTGATTGGCTCAACTATGTTCAAATACTCAATATTTTTAAAAACATTAGCCATATTAAAATATTTGAAAATATGATTTAATTATTATAACAATATTTAAACAAAGGTGTATGCATGAATTTACTGATTATATAAATATTATTATTATTTATGGAATTTACCAATTGGAAAATGCTTTTGGCTGTTAAAAAATCTATTTATTTTATTATTAATTTATTGAATTCTGAATCAACTAGTAGAAAATCGAAATGTAGAACTATTCAAGCTTTAAATGGTTAGTAAAACCTTAGCAGCACCAGAACAGATTACGTGATCTCCCGGATTGTTCCTTGTGGAAATCTTTTACAGTACCATCATTTTCAAATTTGTCTCGGATACGCGTAATCGTTAGTCGTGTAACATAATCTGTACAAAACTCGGCAGACAATCGCCGTTGTATTTCAGCTATATTCTCATGTTGGGCCAGTACAAGATTTTGTTTAAATGGATTGAAAACAGCATGCAAACATAACACGCACATTTTAAAATCGGACCCATAAACATCAAATAAACACCTAAAAATGCGAGAAAACACATAATTTAAAATAGAAAATAGAAAACATAAAAGTGGTGGGTTACAGGGTTTCAAATCTTGCCTACCCTTCTAGTTGCCCTCGTAACGCCATACAAAATGATTCTGATCCACTTGGCACCCGTTGCTAAGCAACGTTGGTAATGTGTTCAAGTGGTGGATTGCCCGCAAAAATTGAGTACCATGTGCTAGTACTATAGTTGCTCGGACAACCCTCGGGTTCACGAGCTGTCGATAGAAGACCTGTGCTCGCTTTTGATTCTTAGGTCCCATTATTCTCCTATCTCTTTCAAATGTTAACCTATACTCTCATATCATTCATTGTTATGTCTATTCTCATAGTCCTTCTTATCGTTGTCCATGATGATGATTATTCTTTGGCCTGTACACCCTTTGTTATGTTAAATACACCCACATTATATCTTTCACCTTTATCCCTATTATAACTACAATGTTTCCTATCATTGTTACTAGCATTATCATTGTTACTACTATATATATTAGCTTTATTATTATTTCTATTACTATAACTACTATTATATTTATTGTTATTACTACTAGGATTATTACTACTATTATTATTATCATAATTATTATCATCATTACTACAAATACCATGAATATTATTATTATTACCATTATTATTATTATTATTATCATTATTATTATTATCAATATTATTATTGTTATAATTACCATTACCCTTATCATTATCGTTATATTTATTAAGGTTTTGTAGGGATCCTTCCTTATTCCTCAGCGTTAAAATTGTTTATTGATATACAACATTAGCCGTAGTTCATCTATATTTTTCGGTTTTCGATAAAGTATTTTTGTAAATTAGAAAATTTTAGCAGCGTTCCGCCCTTATTTTACGGTTCATCCCTATTCTACCGTTTTCGACAAAGTATTTTCATTGACTCGGAAAATTTGAGCAGCGTTCCGCCCTTATTTTACGCATTCCATTTTTACGTTATTATTTTTGTTAAGTATTTGAATTAGTTCGGAAAATTTGAGCAGCGTCCCGCCCATATTTTCCGCCTCAACTCAAATTAATTTATTTAATTCTTATTTAAAACATTATTTTTCATGATTTTGGTCGTTCGGATTAATCTTTTTCCGATGGCTATCCATTTTAACTGTTGCAACGATTTCGCAATTTTCCCCGCTACCCATTCCCTCTTTTTGTCCTTAGGATCTATTTATGTTCATTTCATAGTTGATGAGTGCCCACTGGACTACTCGGTGTTAGAGATTTTGAGCCGATTGTTGTTAAAAATTTATGTCAATTTTACAGAAAACGGATGGTGAAGGAGCAGCCAATAAACTACTCATTTACCCTCCAATTTCCCCTATGTACGGATAATATTGACGTTCCAACTCCTGCGTTCCGCACGCTGAGTCTTCACGGGTACATATCATTGGCGATTTTCCACGCTCTTACACAAATCTGTACTATGTAGATTTTGCTTTCTTGCGTTATGTGTTGGCTGTGGGCCGGAAAAGGAATAACAAATAATAATTTACCATAGCATTTGGAATAAAAGTTTCGATGCACTAAGGCTGTAGATATAAAATATTTATTCAGCATATTACATCGGCTACATACATTTGAAATTCATTGTATCCATTCCATAAAATTTACTTCGAAAATCCCATAAATTTAATTCGATAAATCATCTATAAATTCAATTGGAAAAACAAAATCATCCATAAATTCAATTGAGAAATTACCCATAAATTCGATTCAAAAAATCATCCATAAATTCCATTGGAAAAACAAAATTATCCATAACTTCAATTTGCAAAACAAAAATCATTCATTAATTCGATCTGAAAAGTCATACATAAATTCAATTGAAAAATTACCCATCAATTCTCTTCGAAAAATTCAACTAATAATATTGCACCAGTTGAGAGTGATCGTGTTCAGGCAAAACACTTACCCGTGTTAATTGCCTGAGTGCACGGCTTTCAACCAGCCATACAACCAGTTATACAATTCTATAATGGAATTTTTCTCTGCAAAATAAGACTGAAAATTTGTGAAAACACATCGGTATTTATACCTATTTTTCTCGCGTGTGAAATTTGATGCAGTAAAACAAAATTCGAACTTGTTATTTCTAGTAAATTCTATTCGTTAATTTTATTATTTTTTTGATTTATTTTTATAATTTTTTATTTAAGATTTTTATTGAATTATTACTAATTCAAATTTTTGATTTATTTTTCATTTTAATGAACTTTTATTAATTTTTTCAATTTCGTCGAATTTGTTGTGTTTTCTTGTTATATTTGTGTAGGTATCGTGCGAATCTTGGTGCATTTTGTTATTATTTTAATTTTATTTTTATGTTTTTGATTTTATATTTATTTATATTCTCTCAGATTTTAAAGTGTTTAATTGGTGTTGTATATTGTATTTTAAGTTATCTTGGTGCTGGGTTTTCGTGCTGTATTACTGATGCATTTAAACAATTCTCAAGGCTATTGGTGTGCTGGCCCAACAAAAGTAAATTAAAATATTAACAAACGCACCAAGATATGCACGAATTGACATAGAAATAACACAATAACAAAAGATTTGACCGAAAAAATGACAATTTACGAAAAATTAAAAGAGTTCATGAATAAATGGAACGAAAATAAAATGATTTTAGTCAGAAATGATTAAAATTATTTGTTACGATTAAATTGTCAAATAAATCGAGTTGTCAATTTCATCGTTTATATCATCTCTCCGGGGTTCGACAAAATGTCGTCCCGACATTTTCTATTTAAACTTTAAACATTTGCTTATATTTCTTTGGGTTCTTTGCAAAACAATCATGTTGATCCCGGCTGAGCCCCCAAATTTGTATGGTGGGCCAGTCGTCTATTTTATTATTAATTCTTTTAATTTGTAGTTAGGTCGTTCGTTTTTCGCCGATCTTTACAGTTTTCTTATCGATTTTTACAATTTTTAAAGCTCCAGATATATCATCTCTCCGGGGTTCGGTAAAATGTCGTCCCGACATTTTCTATTTAGTTCTAAGATTTTTATTTCGGTTTCTTTTGGTCCTTTGCCAACAAAGTTATGTTGATCCCGGCTGAGCCCCCAAATTTGTATGGTGGGTTACAGGGTTTCGCTATTTGTTTAAATTGTCCTCTTGTTACCCAGTAACGCCATACAAAATGATTTCTAGCTACCACCCGGCACCCGTTGCTAGGCAACGTTGGAAATGTGTTCGAGTGGGTGGATTGTCCGCAAAAAGTGACCATCATTACTAATACTGTAATTGCTCGGACAACCCTCGGGTTCACGAGTTGTCGATAGAAGACCTATGCTCGCTTTGCTCTGTCCCTCGTGTAAAAAGTTCAAGATCAGACTGTTGTTGACTGCGTGAGATGAGACGAAGGTTTGAAAACGTGATACGAGTATTCATGATAATGATTGCATGCAAATGTATCTAGGAGATAAATTAACGATGAATGCAACTCATGTATACAAATCAGCAAAAAAAAACATATCATTCGTGAGCTATTGGGATGGACTTGGGGGTTGTGCTACTCGGCGTCGGCACGCTCCTTGCGTCCCGGCCGACGATTCTTTGATGGAGTGGCGGACTGGTTCGTAGATTGAGGACTCTTGTACGGCATCTGGGACGGGGCGAAGACAAGCGGGTATGTTACTGCTTCCCCCTCCCGACAGACTGCTAGGGCGACCTCCAATCCCCTGATTTGGGTGCGCAAGCTCTGATTAAGCTGTCGCTCTTCCGCCCAACCTTTTTGTGCCGCCGTGAGCCTGTGGTAAATAGTTTTCATTTTTGTCGGATCTGACCAGGTTGCCTTTATTTGTTGCACTTCCCGAGTCATTTGGATTATCTGGGTGAGTATATCCGCGTTTGCCCGCCTAGCGTGATCTAGTTCGGTTTGTATTAATTGCAGGGCCGACATCGCTATAATGAAAGGAAACTTTTAAATTCCTTTATTGACTTAATTAAATCAAAATTTGATCATTATAAACACAGTTACAAAATGAATTTATTCACAAGGAGAAATAAAGCGAACGACATTGGAATTTTAAATTTTTTATAAAATTAATAATGCAAACTATTGTCTTTGTCCCTTGCCCGAGGAATCAGGACTCTTCGGTGAAATGTCTTTTTAGGCTTTTCCTCTGAGTAGCTACCGGATATGGCCGTCGGGTATCGCGGGCCGGTCGAGGTGGATAAGCCTCCGCAATACGCCCGACGCGGATGTCCTCTTCCACGTTCGCGAGGTACATCCTCTCCTTGACCACGTTCAGGTCTACTTGCTCCTGCACCCTTTCCCATTGAGTGAGGAGGTTCCGCGCATGTTCGCGGGTTTCTTCGGCAGGATATCGCTGTCCGTAGGGCCAACAAGGGTCCTTTGCCAGGCCCAATATCTGCCAAGTGGTGGGATACGGCCACCTTGGTGTAAGCTCTGTTATAATTGCTGCGGCCTGTGGTATCTTCCTCAGATGCTGTTCATCGGCTACTTGAGTGGTAGTCCAATCGAGTGGCATGATTTCTGATGAAATGATATTATGAATAAATCGAATAAAAGTATGAAGGAATAAAAGTGAATTTATCCAAACCGGCTGCCTGATTTGATGTTCGGTTACTTCGAGAAAATAAAGGGGTGATTCGTTATATGGGCAACGTTGGTTGTTTTTTAGAGGCGTCATGGTGAAATAATTCTTAATGGAAGGTTGGTGAAGGGGAAATACCTATCGGAATTCGTGGGAACTGGTGTAATTATTGTTGGTCATTCCGAAAATGTTAGCAATCTCGGATTAAAATCTTTATCAAGCAACCATGAAAATTTTCTTATAACAATTAACACCTGGAATCTACGTGATATTTCAGGTTAACATTTTTGGCTCATGAATTAAACAATACATATCATATCGTAATTAAGATATCAAATTTATATTGTACATAATTAATTTTTAATTAGCAAAGTGTTCAAAGGGCGAAATATGACAGTGTATTTAAAAATCATTCAATGTAAATGCGTTCAAACCATTATTCTAGTTCATAAAAATAGAATCTAGAAGCGCAAAGGGAATAACATAATTCTCGATTCCGATATTCACGAGTATTCCTATTTCGAAGATTCGGAGAGGGCAGAATTAATAAGTAATTTGGCGAAATTTTTGGGGAAGCTAATACTGGATTTTGATGCTATGATAATATTGGCGATTGCAGTTAATTAAATAATTAGTTTTTGTTTATAGACTAATTTATGGGAGACCATTATTTAGCATAGATTTGTAGATTTAACCCTAAAATAAATTATTTAAATGAAGAAAAATCTTGCAAAGTACCTTGCGTTCGCGAGCTTGATTTTTCTGTTAGACTCCCTCCTAGTGTTGAATTCATACTTCGATGCGATAATAATTTCTGAAAATCCATAATGGTCTGGGTAGAATATATAATAATAGTGTGTGCGCTTCCGCTAGACGAATTTGTTTATTCGAAAGTCAACATCTACGATCAGCAGGATTTCCGGTTGGATGGAACTTTTATCGATTTTAGGTTAGATTTTATTTTTTCACTTGGCGATAATTAATGTTTCTAATTAAGTCATGACTTTACGAGGTTTTCCATATGCACAAGATGGTGGAATGACGGCAAATTCAAGTAGTCTATTTTCCTGGTTGGTATTACTTCTAGTTTATTTCAGGGGGCGATGAGATTGGGTTGAAATTAACTCGTTACGAAATTTTCGACGGAATTCGGGATTTATTACTCGGAATATTATGCTGACTGGATGATTCGATCAGATGCATATCCATGCCATGGAATTTATATCTAAGATTAGTTTTGAGCGGGTTGGAACTTTAATTATTTCGCATGATTTATATCGAAATTTTAGAAATGCTTGCAACCTGTTACCGGCTTGTTGGAATATAATTTTTCCTCGAAAGGTTCGTGAATTAACGCGTAGTATTTCCATTCCTGCTATTGTTATTATTTTAATTTATTTTTATGTTTATCATTTTATATTTTATTCTCTTTTTCTCATATTTGGTAGGGTTTAATTGGTGTTTTAATAGGTTTTATTTTAAATTTGCTTGTTATGTTTGCATGTGTGTTACCGATCCATTTAAACATTTTCCAAGGCCATATGTGTATTGGCCCAACAATTTCCAATTCATTTATGCATTTGTCCCTTGAAATTGTTGGATTCTCCGGCAGTTTTGCGATTGTCTTTTCACATTTGTAAGTATACATTACTTCTCCGACGATTCTCCCAAAATATCCTTCTTGGAGTGGTAGTAATGAAAAACGTTATCTGGATTCGTGATTGCCATTGCTAATTTAGTTTTTAGTATTTCTCTGTTCAAGATACAGTCATTTTCAACTAAATTGTAGTATATTTTCTCCATAGATGCTAATCCTCTATGATATAAGAAATCCATCTTGTTATTTATATAGAGATACAGTTTTACATCCTTTGGGTCAATTTGCGCTTTTGCATTTGGTATTATTGTTCGTGAAAGAAATATTCCTTTGTCGTTCGTACTAGATACCATTTCGTAGCACTTGCTCACCGTTCGTCCTTTTATGAATCTCATTCCGATTGTAGTATCGGTTGATATTACGACTGTTGGCGTGACCTCTGATCCGATGGTTGTGGTAATTGTTGGTTTTCCGATTATTCCGGTTCTCCCTAATTCGTCCATTGCGCTCTTTTGCGTGTTAGTTTCTGTTACGCTGTGTGTTTGTCCTTGTACTTCATCAAATATTGCATTTTTCAGCAAGGTGAGTAAACAAGTTCTGGTATCGGCGTGGTATACGATTGTTGACATCCCCGTATTGCATGATCTATCTGTTGCTAGACATTGGGGGTACTTTTTTCTCCTCCTTCGCATGTTCCGTCTCCAGCTGTTATTTTTCCCGCAGCGTATACTCTGGTAGTTTTTATTTTTCCCTCTTCTGCTGCTACTTGAATTCATCCGGCTATTGTATACGTCCTGTCGTAAATCCTTCTTCACATTCATTTCGAGTTACTGTGACCACAGTTGTTTCCGTTCCGGCTTCTATAATTGTTGAATGTGAGTGATGTCCACAATGAAATGCTACGATTTTCCTTGTCACTGAACATTCTTTGATTTCCGTTTTTATGAAGTCCACTTCTTGATACACGTTATATGATACGGCTGTAGCTGTTGTCTGTAATCTTCCGGGGTTTGCAGCTTTGCACTCTTCCGTTTCTTTCAGTGAATATTTGTCGCCAATCTTTATGTTGTCACAGTCATATACTACAAACGGTTCTACTCCTTTTATGCACATCATCCATATGAGTATTGTAGTGATGATTGCATTCATTCCTTTTCGAGCTGTTCTTGGATCACTTGCATTGATGGTTACTTCGAATTCCGTTAGTAGTTCTTTCAATTTTGTTTGCATCATATCCGTTTGATCGTTTCCACTTACCAAATTTATAAAGGCTTGCCATTCGCCTTGAATTAAGATAAATGGTTCAATTACTTTTCTGATAATATCTATTATTGCGAATTCGTATCCGTGTGGGTTGTATCTGGGAGTTCGTTTTCTGTATATCGCTATCGTATATTTCAAAATTATAAAATTTTTATTCTTTTCGATTTAAATATAAATTTTAACATTTTTATGTATCAAAGTTTTTCTTAAAATTTTATTTATTTTTTTTTTAAAAAATTTTCTATTTTTATCTGAATTTAATTTTCTGCTCAAAAACACACCGGCGTTATCGTGCTGGTTAAACAAAAAATGGGCTTCATCTGTTTTTGCCCAACATTTATATAAAATTTTATATCATTACCATCATAAAGCAAACCGTTTTATAATGTTACAAAATTTTTACGATGATTTAACACTCCCTTTCTGGGGTTTCGAAATTCAATCTTTCTTATTACCACTGTCATGTAGCATATGGTTCGTCCCAATCTTAATATGGTCATTGTCCCTTATGAGATTTCAAAAAGGCCTGAGTGCAGAGGACTCGATTTATCTCAGATATTGGCTCGATGTCTGACTATTTCAGTAAAATGGTACCGTAAATTGGGAACTTGTATTAATCGAATTTTATCTATTGGAGTTCCCGGGGATCTTACCCGTCTCGTTAATAGTGGACAGCAAAGCGTTGAATTGGTTGGGTAGTGTTGGGCTCAGAGCCACAATCTAAACAAAAATAAAAGTGAAAAAGTTGTGGAAGGAATCACTGCACATAAACATGCATCGCACCAAGATACTAAAAATTAATGAAAAAACATATTAATTAAAACAAAATAAATATATAACAAAACTAAATAAAAACAAATAATTAATAAAAATCATGAGAAAGCAAGACAGCTACAGAAGGAAACATATAAAAAATAAAATAAACTGCCAAAACCTTGCAAAATAAGGTTTAGAAAAAACATAGGCAGAAGTGGCGACCAGAAAACAAATAAAAAAGGGCAAAAATAATATTATCCAAAAAATAACAGTAAAAATAAAATTCGAACATAAACTAAATTATATATTAAAAAAATAAAGAAAAATATACAAAAAATAATAAAAATAAACTTTAAGTAATAAAATAATTAAAAAGCCCTAAAAATGGCGAAAAATCGCCTATTGGTCGCACACATGCATACAAATAGTATAAATACAGTGATGAATTTCATAATTTTTAACCTTTAAAACTTTTATGCAAATTTTGAACAACTATTCACTTTAAGCTAGAAACTCTTTAGAAGTAAGGAATTTTTATTGTATATCTTGTCCTAATTTTGTATGTTTTATTCATAAAAATTTTCTGTAATGTCTCATTCACTTTTATGCTAATAAAATTATATTTATATTTATCGTCCGACCATTAAATTCCTATATATATCGTATGGCAGCGTTTCCCAAAGTTTTTTCACCGCGGCACCCTTTTTGATTTCAAATTTTTGACGGAACCCTTATATACTAATATATTCGAATTTTAATTTTAAATATTAATATGAGCTATATATTATTATAGAAAATTATAGTATTTATTAAAACAATATAATTAAAAACTTTGGTTTCCCTTTTTTTTATTGACTTAAAAATCTAAAACGGGAATAAAAATATTGTTTGCACAATGTAAATGTTGCCAGATCTAGGTTTTATAACAATACTTTGTACTGATGATGCTGAATGAAATGGAATTGGGACATATAAAATAGAATGGATATATGTTTTTTGAGGCAATATCAAATGGAATCGAAAAAGAATTTTAAATTGGATTCGTATGGAATCGAAAATTATTTATAAAGATTTTTTGGAAATATATTTACAAAAAGTTCGCGGAACCCCTGCTATCAGTTCGCGGAACCCTTGGGTTCCGCGGAACCCACTTTGGGAAACGCTGTCGTATGGTAATAGATGGTCCATGGGACGGATCTCGGGCTAACTAGTGGGTGAAAACCCTTAGTTGGGCTCGCGGGTCATGCCTCGTGGACCCCTCGGCAGTCCGCAGTCGGTTCGGTGATAATGCACAGGACCGCTACGCAGGGCGCCGTTGTATACTCGGGGCGGCTTCTGAAATATGTGGCCGGAACGAGTCGAAGTAAAATCAGGGAAGATGCGACAGCAGAGTAGAGGGGGAATTTAGGCATGATCACAACTAGATCATACGAATCATTTTTCTTTCGGACATCTCAATAAGAAATGGGTAGCAGGGGTAAGCGTAGGAATAGTCGATGAATAAATAACGTGACCATAAGATCCCCGTACAAAGTGATCTCGTAAATCAGTTAAAATGAGCGAAACAATGAGCGCATAGCCACGGGAGTGTTAGCACGAACAACAAAACACAAGAATTTCTACCCGACAGAATCGAATTGTGCCCCGAATAGAAGAAATGGTGACAGCATGAGACCCCAAAACATTTAAATATTACTAGATGTCGAATAAAAAAAATCAATAGTTTTGCACAAATGGCCAATAGTTATGCCTGAATGCATATGAGATATTTACGTGATGATCTAGTATAGCAACGATATACAACAAATTTAAACCAAATTTGATACAGAGTTGTAACAGACCTACAGAACGTGACAAATTTTTTGACATTCTTAGATAAACCATGGAAATAATAATAGTGGTAAGTGTAGTAAATGGCTCGAATATAATGGCAGAAGTAATTGTACTAATTACTACGAATATAATAAAATTACTAGATAAAATAAATAAAATATAATAATGATAGTAAACTGTACTATTTGCCTTGGGTATAGTAAGAATGATAAATATAATAAATAAAATAAACGCAAATGATAGTAGTAACTATAATAAATTCCATGGACATAATGATAGAGATCGATGAAACGAATAGCCTAAAAGTAATAATAGTGGTAACAATAATAAATTCTATAGGCATGATAATAGTGATAAACGAAATGAATAAAATATCTATAATACTAATGATAAATACAATAACAATTAGGGGCTAACTTATAATAGATGGCATTTAGTCTAGAGATAATCATTGAGTAAAGCACGTCGAAATAACCAAAACTCAATCCACTAGTAAATGAACACTTATTTCGTGATAAAGTAAACGAACCTAATCACAAATTAATTAAATAAAAATGTTCAATCACTTTATCATAAATTAGATAAATTAGGGTTAGTAAACTCGGTAAAAATTAGTGCTTGACTTATTGTAGTATGCACGAAGATACCCCAATGCCACCTAATAACAATTGGTAACCAAATTCTGCGAGGAGGTAATCGAGGCTAATGCAATAGTAACCGGGGACTACCCTATCATGATGTATACAAAGGCCAGAATAGGAGAGTCAGATAACATTTGTCGGGTTAACGGTAAGGGAATCACTAAAGTAATAGTAGTAGAGCAACTAACCATTTTTAGTTAATTTATAATAGGATACGTGAAGCATGGTACCAATTTGACCCAATAACGCCGACGATTAAATCGCAATAGTATAAATAAGAGGGATAGTAATTCCACCTAATAATGATAAATGGTTAAATTACGATGAAATTCAAGGGGGAATAACAAAAATATAAGGATTCACCCATCAAACAGCCGCCCTGCCCCTCGCCAACGTTTCCGTATTCAATCACCACTTCACTTCTCAGGGAGCTTCCTTTTATTTTTCCTTGTTTTTCATTTCAGGATGCAAGATAATAATCACGACTCCGGATTAGACAGATTGCCGAGAATACCCCGACTTCCCCCGTCGATCGTGGCTGTCCGCCATCAGTATGAGGAGTTAAAGCAAAGGCACGAGGCACTCCAGACCAAATACGCACGAATAAAGGGCACGTGGGCTCCGCCCGATGTCGTCAAAGTGCTAAGGCAGAGAATCGAGCGGCTCACTCGAGCGCGAGACGAGCTAGTCACCGAATCCCGTGCTCAGCGGCTGCTCATCAAAGAGCAATCAACTGCACTCCGCCGCGCGTTTACGGATACCGAACTTCAAGCCTGCGTCCCGGCAAGTATCCGAGCCAGGCAACTGGAAATAATCCCAGCTTCCTACCTTCCTGTCTCCCATGAATTGCCTTCATCCCCAGTCTCCAGGAACCAAGTCTCTGAAATTCTCAGTCAGTCTGTCGAGCCCGTTGTCCCTCAACCACCTGTTAGGGACACAAGGAGTGCTACTAGCGCACGGACACGCCGGCGACCGAATCGAAATCGGCGACGTCGCGAGCGACGCCGACGAGTGGCGGAGGTTCTCACCGGAGCGGAACCTACTGAGGTCTCCTGTCCGACCAACGATCCGCCTCCACCATACCAGGAGTTCGAATTTCCGGAATTCGACCCGGATATTCTCTACGCTCCCGATGTAATAATCCGATCACCTGCCCGGTCGATTCATATAAATTTGATCGACGAGGATCCGGAATCTTTCCCGGTCACCCACATCCTCGATGGACTTGGGCTCGAAGCGGAAGATATCGCCGTTCTTACGGGCGAAGTGCCTAATTCTAGCGGGGCACAAGAGATCGCAGGTCCCTCATCCAGAAGAGAAGAGACTCAATCATTAGACCCTCCGCCATATAGGCCAAGGAAGCGAAAATATTTTCCCACCGACATCGATGGAGACGATTAATGGAAATCCGAATTAGTTTATGATGTAAATAGAACGTTGGAGTGAAATTTCTTTCCCTTGAAAACTCGACATGACTAGTTTTGCAAACCATTTTGTTTCGCTGCTGGGATGAATCAAATTGTTAATAATATGATGTTTTCTTTCGTTTTCGTTTTATTTCTTATGTTGAGATGGCTAAATTAATGGGTTTAAGAGTGGTATAGCGGGACTAGAGGGTTAAACTATGGCAACACATATTAAGGTTAGATGATCATCCATAATCTTCTCTCCGAGGGTTGTCACGAATTGAAGACCACTGGATGAAAGCGTAAGCCCTTCTAACGGCAGCAAACAACTCGGGAAAGACGAAGGTCCTTCGAGGAGTAGTGCTAGAAGTGGCGTTCACCTGCTCGAATGGCATTCGGCCATTAGGTACGTTACCAACGTGATCTCGGTCACGGGTACATGATGGTTACTAAAATCACGCGGCGCATGCGGAGTTTCCCCCTAGCCATTACTGTTGAAAGTCCCAGTAGTAGGTTGAGTGAGGTGAGAAAATTTAATAACTCCGGTGCGTCCAACAGTAGCTAGGGCTCGGAATTAATGATTATCGGGTGAAATCAATTTATTAATTTACCTTCAGACTGTTTCATGTTCCTATTCCGGGATTCCTCAGTAGTTAGGTCTACAAATTGTGAGCGTTTAGTCATCGAATTATTAAACTTTATAATTTGGAAAGGTACGTCTTATATATGTGACCATACTGGCGTGTGTGTAGTGCTAATCTACTTCGTCAATTCCCTCCCAGTTGGTGTGTGGAACTGGAATTTCTGTCAACTAATCGGATTTAGCAAGGTATGAATCGATAATTTTTCTTCTTAAATGTCAACTTTTTCTTGTATAAGTTGACATTTAGCAATCTAACTATTCGCCACTTTTTGAATTTCAGTTATTGCGGGACGAAACTATCTGTAATTATACGCGACTTGTTATGTTATTAATTTTTTGCAGCTTTTAGGTAATTCAAGCGTTCATTTCGAGGAACCGTGGACAACTTTTGGAATTTGCTATGGTTAGGACGGATTGATTTATTGTCAGATCACCAAGTATGGGTTGGTCTAGTGTCCGGTATCTCATTTACGAGTTTTATTTCAGATCTATACGTCGCACTACGCTCGCACTCTCCCTTCAGTGATGGAAATTTCCGTTTCTGGCCGTGGTGACTCGGTGCTCCGAAGGGTCGAACGAGAGCACTTATCTCCGTACTATTTATCGATTTATGGCTCAAATGATTATGATTCACTGTGGTTCGATATGAAAATAAAATGCATGAATCTGGGTTTTTTTCATTCTGTGATGTTCGATTTCGGCGAGTGATCATAAATTCTTAACTTGGTTTATTATTTCGGAAAGACGTATTTACCTATGACAGGTAGCTTGTACTTTTCACATGTTGTTAGTGTTGCCTATCAGTATTGGTCATCCACTGATGGTTCTTGCTTGTGAGGGCGTTATAGGACTCGGTCAACCTCAGTAATTTGTGGATGTGTGGTTCGAGTTTGTTACGGTTTATGGGATTCAGGTTAAATCATTTGGTTGCATTGTATGGCGGAACTAGAATCAACGTTATGAAGTGTTGATATCGGAAATTAATTATGAAATTTAAGGAATTAGTGGCGGAAAATTTGGTTTACCTGCAGGGTTTTTAGCATGATTAAATTTATATTGTTCGTTATTTGGATCGAATGTTATAAGAATTTGACAGGTTTATTTTTTTCTAACTTTACGTATTTTAAAGGTGGGGATATTACATTTATTTCGCTATTTCATATTACGAGTTGAAACTATACTTTATCTATTTTCACCTTTAGTATAGGTGGGTAAACCGCAACTATTTCGTTAATTTAAACCATTAAGCATTTGAACAAATATCCGTTTTAGGATAGTTAATATTTGAAATGATGGCCACGTTAAATTAAGCGGGTGGATAAAATCTAGCGAATTTTTAACACTGGTTGATGATTTTGAATTTTTTAGAGCGGTAATTAGTCCTTAACGGAGTCAGAGTTCATAGCCACGATTTTACTTTAAATATCGAATTTCCCTTTCCTTCCCTTTAGTTGATCCTAGGTGAGATTTGTGTTTATATTACAAATTAGGAGTGCCCACTGGACTAATCGGTGTTTTGATTTTTAGCCGTTTTGTAAATCTGAATTTAGGTCGATTTTATGGGAAACTGGGTGACAACGGAATAGCCAAAAGACTATTCCCCTTTCAACCCATTTCCCCTATATGGAATAACAATTGACGTTTCAGCTACTGCGTTCTCACGACGTAGCCTTCACACGTGCACGAATTATTGGCGATTATACACGCACTTAACAAATTCGATTGGGGTGTATTTATTTTACTTTCTTGCGGTGATGTGTCGGCTGTGGTCCGGAAAAATTTCGACAAAAATATTATTTATATAACTTTTATTGGACATCACATACATCGATCAGAAACGTATTTGTCATATTCAGATTCAAAATTCACATTCTAACATTTCCCCACGCCAACATCGACGTGGAGAAAGTCTTCAAAACATCTCTTCACTCATATCAAGAATTGTTTTCACTGAGTAAGACTCAAAGCTTCGGTTCAAAAATTTGCTTCCAAAACTTGATTCCAAAAATTTGATTAAAATTATGTGAAAATGAATCGGTATATATAATTATCGTACGACCCTAACCTTGCGTGTTAAATTTGATTTAGTATAACAAAATTTGACCTTGTGATATTCTAATCTTAATTTTATTATTTTGTAACTTAATTTGACAATTTTATTTTTAATTTTTTAATTGAATTATTTCCAATTCAAATTATTTCGTTTTGGTTCCATTTTTATGGATTTTTCCATTTTTTAGTAAATTGTCAAATTTCGGTCAAATTTTTATGTTTTCGAGTTGTTTTAACATTTATTTCGTGAGGATCTTGTTGCACTTTGTTATTATTTTAATTTATTTTTGTGTTTCTTGATTTTATATTTAATTGTTTTTCTTTCTCATATTTTAGCATGGTTAGTTGGTATTTTATGTCTGATTTTAAATCTGCATGTTGTATTTGCGTGTGTGTTACCAATTCATTTAAACGATTCTCAAGGCCGTTTGTGTTCTGGCCCAACAATTGTTTTATTTCAGGGCTATATTTTTGCGTTCTATATGGTGTATTAATAAATCACGATATTTCTCAATTCGCTGTCATTTAACGGAATGAATTAAGTCTCGATGCTATACCAATAATCTACGATCTCCTGCTCTATCCAGTACTAAATAGATGTTAATTAATTCCTGGCTAACGGACTCACAAATTCAATCTGCTTCTTTGTCGATGTCCTAACTCCTTCCCAATTAATCAGTACTGAAGTCCTTATCCATTCGTTTCTATGTATCTCAAGATGTATTATCGATTGTTAATGAAATGTCAACAATTCCTATGGATTCGATGATTTCCATGTATTTTCTTCGATATTTATTGTGTATATGGGTGAATTTCGTCCGAATCCATAATGGTGTACTTATCATACGTGTTTGACTCTGTGCTCTCTCTCTGATGAAGACTGCTCGTACTATTTTCTCATGTACGCCCGCCACTGGGTGATTTATCATTTGAATATTCAATATTTTTATGTATTATTTTTTAATCTAATTGAATCTTACCGTCTGATTTTTACGGTGTAATTCATAATCACATTTCATTCAGTGACTTTGTCAGATTTACTATATTACTAGTATTGTATTGTGACTATCAAGTTAATTTAATTAAAAGGTATTTTTACATAAAATTTAGTTTTAATTGGGTTCTTGGTAAGGATGGTGCGTTTTGTCTTAGTCCGATTAGCGGAAGTCGGGGAAAACTTTATGTGGGGTACTATAAATTATCAATTTTTGGTTGATATGGCGTATTCTTTTGGGGTGGTGGAACATTGATTAAGTTCGATTTAGTAGATAGACATCACAAGTCTATTCTAAGGTTAAATTACGACACTTGTTGATTAACCCTTCATTACAGATTCAGTTACTCCTTTTATCGTCTGGCAATTTATTTAACTAATTAACATTCATCCTATTTTCATTACAAATAATTTTGTTACCTCGTTCGTCACCCCTTTATTCAAGATTTTGTTACTTTTAGCGGAGTCTAGAAATCCATATAAATTTTTAGTTGATTTATTCGTCACTTAGAAATGTATTCTAGACATATATTCTCGGTTATAATACTTTATTCTTCGTTAATTCTTGTTATTTTCCGTCATGTTGAGTTAACTTTTTATTATGTTTAGTTAAATATTGATTTCCATCTAGTTTTATTTAGTTACGTTATTTTAATTGCTTTTAATTACATATAACTATATTAAGTTTAGTCACACTCAGTTACTTTTAGTTCCATTTAGTTATTTTAAGTTACCTTTATTCCTTCTTAATTACATCTAGTTTACATTTAATCATATTCGGTTAAATTTAGTCATCCTGTAGTTATATTTATTTACATTTAATTACATCTCGTTACACTCATCTTAATTATAGTTACTTATGTCTATTACTTTTAGTTACTTTACTTATATTTCAGTTACTTTTCGTCTGGAATTAATGTATTTAATTATTTTCGTCAGCTTTAATACCTTTAATTACATTCGTCAGTTTTAATATATTTAGTTATTTTATTCACATCGATATCGAGTTTCCACCTCCCGAACCTCTCAATTTGATCCTAAGGAACTTGTGTTCATATTAGATTTTACGAGTGTCCACTGGACTACTCGGTGCAATTAGTTTAGCCAATTTGTATATTTGATTTTTGGTCGAATTTTCGGGAGATGGGCGAAAGAGAGCCAGCCAAAAGACTAGTTCTCGGTCTTTCCACCGCCCCTATAAACGAATATAATATTTACATTCGAGGCTGTCGTTTTAATTTGACAATTTATTCATTAACTTTTTATTTTAATTATTTCTGACTAGAATTATTTTATTTTTATTCAATTTATTCATTAACTCTATTCTTTTCCGTAAATTGTCAGTTTTTCGGTCAAATCTTTTGTTATTATGTTATTTTTATGTCAATTCGTGTAGATCTTGGTGCATTTGTTGTTTTAATATTTTTTCATTTTATATTTTAAATTATGTGTTTCTCGCCTTTTGAGGTGGTTATTTGATGTTTATGGGTCCGATTTTAAATATGCATGTTGTATTTGCGTGCTATTTCCAATCCATTTAAACAAAACCTTGTACTAGCCCAACAATTAAAAAAAAGATAAAAACTAGTTTTCATCATTTTAAAATTAATTTAAAACATTTTTGTTTTAATATTAAAACAATATAATTAAATTTAAAATAAAATATGAATTTATTAAATGAATTTTTGAATGCGTGCAACCATCAATGAATTGTTGCATTCAACCAAATACCCCAAGAGAATAATAATTGTTCAATTAATCATTATCAGGTTTTAATGAACCTGGACAATAATTTACGAATTCGCTGCAACATTTGTTGCAGATATTTTACAAAACGAGGCTTTAGAAGAGCCACTATAATCGTAATTTTTTACTTTATTTTATAAAATTATTAATTTTTAAGGTCTTTTTAAAAATCCAGCACATGTACCAATATATGTGCCTATGATTATAGCAGGCGGTATGATTATTATTATTTATTTTAATTTTTAGAATTTTCTAATGCTTAGATCCTGACAATGTGCCCCGACATCCAGCAAATGGCGGTATCATTATTATTTATTATTATCATTTATTATTATTAGTATTTATTATTATTATTATTTATTGTATATTTATAAAATTTTAAATATTTAGAAAATGAAAATGCGCCCCCACCAGCTTGGGCGCAACAAATGATGGCAAATATTGATTTGCTGCACAGAACGAGCAGAACGGGGTACAGTTTGCTGCGATAAACGAGCAGCTAGCTGCACATAATGACGCTATTTTAGGTTTACAAAATAATTTCACAATTATTAATTAAATAAATGTGTTGGGCTATAAGCCACCATTAAAACAAAACAAAATGACTAGGGAAAAGTCATGTCGAAAAATTGTGAGAATGGCTATTTGTAACACAAGCACGCACCGCAAACAGAAATTCAAAATATAATAAAAACATTAAATAAAACAAAATAAAAATAACAATTAATTAAAACAAATAATTAATAAATTTTGCACGAAAAATACATGGAAAAATAAAGTGAAAATACAAAACCGCCAAAACCTTACAAAATAAGGTTTAGAAAATACACAGGCGGAGGAAGCGACCAGAATAAGAATCAGCAAAAAATAAAAATGAAAATTTAATAAAATTAATACGAAAAAATTAAGAAAAATAAATAACAAAAGAGAAAAATATAAAATTAAATAAAAGCCATCAAAAAACCAGAAAAAATGGCCAAAAAAGATTCGAAATTAGCTGATTGGTCGCACACACGCACGAAAACAGTATAAATACAATAGCCATTGTCACAATTATTAACCTTTTAAAATTTTTATCTCATTTTTAAATTTTGAAATTCGCACTTTAGCAGTAGGTAATTTTTGTTTATTGTATTGTTATGTTGAATATATTTTTATGCACTTTAATTTTTTTCATTATCATGGATGGCCGCGATACTTTTTAGTATCTGCGACAGGTCCCCCTAAATTTAATTTTATATATTGATGTATTAATCGCGGAGAATGGCAAAGTAATATTCGATTCCGGCCGTTAAGTTGGCAGGACGTCGACGTGTTACTTGGTCACAAACCACCCTTCGGTGTCTGCCTAGTCTGGTCAGGTCTCGTTACACTGATCACGGGGTAGGACACCGTCGTAATTCACCGAGGCGGCCATTTTCAATGTTGGTCGGAGCGGTACGAGTAAAATGCGGGTAGATCGCCATACCTAGTGGGTTGACATTTGTAAGATGTCTAAGTAGGGATATAATATTTGTTTTTAAAATGCCTGTCGAGAAGTAAATTTTAACAACGGGGACGACTATGGTTAAGCATAGGAATAAATGCATAACACCATAAATCGAAGCGAATTCAACCAAACAAAAAGATTGAAGAATATTTTAACGTAAATCGCAATGACCGGAGCATCAATATTTTTCATTTTTCTTCTTACCGAATTATTGTCAGCAGACCAACAATAGATGTTTACGCGAAAATCGGCATTGTAGAAATTAATATTAAATATGAGTTTGGTGTAGGAATGTGTGATGTGACTTTCTAATTAATTATTTTCTTTTATTATCCTTATTGTTAAATTGATAAAAATTTTCTTTTGACTGAATTATTCCCCCTCATGTTTGTTTATAATTTTTTAAAGATCTTCGACAACATGCAGCCAGGATATAAAATCCCGAAATTAACGTCGCCGAGATCGGAAAAATCTAGCCCATCAATTCCTAATAACGATGACAAATCCCACCAGGAAATATAATCAGTTGGTCATAGAACACGAACGCACGCTCGGTACGTGGTTCGCCCCCGAGGTTGTGAAAGCCCTCCACAAACAAATTCACCGACTCACCAGGGGTCGGGAAGATCTCATTGCCGAAAACCGAGCGCAACGGATCGTGATCAACAACCAGAGCGCCGTCCTAACAGCCTCTTTCAACGAAACTGAACTAAAAAAACGTCTGGCCGGCCGTGATCTGGCGATCAAACTGAATATAATACCTGCAGAACACGTACCCGAAACGGCCGCAACGGGCCCTCCACAAATGCCGAAAATTAGCAAGAAACATAACCCCAGTAAAAACCGGCGTCGCCGTGAACGACGTCGGGCTGAGGGAGTCACCCTGCTAAAAAATGCAGCCCAGACTCTAGAAGAAGCGGCGATGCTAGTCGCCGAACAACAGGCACAACTAGCGAAAGATGCTGAAAACCTGCCGGAAACGATTGAATCCGGAGAAGTTGCTATCCAAATCGGTGCCGGTGAAACGGACGATAATCACAAGCCCTCTACTTCAATCGGGTATTGGACGGACGAATTTGGGGACGTGCTCTGTCACTCGGTTCCCCAAGTCGGATCCAATGAACTAAGAATCGATAGAAAACGAAGATTTCCCGTCGACATCGACGAATAAAAGCCGATTCTTGTGGATAACTAAGTTTCGCGTCGACAAACTAATTAACAATTATTTATGACTGATTATATCTTATCTTTATTTTCGTTTATTTTTTTTTGTTGTTATAATTGTAAAATAGAATTTTTATTTGTTAAATTTCTTAAATAAGTTTCAATATGTTTGACACAGATGAGAAAAAGATGTATGGAGGTTTGCCTGAGCATAACATAAGATTGGTGAAGCTTGATGTATGTGAATAAGATGATTGGGAAGTTGTATTTAATTTAAAATATTGAAAATTGAATTAACTATGATTGTTGAAAAATTGATTTTAAACCTTTAAAAAGAATATGTTAAGAAACGAGAGGGTAGAGGTGAGTGAAAAGAAAATTGTAGATGTTAAAAAGATTTTATTTTCTTTTGAAAGTAATCAGGAGATTTTACAAATCTTAAAAACAGCTGATTTAACAGCAAATTGCAATTAATTATTTAATACTTTAAATTTTTGCCAATTACTTAAGGAAAAGATTTTCCAAATTAAAACAAAATTCGAGGTTACTGATATTGTTTCAAACTTTTAATAATTAATTCAGAGGTAAATCGGAAATTTTAGAGGATTTAAGGATCAGGATTTTTCAAAAGCTATTAATCCAATTTTCCTTTGGAAAATATTCTATATTTTAGAAATAAAATTTAAATTACTAATTATTTAAATTTAATGCTAATCAAATTTAACGGACCAAAGATAAATAAGTAGCCAGAGTATAAATGAGTATATTTCTGGCAGTAAAGGCGCACGAATACTTACTAACGGGTAAAATGAGACCATAATGGAGATCTGATTCGGACGTATACATATAATCGATGATAACAGATGGGAAAGTGTGTGCCAATATCGAGGGAAATAGACAGGTGAAATAGACGTAAGTCCTTCTATCGGCCGTCAGGAACCCGAAAGCGAGATTATCACAGGGAGTAGTCTTGGAAACGGGGCTCACCTGCTTGTGGACTCTCGGCTGCTGTATACAGTACCAACATGGGCTTGCTCATGGGTATACAGTGGTGATGTCAAAATTGTGGGGCGTCTGGGAGAGAAACCCTAGAAAAGCAAGAGTGATTGGGGAAGCGGAGTTAACAAATGCGTATCGATTAAAACAAAATTAGTTCTACCCAGTACACCAACAAATGTTATATTTTTGTTTTTGCATTTTTAGTCACTAAGTAGTATTATTATAATTTTAGTTAACCTAATTTTTTAGTTGTACTTTAAGTATTAGAATTTTCGAATGTTTAGATCCTGACAATTTGCCCCCACATCCAGCAAATGGCGGTATCATTATTATTTATTATTATCATTTATTATTATTAGTATTTATTATTATTATTAGTATATTATTATTAGTATTTATTATTATTATTAGTATATTATTATTAGTATTTATTATTATTATTAGTATATTATTAGTAGTATTTATTTATTATTAGTATTATTATTATTAATTGTAAATTTATAAAATTTTAAATATGAGCAAGAATGAGCAACCCTCACAAGCAGCAAATGGCGGTATTATTATTATTAATTATTTTTAGTATATTATTATTATTAGTATTTATTTATTATTAGTATTATTATTATTTATTGTAAATTTATAAAATTTTACATATTTAGAAAATGAAAATGCGCAACCAGCTTGGGCGCAACAACTTTTGGCAAATATTGATGCAAGATTTGCTGCACAGAACGAGCAGATCACTGCACAGTTTACCGGAGTAAACGCAGCGATTTTTGCATTACAAAATGCGGTTGAGGGAAATTTAAATCCCAATTTTTAAATAAATTTTTGTTTTTTTAATTTTATTTTTTAGTTAAAATGTAAAACATTTAGTAACCCAATTTGAGACCTAATTGATTTAATATAGTTGATATAGTTAATATAATTGATTTCATCAGTCGAGCAATCAGCAATCCCAAATATGAAATAGAAAACCACTCAGCTCGATTTTGATTTGCTGATGGGTTACGGATTCCAAATTTTTATTTTTCATCTTGCTTAATGATATGTTTTAGGTTTTCAGAAAAAAATCACAGAACGAGCAGAACGCTGCAGTAAACGCAGCGATTTTAGCATTGCAAAATGTTGTTGAGGGGATTTTAAATCCCAATTTTTAAATAATTGTTTAAATTTTTGTTTTTTTAATTGCATTTTTTAGTATTATAATGTAAAACATTTTAAATTATCATTTTAATAACCCAATTTGAGACCAGACAGAATTGATTTAATATAATTTTATGTAAGAGTCACGGATTTCAAATTTTTATTTTTCCTCCTTGCTTAATGAAAATCTTTTGGACCTACATTTTTGTTTTAATATTAAAATATAACCTTAATTCATTTTAAATTAAAATATGAATTTTTTTTTAACGAGTTTTCAAATGCTGTCGACCATGGATGTATTGTGCCATTCAATCAAATTGCAGTATCAGGCGGCAGCTACAAATGTATTGGTGGTAGAAAACCAGGATCAAATCCAACAACAGATGGCAGACACCAATGAACAGTTGGCAGCCAATAATGCACAACACACTTTAACGCCAGAAAGTGGAAGAATACCACCAAGTAGAGGGAAACAAAAGAAAAGTCAATATTTAAAATATTAAGAGTAGCTTTTAATATTTATAAAAAGAAAGCCCAAAACTGTAATTTTTCACCCAGAAGCACGAAATTTGTAAAAATACAACAGTTAAATTCATACTATACACATTAAATAAATAATTTGTTAGCGAAAATTCGAAATTGAAGTTAAAAATCAATAACCTTTTTACAGCATTTGTAATTTACCTGGAGCAATCGAAAAAGGACAACCTTCAAATGCGGAGTTGAAAAAACGGAAATTAAAAAGAACGCTTTTATAGAATGTAAAAAGGGGAAAAATACGAATATTCAACGTTATGAAGATGACGAAGATTTTTCATGAAATTCAATCAATTAATAATTTCACGGTTTTTATATATTTCAAAAATATCCATCGAAACTCTAGATTTTTGTTGATGAAGATATAAGAAAAAAGGACTAAGTTAAAAGATAAAATTAATTAACTTTTTACAGCATTTATAATCTACCAATTTCAAATGTGGAGGTGTAAAAAAAGGAAATTAGCTTAAATAAAATAATTTTTATAGAATGTCAGAAGTAGACAAAATCCGAATATTCAACGCTATGAAGATGACGAAGATTTTTCATGAAATTCAATCAAATTAATAATTTCACGCTTTTTTATATATTTCAAAAATATCCATCGAAACTCTAGATTTTTGTGGATGAAGAAATAACAACAAATGATTTACATAAAAAATAAAATTAATTAACTTTTTACAACATTTCTAATATACCAATTTCAAATGTGGAGTGTATAAAAAGACAATTAGCTTAAATAAAATAATTTTTTATAGAATGTCAGAAGTAACTCTAGATTTTTGTAAATGAAGAAATATCAACCGAGGATTTACATAAAAGATAAAATTAATTAACTTTTTACAGCATTTGTAATTTACCTGGAGCAATCGAAACATGAAAACCTTCAAAATTGGAGTTGAAAAAAATCGAAAATTTGAAAGGACGCTTTTATAGATTTTTTTATAGGTTTTTTGATCAGGTCAGTTTTTTGATGACAGTGTGAATTTGGTTTTGATGAATCTTTGAATTTACTTTAATATATGTTGTTCTCGTGGTTATTTTTGAATGATTTGGGAATTAGACAGAATGAATAATTAATTATATGGTTATTAAATTTTAAATTATATTTAATTATATTAGATATTATTTCAACAGCAAAAACAATAATTATTTAAATAATTATAATATGAATGTATAAATTGAATATCATTTAGAGCAGTGTATATCAACAGCAGACCAAAGCAAACCTTAATTATGACTAAAATATAACTTCATAATGAACTCTAGACAATTGGATAACAAATTTACGATATTCAATATTAAATAATTATTGTAACACTCTGGGAGGAATTGCACGCCTTCAAAAAACTTATAATTTACCACTTCTAATTTATTTTTAAGCTTGGATTTGATTGAAATGAATATTCGCTATAAATAACTTTTAACTATAAATCAAATCAAAACATTTTAAATTAGGTTTTGTCTTCACTTTTATAGCCTGTTATCAAATAGCATTTATCGATCAATTTACTGTTGTAACCCACTTTTACATCATTGACGTCAATTAATAGATTAAATCCCTGACAGGCTGTCGAAATAACCAATTCAATTTTTCAATTTGTTTTTGTGAGCTATTAATATAATGGTTAAATGAAGTTATACGCTCCTATATTCAAGTTTTGTTAGCGAAAGCCAGTGCAAGCACCGAGTGAGATTAGGTTAAGACGATAAAGCGTAAGAGCTATCTGACACTAAAGAGAAAAAGGACGTGCGCTTCGTAAATTATCACTCTATTGGATCACATCTTCAAATGCATATGCCCACATCATACAGTACAAACGGCGAATGCTGAGCGACTCACGCATAAAGGTATAATTTTATTTCTGAACGACATAAGTGCTAACAAAAATTAAAAATAATTTTTGAAAAAACATGGTATTTTAATAAAACTTCAGATGACAAAATCAGATTAATAAATGTCATGGAATATTTTCATTTTGAAATATTTTTTGATACCTAAAATGTCATTAAATCAATAATTTATAAATTTAACAAATTTGAATATTTAAATTGTACTTGTGTTAATAAGGAAACATTTTTTAAAGTTTTGTTTAGTTTTATTAATTCGTTTTATTAATAATCTTATTTTCGATTTTTTTTTCTCACTTTTCTTTCTCAGAACTCTGGAACAACACATCCTCCATTTCATATATTTTCACTTTCATTATTCATTTAATAATTATTTGATTTTTATTATTTAGATATCTTCAGTAATAATATATATTAAAAATTAATAAATATAAATTAAATCGATATTGATATTGATATTGATATACCAAAAATGTTGTGATATACAAGCATTATACATTTGAATTAAGCCACATTTTCTTGGGTATATAGAGTAACTACTTAGATCAATATCTGTAAACGCCAGAAAGTAGAAGAAAACGCCAAGTAGAGCGAAACAAAAGAAAAGTCAATATTTAAAATATTAAGAGCAGCTTTAAAATGAAATAAAAAGAAAGCCCAAAAATGTAATTGTTCACCCAGAAGCACGAAATTTGTAAAAATACAGCAGTTAAATTAATACTATACACATTAAATAAATAATTTGTTAGGAAAATTCGAAATTTAAGTAATAAATAAATTACCTTTTTACAGCATTTGTAATTTACCTGGAGCAATCGAAAAAGGAAAACCTTCAAATGTGGAGTTGAAAAAAAACGGAAATTAAAAAGATCGCTTTTATAGACTGTCAAAAGGAGAAAAATCCGAATATTCAACGCTATGAAGATGACGAAGATTAATAAAGGAGACGAAGCTCTTAATGGCAATAATTAACTTGACAAAACCTGCAATTAAAAGATTATCATCATTGACAATGTTTGAACAAGAGGAGCCTGAGGCGAATTGGATATTTTCTCAAATCAAAAGGGTTTATTTAATATACATTATTGCAGATGAGATAATTTTATTACATTAGTATAATAATAGCAACATTTATAGTAATTTGAGTATCAGTTGTAATAATAATAATACTAGTGGTAGGAATAAAAAATATAAATAGTAGTTAATAAAAATAAGAACTTGAAGACAATAAAATAGTTCCATAGACAAAGTAATACAAGTGCCGACAAATAAATCGATTACACAACCAAAAAAAAATTTTCAAACCTTCAGAATCAAAAAATACTCAGCTAGGTTGAATAATAGAGCAGAGGTTCTCAAATGGGGTGCCTTAGCACCCCAGGGTGCCCAGTCGGCGAGAGAAAAAATCTAATAGGGTATCCTCAAACCTTGTATTCCCGGTGACATGGCCAAAAACGTTTGAGAATCACTGCAATAGAGTACTAACTATCAACTCAGTTAAGATGACTTATCAAATTCCGCGGGGATTGTTTTAATAAAGAAATCAGTATATATCCATAAAGAAATGTCAATGTGAAATTTTTGAGTGTCAAAATTTTTTTTTCTTTAAAACCCCTTTTAATACAGTATAATCATAATTTAGTTTTATGATTAATTAATTATTTAATTAATTTTGATTTATTCACTGATTTATTCAATTAATCTCGCTCTTGAGCGCTCGCCTTTATTGAAGATTTCAAATTTGTTCCTTCCACAAAGACGAATTGGACTTCGGAAATTTTAGTAAAACATTTATGTGACAAATTTGGTAACGATTTGGTAATAAAATGTACTTGTACTAAATTGTTGTATTAAATATCTAATTGGAGTTCTAAGATCCGATTCTCCATGAGCAAATTTGCATAGCCGCCCATACTTACATGTTACGTTCAAAAATTTTTAAAAAAAAATACTTATTAAAATAAATAATTAAAACCAATTACCAACAGCCAATCAAAATCGTGCTGGATGGTTTTCTATCTCATATTTGAGTCATATTTTGTATTGCTAGTTGCTAAAATTTTATTTGAATAAATTTTAAATAATTTGTCGATAATATCACTATATCGAAATTAGTAATTTAAGTGGTAATAATAAATGGTGCACAATTTCTGTAACCGAGGTTATCGGATAGTAATTTTAGAATTACCCCTCGGATACCGGATAACCTTATAAACAAATAATATTGAACTTCAATATCAATACATGCGTAATTATATATTTTGAATTTTGAATTTGAATAAAAGTATTTCAGGAACACTAATGCATTAAGTGACGCACAAGAAAGACGAGATCTTATTGTGGTACAGAAATTTCCAAAAACTGAAAAATTTATCTCTAAATCTCTTGAAGTCCACTTTAGTGTCATATACAGCATTTGTAACATTCATTTAATCAATTAGTATTTTTTGTTTAATTTTCATTGGTTAATATTTCCAAGGTTATTCATGTATTTATTAGATCAACAAATAGCTACATAACATTATGGAGGAATTTGTCAGAAATGTAGATAAAGGAATTTCAAAAATCAAAAATCACACGAAAGTAATATAAAATCTCAATTAGGGAAATTTTAATCAGAAATATTAAATGTTTAAAACATTTCAAACCATTGTGATTTAGGATATTTAATAATTAAATTAATCAAGTTTAAATTAATTGTCACTGAATTATTTATAATATCTAAAATCAATTATTATTGAATTAAATATTTAAAATTATTTAGTAATAAAATTATATAAAAACGGCATGAGCCATAATAAAAAGATTTTCTATTTTTCAGAGATTTATTTCTTCTAGCGTGTGTAATATTTCACTAGTTGCAACTAGTTATTGTCAATTTTGTATTTTGATGTTTTTTAACCGATATTTTTATTGTATATTAAGCATTTTGACCAAGATATTAAAAAACTGGAAATCTCTGTAATAAATCTAAATCTATTGTCTGAGCTTTGTTTACAAGACTTTATAAACACAGTTATTTATTCCATCTTACCAGATTTTTTAGATAAAATAGAACATATGCCGAATTTCACAACAGGAGACGTATTTTTGCTCAATTTATTTCCATGTGGAAGATTTGGATGAATATATAATATTTATATCACTTCAGCAATCTCTAAGAAGTCATCAAAATGAAAATGGTTTAAATAATCGATTTCTCGACAATCAGTTTTTGTAATTTTTACAATCGCATGATTCGTAAGTTAAATATATATATATATATATTATAATAATTATGTAACACATTTAATTTGTGAAATAAAAAATGTTATTAAAGTGAAATAGCAATATTAAACTTGCTAAAAGTGGGCGCAATTATCTAGAAAGTCAATAATTCAAGATAAACTTCAAAAACCAATATGCCATGATAGAACGCTGAGATAACTTTATCATTTATTATTATTATTATTATTATTATTATTATTATTATTATTATTATTATTATTATTATTATTATTATTATTGTTATTATTATTATTATCTGTATTGAATAATAATAATAATAATAAACATAATAATAATAAATAATAATAATATTAATAATAAATAATACTAATAATAAATAATAATATTAATAAATAATAATAAATAATAATAGTCACAGCAACAATAACTTGATTCAAACAAATCTAAATATTTATCATTATCATCTATTATTATTATTAATTATCATTATTTATTATTAATATAAATATTTATTACTATTATTATTTATTATTATTATTATTTATTTAATTACTATTTATTAATATTATAATAATAATTATTATTATTATTATTCAGTACCGATAATAATAATAATAATAATAATAATAATAATAATAATAATAATATATTAATAATAATATATTAATAATATTATATTAATAATAAATAATAATAATAATTAATAATAAAATAATAATAAATATAATAATAATTAAACATAATGATAATAATAATAAATAATAATGATAATAATAAAAAAATAATAATAATTATAAGAATAATAAATAATAATAAAAATAATATTAATAATAATTATTATTAATAATAATAGTCACTACCCGGAGATACACTTATGACATCACACACTTGATTACATAGTAAAAGTCAGAATAGTCGAATATGGAAGTCAAAAAAAAGTCGACAGATGGTGAAAAATCAGCCGACTGCAAACCCAAAAAAATAACCAACATCTAACAAATACCAAATAAGAATTCCAAAAAATCGTCAACAATTTAATTCAAATAATTTTTGGGGAAAAGTTAATAAAATAATACGTTCGCCTACTACAGTAATAATATCTCCCAGTTAACTGATACCCTTTTAAAAAATTGTATTATTTTTGGCCCCCAATGTTTCGAATATTTTTTTAGGTTTTAATATTGTCGAATATTTTTTTGTACTACAGTTTCTACGATTTTTTCGGGTTTCAGCATTGGCGACAATTAAAGCTTTTTTTCTTTGCCGACTTTTTTTTGGCTTCCATAATTATATTCCATATAGTTGTAAAGAATAAAAAAAATAATATTTTATTAATTATTAAATTAAAAATAATTACAATATTAAAATTAAAAAATAATAAAAAACAAAAAGATAAAAATAAGAGTTATAAATAATAATGAATATTATTAATGAATATAATGAATATTATTAATGAATATAACGAATATTATTAATGAATATAACGAATATTATTAATGAATATAATGAATATTATTAATGAATATAATGAATATTATTAATGAATATAATGAATATTATTAATGAATATAATGAATATTATTAATGAATATAACGAATATTATTAATGAATATAATGAATATTATTAATGAATATAATGAATATTATTAATGAATATAATGAATATTATTAATGAATATAATGAATATTATTAATGAATATAACGAATATTATTAATCAATATAATGAATATTATTAATGAATATGAATATTATTAATCAATATAATAAATATTACTAATCAATATTATTAATCAATATAATATATATTATTAATCAATATTATTAATCAATATAATGAATGTTATTAATCCGTTGGAGTCCTTTTTCTGCCCAAACTGTACTAAATGTATGGGAATAAAATTCCGTACCAGAAAAGATGGGGATGAAAGTTATATTTTACGATGTCATAAATGCAAAAACGAAATAAGTTTGCTTAAAAATACATTTTTCACAACACCGAAATTAAATGGAGTATCCCAAAAGTTATATCGGCACGTACAATATTAAAAATTGCATTGCAATACTTTGAAAATAAAGCTCATAGTGAAATTATGCGCAATACATCAGTGAAATCATCAAAAACGGTTGTTGGTTGGACAAATTTTATACGGAATGTTATGACAAAGGAGCGAATTATGAGACCAAAAATAGGAGGAGTTGGTAAACGCGTTCAAATTGACGAAAGCTTGTTTCGTGGGAAAAGAAAGTACAATCGCGGAAGGTTATTATTAGGAGATTTTGATGTGGAAAATGAAGCAGACAGGGGTTTGAGAAGATCAAACTACGGAACAAGAATAAACGGACCGTGGATTTTTGGAATGGTTGAAGAAGATACCAATGAAATGTTTATGTTCTATGTTGAGAAAAGAGATGCTGCAACACTTTTACCGTTGATTGTGGAGCATGTTGAACCTGGAACGACTATTGTATCAGATGGCTGGCGCGCCTATTTAAATATTATATCCTTAGGTTTCTTTCATGAGGTGGTAAAACATGAAGAAAATTTCATTGACCCGATAACTGGAGCCAATACACAGCGTATTGAGTGCGGATGGGGACAAGCCAAACTTTTGATTATGAAATTGAAAAGGGGAACTACTTTGGGTTTGTTACAGAGTCATTTGGATGAATTCGTTTTTCGAAAACGTCATGGAGAAAATGTTTTCGTTGCATGGTTGAGAATTTGAAATAATATTGTTCCGTAATAAAGTATTATTGATTAATTTAGTTTATTTTTAATGTATATAAAATTACTAAATTTAATAAATTAAAAAAATAATGATAATTTTATATTCTGTTTATCATTCGATAAGTAGTCTTTAGCTATTTGATTAATATTTTATGGCATTACTGTATTTCACCCTCCCTTTAAAGTAATTTCAACTACCCCAATTATAAAAATTAATTAAAGTGAAATTAAATTATAAAAAAATTAGGTACTACTTTATTTCACCCCCCTAAAGTATTTTCAACTAACCAAAATTAAATAATTTTATTAAAATATATTTAAAATTTGTGAAAATTTTAATAATTAAAAATTCTTATCGTCATAATTCGGAAATCTTGTCTCAGAAAGTAAATTATATCCAGTAAATAAATCTTCCCGTTGTCTTTATTATAAATACAGTCAAAAATTGCGCATTTATAAGCGACATTTCCGCCATCTTTGTTTACGATTCCTCCTCCTGGAAGAGACGATTGGAAGCTTTCGATTAAAAATCCATTCTAGTTTAAAATTTTTGTTGTGTTATTTTGTGATACAATGATGGTGTGTCTTCCAAATAGACAGAATTTCATAAGATAATTTTCATAAAATAATTCTGGAACTAACATAAACCACTCAGCAAGCATCATTAAATTTGCCCATTTGTTTTTAGAAAATACTTTTCGGTAAAAGCAGTTATTGTTAACTTTTTCATCATCTGATGTTTCCAACGCTCGATTTAAATCAAAATAATTTTTTCTTTGTTTCAACCTAATATCATTAATATCTTTTTCCATACGCTCTTCGAATGAGGCTATTTTACTTTCATTTTTATATAAATAAAAAAAATGGCTATCGTGAGTATTGATATTTGAAATTGGATTATCAATTAAATTCATTGTAGATATTTTGTATTGAGTTTAAATAGAAATTTTCAAAATGCCTATATTAAAAAAATATTATATTTAAACAAAATGCATTACCTAAATATTTTTATGTATTAAAATTTATATCTATGGTTTTATTTTTATAAAATATTTTATAAATTTCCAACCACTAAAAATAGATTTCAAAAAA
Organism: Schmidtea mediterranea; assembly: GCA_022537955.1. Classification (NCBI taxonomy): domain Eukaryota; kingdom Metazoa; phylum Platyhelminthes; order Tricladida; family Dugesiidae; genus Schmidtea; species Schmidtea mediterranea. The sequence continues at coordinate 322,649,218 of CM039679.1, forward strand.
TTTAATTTGACTAATTTGATATATTTTTTATTACAAATATTGACTTAAAATGAAAGAGTAAAAAGTGCATATGAAGGCAACGGAAAGATTTAGATGACCTATTGTAGTATGTTGTGGTTTTACAAATTCTATTAACCTATTATTTTTGAGGTTCCGGATTATACTTTTTACACCATACCCTTCCATTCAGTTATTCACAAAACTATCATTATGCGGTGTACCTGATAGGTAATAGAATATAAATTACAAGCAATTTCAAGGGAATTTCTATCAGATACACCCATAGAAAATCAATACTAAATTATTTATTTATTAACTAAATTATTTATGATTAACAACAAAACAAAAATCAATCTGGAAATTTGTTTATCCTAATGTTATAATAGATTTTCATTTATCTTCTTCATTTGTCCTAAACTTCTTGTGGTCTTCAACCGTCTTTTGCTGGCCCTCTCGTCTTTTCCTGAACGAGTTTTGTAACGAGATTGTGGAATTGAAGATATTCTATTTGGTGGTATTGTGGGATTTGTGGTGTTTAACCTTGACATCATACGCACAACTTTTCTTGCCCCCAATGGTCACCCGTTGCTAAGCAACGTTGGCAATGTAGCCACTGGTTATGAGATCGCCAAAGGTGAGCGCTACGAAAGAACTGCTAAAGCCTGATATCATAGTGGGTTCAACGCACTACCGATAGAAGGTCTATTTGCGATTTTCCTAATTTCGGTCCCTTTCACATTAACGCGTTTCAAAAATCACTCCTTGTCCGAATCCTAGTTACTAGTTCTAATTAAACAATTTTATTCCCAACATGACAAATTAGTGGAACGACAAGAGAAAGAGACGATGAGATAACACAAATATATTTATTTATGGATCCATCGAATAATTCAACTTGATGAAGAAGTTGGTAGTGCGAAACGCCTGGCGCGTTCCGCCTTACCCAGACGTCGTGGTAAAGTTTTTGCCACTGGCTTAGTTACGTCAGTGGCCTCTCTGTATGCCAACTGAGCTGGCGCAAATACGAGTGGATACGTCACGGCATTACCCTCTTGGCAAGCCGATAACGCCACTTCTAAACTGCGAACCTGTCCATCCACGCTGTACGGCATTCAATTTCTTATACAGTATCTTCATCCTTGCTGGTTCTACCCACGTCGCTTTGATTTTTTGTATCTCCCTTGATAATTGCAGAAATTTTCTTTCATTTTACTAAATCTAATATTAACCTATTTGCGGAAAGCTTACTAAATATCTACTCTACTAGGCCGTGCTTATTATTTTACTATTAAACTACTATTATTTTTCCATCTTGGAATTCAGTAACAGTTAGGCAAACAATAAAGAAAATCATCAAAAGACATCCAAGGTTTATTGATTAAGACATCATCAACGCCGGATTGAGCTTGTGTAGTGATTGTTTTGATATCGCTTCGGCCTTTCATGAGAGTACGGATGATCCCGCCGTGTATTGGTGACACGATACTCTCCTCGCATTCCTTTAGAAAAAATTCTCCTCGGAACAACCACGTTCATCGGGTGGATAGTTCCTCCAACACTGGGTCATTGAGCTCGTAGGATATGCCGTACGACGGAGCATACCCGTCGGTACTTGGAATTCTGCCGGCAGCGATATCGGCGTTCACCCTGGCCAAATGATATCTGGTCATCTCTACCTGGCAATCCGTCTGTTTTTGTCGTTCGTTGAGACGGGCTAATATAAATTCGGAACGGCTCCCGCTATCCCGGGTGGGATTCTGGCCCGGTTCTCTTTTGATCGCCACATGGGGAAGGTCCACATCATCGTAGGCATTCGAAGAACTTCCTCTGAATTTTCGCACTGGCGAGATTGAAAACCCCGCATCTCACATTGCTTGTCTGCATCTCGCGGCAGAGTGGGAAGGGAAGTGTACGTGATTCGCGAAGCATCGATCCACGACTCATTTAAGACATAAATTGGATAATGCGACTAATTATTATGAAAACAATTTATCGGCGTCGCGTTATTCGTGCAGTTTTCATTAAATGAGTTAGCCTGACACGGTACTTATGGTATTTTATTCTACCAGCTCATACACGGGTACACGATAAAATAGGTTTATAGAAAACAGTGGCGCCTATAGGGTCTGTCGAGCTTCCACTGTATGGAAATACTGGGTCATATGAGCTTAAACCTCGACTAACTCTTGAAGTACGTGTGAGTGTCTTGTGCGTTCGTGCTTTCGTTTCATTGACGAAGATCCTGCGGTCACGAGTTATTGGCGGATGAACCGAACTTACACAACTCGACTGGGGTGTGTGGATTTTAGTTACTTGTGGTGCTGTTTCGGCTGTGGGCCAGAAAAAGTTCGACAAATAGAACATAGTTTGTTGAAGCATTTTATTTATATTATAATCTGCATAATTTGGCATATAATTGGCATCATCCTTGGCATACAATTGGCATCATTGGCATACGTAATAACAATTCCCCGCGCAGACGCCCAAGCAGAGCTCACTTGAGGTTGTTTGTGCGCTGCGTGGAGAAAGTTTTCGAAAATTGTCCACTTACAAAGTAAAATCGAGCCTTTTAGTTCAAAAACTGGTTCGTTCAGTTATAAAAAGTTAAAACAAATTAGTTCTAAAACGTGTTCACATGAGTGAAAAATAGTGTTAACATTCTGTGAAAATGAATCAGTATATATACCTGTTCAGTGACCCTAACCTTGCTTATAAATTTTAATGTAGTAAAACAAAATTTGACCTTGAGCTTATCTGTAAAATCTTATCTAATTTTATTATTTTCATGATTTAATTTTACAATTAATTTCTTTAATTTTTAGTTGAATATTTCCAATTAAAATTATTTAATTTCTTCTCTACTTTTCATGAACTCTTGTTCTTTTAATTAAATTGTCAATTTTCGGTCAAATTCTTATGTTTTCATGTTATTTCTGTGTCTATTTTGTGTTGATCTTGTTGCATTTTGTTATTATTTTAGTTTAGTTTTATGTTTTCTACTTTAATTATTTCTTTCTCGTATTTTAAAGTGGTTATTTGATGTTTTATGAATCTGATTTTAAATCTGCGTGTTATGTATCGTGCTATTCCCGATTTATTTAAACAAAACCTTGTTCTGGCCCAACAGTATAATCATTGTGGTATTTTTTTTCCACTGAGGTTTTATCACTAACCCTTGTGTCCTCGCTGAAGCGTTGTCATTCTGTTCAAGGTCCATCTTGATATTCAAATTTAGTTATAATTTGTGAACTTCCTTCTCAAACAAACTAAATTTGTCCACTTCTTCCTTGTGCTGTCTCCAAGAGTTGGTTTTGCTGGATCAATTTCTTGGCAGCGCCTGGTTGCGTCGACATCTCGTCCATTCGACTGTAGCGTCATATCATTGACTAAGCGCTTTGAGATTGTGTCAGACCGTTTTAAAGGTTTTTGTTCATAAAAGAAATGGAAGTAATTCAGTGACGATACACTGGGTTGTGGAAATTAAAACGATAGTGATATTTACACTGACGACCTTCATGGATTTTCATGGATTTTCATTACTCAGAACTCGTCTTTTTGATAGTGATTATCCATAAATCCCCGATGAAAGGCAATTGGTAAAAATAAACTTACATAAAAGAAGAGTCTTATTTTAGTGCGGAATTCTGTTCGTATTTCCGTGGAAACTTCAATGAGTTGATTGCTGTGTGTCCTATTGAATGAGTTTGTTCTTTATTTTAAATAATTATTTAAATTAATAAATTAATCAAATTACTCTAATCAAAACAGATCAGCACCAAAATTAAATGAAATTTAATTATGAATAAATGATTTTACATTTGATATGTTCAGTACTAAATACTTAGATACCTTCGCGTGATTCATATACCTTTGCTAAATTTCTAATTTCTTCTCTTGTCATATTGGCTTTCGTCGATATATTTTCTTTCAAACGGTTGTTCCGAACTCTGTGGCATAAAATCAAATTGACGATGTTGTATTTTGAAATTCCACAGTCATAAACTTCGTCAACGAGTTTCTTTACTCGAATTTCAAATATAACGAATCTTTCATAGTGGTTTTATCTCACTGGTGATAATTCACAAATTTTGTCCATAATAGACTTCTTTTTTGTAAATGTGTCGTTAAACCATTCACGAGGATTTTCACTAGATATGGATATGTCTTTAAATTCTTTCCAAAAAATACTTACTAAATTCAAATCATTAAGTATATCTAATCTTCAATGTCCTTGAGCCATTGTTCTGCTTCCGTCATGCTTCGGCCATCCAATCTTTTGACATTAAAATTTAAAATGTCTTTTACCTTTTTAGGTAAAGATTCCATAATCAGCTTCCGATTCTGAATTCTTGTTACCGCATGAATCGGTTCGAGTTTTTCGGCGCGGTGTCCAGTTACAGTCTCTTCAAAAGTCATAATTTATATAGCAATTTATTTAATTTGTTGGGCCAGAACATAAACGGCCTTGAAAAATGTTTAAATGGATCAGAAACACACACGCAGATACAACACGCAATTTAAAATAAACCTGAAAAACACCAATTAAACCATATAAAATCTGAGAAATAAAAGAATTAAATATAAATTAATAAACATAAAAATAAAATAATAACAAAATGCACCAAGATCCGCACGATACCTACACAAATACAACAAGAAAACACGACAAATTCGACGAAATTGAAAAAATCAATTAAAGTTCATTAAAGTGAAATTTAAATCGAAAAACTTGAATTAGCAATAATTCAATAAAAATTATAAATAAAAAATTATAAAAATAAATCGAAAAATAATAAAAATTAATAATAGAATTTGCTAGAAAAGAACAAGGTCGAATTTTGTTTTACTACATCAAATTTCACACACCATAAAATTAGGTATATATACTGACCCATTTTCACATTTAACTTAACCATTTTTGAAAACGAACCATTTTTCAAACTGTTTTAAACTATATTTTGAAAATTGTTAGAACCATTTTGAATCAAAACTTGATTTTAAATTCATTGTCGGATTCAATTTTTAGGTGAGAATTATTTATGGTGGAACCCTCTTTCCACGTCACGTCCTTGCATCTCAATGGAGCTCTGCTCGGCGTTGGCGTGGGGAGAGAGGTATTTATGTCATTTTGTATTATGATTTGATGTTTTTATGGAATGGTTAAAAAGGGTAAATTTATTGTTTTATAATTAATAAATATTATGAATATACATAACTTATTTGATATACTTTTTATAAATTTTAATGTCGAAATTTTTCCGGCCCACAGCCGACACATCACGCAAGATAGAAAAATCAACATAGTGCAGATTCATGTAAGTGCGTGGAAAATCGCCAATGATATGCACCCGTGAAGACTCAGCGTGCGCAACGCAGCGGTCGTAACGTAAATAATTATCCCTATAGCTGAAGCGAGAAATAAGGAAGAAGTCTCTGGCTGCTTCCTCGTTTCTCAATTCTGTAAAATCGACCTAAAATTATATTATACACGGCTTAAAATCATCACACCGAGTAGTCCAGTGGGCACTCAGTAAATATAATATGAACACAATGTGCGCCTAAGGTCTATTAAAGGGAAAGGATACGGGGGTAAACTAAATTGAAATCGTTGGTTAATAATTTTGAATTAAAATGGTAAAAACTCATCAAATAGGTGATTTAGTAATTCATTTATTGGAAAATTTAGATGATTATTAAATGAACAGAAATATCTCATCGATTAATTTAAATTGAGTAATTAATGATTAGCGAGCGAGGATAGGTAAACCATCGACTCAATTGATACAATTCATTTTTTTGTAATAATAATTAATTCTTAATTAAAGTAATATGATTTATTTTTAATAACATTAACATAATGAACCAGTAAAGGATAAATTTGTTGGTTAAATTCCATTAGTTCAGTGATTATCATTAACGTAATTACGGTAAAGGTAGAAAAAATATTTTTGGTTAAAAAATCAAGAAAAATGTTTAGAAAATGAAGTAAAGTTTCAATTCACTAAGTAGAATATTTACCTAATCTATTAAAATAAAGTGGTCCATTACTTAGCAAAATTTGCCTATTAATTTTCAAAGCGAAATCAGTAGTTTGAATAATAAAAATTAATATGATTCGTTGAGTTAAGTTAATACAACTATTGATTAAATTCATCAAGAAAGTAATACCTTGATTTGTAATAGAATAACTCTTCGAGAGAAAAATAAAGAAATGCATTGATTTAAGACAAAAATCCTTTTCCGTAAATTTAATATAAATGCAGGAATCCAACATAAATCAAGGATAATAGGTTATTAAAATAAAATCGACGCAAATGAGAATAACAAAATTCAGAATAACGAAAAAGACATGAGAAATAATTAAATGTCATATTGATATCACGCGAGATAAACATCCATCGAATTACGATCCCGAAACATGTCGAATAAAATCCTGATAATAAAGGTTCACTTGCGAGATCCGCTATCGCGTTGCCCTAAACGACGATAAAATACATTCAAACCGCCAAAATAGCAACTTACGGAATAGCTGCAATACAATCGAAAAATTAAATTCTAGAAAAATATCTAAGATCGTACGGTAACTCCTTCGAATAAAATCAGAATAGATAAACAGTGGATATAAACAAACTAAACACTGAAGCTCCGACAACAATATCCGCCGGAAATCGTTCGGTTAAGATCATCGAGCGATTCGTCTACTTAATTTATCCGGTTCAGCATCCGGCCTTGACTTAAACGTGCAATTTGTATGCACCTAAAATTGTTATATCAAACTTGTCAACAAATTTACAAATTCTAGCTGAAATTATACACAGATAAAACTTTAGAATTAAAATACATATTGGCACTAAAATAAACTAATTATCAGCCTTATCCCACATATATTATTACTTGCACTATTATATAACTTGCTTTAAAGGAGCGCATACTGAAAGGCCAAAGCGAGCATAGGTCTTCTATCGACAGCTCGTGAACCCGAGGATTGTCCGAGCAACTATAGTACTAGCACATGGTACTCAATTTTTGCGGGCAGTCCACCAATTGAACACATTACCAACGTTGCTTAGCAACGGGTGCCAAGTGGCGATCAGCATCATTTTGTATGGCGTTACGAGGGTAATTAGAGGGATAAGCAAGATATGAAACCCTGTAACCCACCAAATTCAAAAAGTGTCTAATTGATTCTCTCATCACTTATTACAAAGATAATTTAATTAACTAGAGATCCAATAAGTATTCTCTCTTAATTAATAAAAAGGAATCAAAACTTATCATAGTAAAAATTAAATATTTTAGAAATATATAATTTTATTATAAATAAATGTTTGCTTGTTTATTCGAACTTTATATAAATTATTATTTAACCGCTTGATCTAATTTATAAACTAAATTATTTGAGATTTTAGCATATAACGTGTTTTTACTAATTATAAAACGTTAATGAATATTTTTACATGTTATTAATGGAGATTTCTGTTATTTTCATTTAAATAACGACCCAGCGTTGACTTGAATGCGAGCGTCTACCAACGTGATTTTCCCGGCACAGTTATTTAATGGATCAGTGTCATTATCCAACAAGAAGTGGGCAGAACCTAAATAGAGATTTTGTTATTAATAAATATTCTTTAGTTAGTTTATTCGATTATTCAAATTTATCAAGGAAAGAACTCATATGATAATCTTTTTCAAAAATAAGTTAAAAATTTATTTTTAAAAAAATTAACATAAAAAGCTACAAATACAAATATATTTACAAATTATATAATAATAATAATCACGGTAATAAATCACATTGATAATTGCATATGATAATCTACTTCGGATGCATTTTACTGGTTTACCAATCATGAAATTCGCTATGAAATTTGAAGTTTACAGATAAAAGTTTACAGCATATGATAATTTTCAAAAATTAAAAGTTAAAAAGTAATTAAAAAGTAATAATTAAAAATTTTAAAAAAAATTAACATAAAAAATAAACATAAAGCTATTAACATTAACTAAGTCTCTTCAATTGGATATATATACTTCATACAATTTCTTCATACAATTTTCCTAAATTTTTTATATTTTATAAAAAAAAACTTATATTGAAAAACTTACAATTGGGATGTAAAATCCCGTGAACAGCATCTTGCAATGCTGTAATAGCTTCGTCAACGGCCGTAAATCTTCCGTCAATGGCAGTTAATCTGCCGTCAATGGCAGTTAATCTGCCGTCAATGGCAGTGAATCTGCCATCAATGGCAGTAAATCTGGCATCAATGGCATCAAATCTGGCGTTTATATTTTCGTTTATATTCACCATCATTTGTTGCGCCCAAGCTGGTGGTTGCGCATCTTCTAAAAATTTTATAAATATACTAATAATAATAAATAATAATAATACCGCCATTTGGTGGATGTGGTTGAACACCTGGTTGATCACCTGGCCCATGTGAGACATCATTCTCCTCTAAACATTAAAAAATTTTAATAAATAATAAAATAATAAATAATAATACCGCCATTTGGTGGTATTAAACCTGGTAGTGGCACATGTTGTGGCTCGGGTACAAAAGGTTCTACAACCGGTTGGATAATTTGATGCCCTATAGAAAATTAATAATTTTATAAATTAAAATAAAAACTTACTATTGTAGTGGCGCGTAAAGCCACGTTTTGTAAAATACCTGCCACAAATGTGGCAGCGAATTTTAAAATATTGATGCATGTTTCCTAAAACATGAAAATGATTGTTAGGACAATTGTTGTCCCCAATCGGAATATCATTAAATGCCACAATACATCGGTGGGCAACCGCTTCGGATAACTCTAATAAATTCATAAGTTTTTAAAAAATATTTTCTTTAAATTTTAATATTAAAACAAAAATGTTTTAAATTAATTTTAAAATGATGAAATTTTAGTTTTTATCTTTTTTAATTAAGATTTTTGATAAATTATTGGTTGAATTTTTTTTAAAAATTATCCATTTTAAATAAATTGTTTTTTTCTGAAAACTTAAAAAATATAATTATGCAATACTTTATGTATAAATACGATTTTATAGGGACCTCGAATATATAATTAAAATGCATATAAAGTCATTTAAATATAAACGTGGACATTATGAACATTAATATTATTATTGACATATAAATTTACATTAACTTAAAAAATAAGAGACAGAATACAGAAAAACTTCCTTACTTAAAATTTCCCAGAAATTGTAAAATTCGAAAAGTTGAAATAATTGTAAAGTTAAAGTAATGAAATTGGTCACTGCTTATATACTATTTTTGTGTCTGTGTGCGACCAATGGGCGATTTTTCGCCATTTTTGGGGCTTTTTAATTATTTTATTAATTTCAAATTATTTTTATTATTTTTTATACATTTTTCTTTATTTTTTGGTATATGAATATTTGTTATTGAATTTCATTTTTTATTATTTTCTTTTTTTGTTTTAATCTATTCATACTTTTGTTTTAATTTTGTCACTTAGCCCAACAAACCACTCCCGGGGCCATTTAAATTGCGTCTCGCAATTTCTAATGAGCACATTCGCATACCGACATTTTTACTTTTATACATTTAACACTTAAATAAAAGGATGAAATGTCAATTTACAAGTAAGCAGACATCACTTAAGGTGATGGGATTTTAGACATAAAAACAATATTGTTACTGAGTTTTATTTGAATATCAGTCGAGTCATACTGGGGTTAAGGTCTGTGACTTGGACCTGGGATGTCGTCCTGGTTGATTGATTTGGGTTGATGTTCGATGATTTGAATTTGATTGATTATTGCAGAGCTATTTTGATATTGAGGGTTTGAGTTGGCTTTGAGGAGGCTTTATGAAGCGGATTGTTCGATTGTTTTGATTTCTTCTTCGATTCCGATTGAGTTGAGCTTTTCGATAAGATTTCGCAATCTGGTTGATTTTGTAGAGTATTGCGATTGTGAACGTGATAATTTGTACAACTCCCACGCAGAACATGATAATTTCGAATGTTGTTAGTTTTGACCTTTCTGGGATTGGGCGAGGTGACGGTATTACTATCTGTAAGAAGGTATTTTCGAGTTGTGAGAGTTGATTGATTTTCTGTAACAGATGTAGATTGAGATTTTTACATGAGGGTTTCGGAGATATTCTTGCATTCGGGTGAGCTCTGACTTGATTGTTTGTATTGACTTGAGCGTTTCTTGAATTTTCTGAGGGTTTAAGTTTTTTTTCTTGATGTAGATGACGAGTATAAGTATGATGATTTGTGGATATGGGTTCATTTTTTCTATTTACAGATTTTTCATTTTGTTTATTTACATTTAGGCACAACTTTCGTTTTACGCACTATTTTAATCTGGGTTGGTTTCATCTTGATGTTTGAGAAAGTTGGGTGATTCATTAACATTAATTCTGCTGTCATTAGTCTATTTTTCATTTCAGGGATTAGGATGATAACTTTGTCCTTTTCTTTTATAACCCTTTTTTGGTTCTTGTGCGAAAAAATTTTTTGCGTGTTTAAAATAATTAATAATTAGTTTTAAATCAGAATATTTAAACAAATATTCTGTTAAATTTTATTTTAAAAATATAAAAAAAGTCATTAAAAAATTCTAATTAATTAGTCTTAAATCAGAATATTTAAACAATATTCTGTTAAATTTTATTTTAAAAATATAAAAAAAGTCAAAAAAAACATTCTAACTAGTTAAAATTAAATATTTTATCAAATTTTAATAAAATTTCGTTTAAATTTAAAAAGTATTTTTTCGTAAGATTTCTAATTTCGTTGCTCGAATTAAGATCCAATGAAATTATAATTATTATCATTGTTTTTATTAATTAAATTCAAATTTTTTATTATAAATAAAAATTATATTATAAAGTTATTGAAGAGTTTTTTATTTGTGTGTTTTTTTATTAAAAATAAATTCTAATTTATTGGAAAATGGTTCGTCAATTTTGTTTTTTGATTAAAAAGTGATTAAAAAAATCACATTATGTTTTTTAATATGAATATTCGCAGAGTGAGAAAAAAACTCGTTCAGAGCGTATCGAGAACAAATTTAATGGGCGAACAAATAAGCCCAGAGCAGTCAAATGGTTAATGAATTACATTTATATTTTATATTATTAAACTTTTGATTATTTTATTATTATAACAATATATTTCTCTTTAAAAAACTTTGCATTTAATTTATTGGTCACTGAAATAATCCAATAAATTTACCGGTAAACAACCGATTTCCAAATAAAACATTTACCGTTTAACGATAAAAGCAAATTTCGGTAATTTTACATGCCCTATGTGGAAGCTTAAAAAATAATGACTTTTTAATTTTGAAAAACAACCAGAAGCTGATTTTAAGTCGAGCAACACACTTCACGGGTACAATGGCGGAGTAATCTTATGGATGAATTGTTATTGAGAACTCATTTTGAAACCTAGCAACTATAAACTAGATCACCGGTGAAGAGTCAACATAAAATTGGGCTAGAACCAAATAAATAACCACAAGCAAGTATCAAAAATGATAGAAAACACCAAATAACGAAGGATGACCATTAGATGCATTAGTCCTCTTGAGGTATTATAGAACCGGGCCGAGTAGATATCGTGTCAAAATCTACGTAGAACAATGATCCCAAACCAAATCCAAATCACAATATGAAATTCTTGTGCTAGACCAGTGGTGGCCAACCCAAATCAATCGAAAGACCAAATTTTCGGAAAAATAATTATCGCGAGCCACAATAAATTCATTCATTATTTTCAGTAAATAGTACATAGTAAATAGTATTCTCAATTTCCTCCCAGATTTTGGACAAGTTCACTAAGATGTTTGTCGGTCAAATGTGTGCGATCTTTGCTCTTGATGCGTTTCTATTTAGAGAATAATGCTTCGTAACTATATGAAGTAGGGAAAACATTAATTATATTCAAGGCAAGAGTATTGAGATTCGGGAAGCTTTCAGTTGTAACAAACTTTTTAGGAGAGATGAAACAACAAAAGCTAGTGTAGTGTGTAATTGCAGATTACACAAAGAAAGCACTAATTAATGTATTTGAAAAATTACTTTATTTTAACGGATTTTGTAACACAGTCGATCCCGGTTAATATCGCGTCCTTCGTGCATGATAAAAGTCGATATTGAATATGACATGATATCTGATGTAAAATAATTTTATTTGGCTATTGAAATAAATATAACTCGTTTTTACGATTCAAGTAAACTTAATTCGATTATAAATTCTAAAAAAGCCAATTTATAATCGAATATCTATAACTCAATATCCACTTGAGTGATTTATTATTATATAATTGTGTCAAACATTATTATATATGAATAATATTATTTTCTTTTATGTGAATTACTGGACTATTTTGTGATGGAATATATTTTTATAAAACCTTTACAAACATTAAATACAAGGGTAAAATCATTATTATTATTATTGCTATTATAATTGATATTATTTTAATCGGAAATTAAACTAAACTTTTATTGCGTAAAGCATAATAATTTCAAATAACAGAATTAAATTAATATATTTAGTTCGTGATAAAAAATAAAATAGATTAAAAATTAATAATAAAAAAGAGTATAATAAATACCAGTATATTCGCCCAAAAAATTAGCGAACAAATCCATTTCTTATGGAGGATATCTCAGGGAGAAATTAAATTTGAACAGAGTTCAACAATTCTTTTTTGCAAGATAAGATAACACGCATTTAAAGTATATGACATAACATAAATTATTGTAATCTATTCGAATTGTTAATTGTAGTTTGGAGTAGACAAATTCTTTTTTTTCAAATGTTTATATTGAAATTGGTAATTTTTAATTAATAAAATTTGCATTGTAAAGTTGTTCTTTTCATTTATCGAATATAAATACATAGACCAGTGCAAGTTGAAATCTCGAATATATCACATCAAATAAAGCAAAAACTTAATAAATTTAAAAAATCACGACTGCAGCTATGTAGAATTCACTCGTATGTAGCTTAATGCAAAAATTTTTTAGACGATCATACTGTGTATTTTGAAAGATTTACTATGACTTTTTCAATGCTGTGTTTGCTACAGTTAAAAAAATTTCAAAATTTTCACGACTGCAGCAAGCACAAAATAATTAATCTAACATTGTAATGAATCATTTATTTTATTTGTATTGGCGTGGTTGAGTTTCTCCACCCCTCTTATTACCGTTGAATACCATGAAACCTTATTTATGTTATTTGTATTAAAATAATAAAGAAAATTAGCATTATAAAATCATTTCCACAAAGAAAGTATATAGACTAATTACTATGTGAAGGAAAAATCAAGGACAAAAAATAAAAAAAGCCGAAAATAAATTACTAAGAGAAAATACTTCCTAATAAAAACGAAGGTTCAAAAATAAACTAACTAGATCAAATTGTTTAATCCTGCTAATTAAAATAAGAAATATCCTCAATAGTTTTAATAAACCGATCAGGTAAATACACTCCTGATTATCATTTAGAAACAAACGCGTGACCACCTAGCCATCGCGAAAATATTGTTTAGTTATTTACTTTGATATAACTTTATAATTTGATCATTGTGGAATTATTTTAATTTTATTCAATCAGAATACCAACTCACAGAGCAACCACTCCGATTGTCCCGCCACCTTTTTAAAAGGAGACTACCATGCTCTATAGATTTCTAGTACAGTATTTTCATCAAATATTATATAATTAAAATAATCTAATCTGCATATTCTACAACATTAACGCCCAACCTCACAAAACATAGAAAGTGCAAGAATGCCACCAAGTAGAGTGAAACAAAAGAAAAGTCAATATTTAAAATATTAAGAGTTGCGTTCAAATGAAATAAAAATAAAGCCCAAAATATGTAATTGTTCACCCAGAAGCACGAAATTTCAATAACCTTTTTACAGCAATTGTAATTTAATTGGAGCAATCGAAACAAGAAAACCTTCAAATGTGGAGTTGAAAAAAACGGAAATTAACTTAAATTAAAAATAACGCCTTTAAAGAATGTCAAAATGGGAGATGACGAAGGTTTTTCATGAAATTCAATCAAAAAAATAAATTCATGGTATTTTATATAATTCAAAAATATCCATCGAAACTCTAGATTGTTGTGAAAGAAGAAATAACAAAAAAGGATTTAAATAAAAGTTAAAATTAATTAACTTTTTACAGCATTTGTAATTTACCTGGAACAATCGAAACATGAAAACCTTCAAATGTGGAGTTGAAAACACAGAAATCAGCTTAAATTAAAAATAATGTTGTAATAGAATGTTAGAAGTAGGAAAAATCCGAATATTCAACGCCATGAAGATGACGAAAATTTTTCATGAAATTCAATCAAATTAATAATTTCACGGTTTTTATATATTTCAAAAATATCCATCGAAACTCTAGATTTTTGTGGATGAAGAAATAACAAAAAAGGACTTAGTTAAAAGTTAAATTAAATTTTTACAGCATTTGTTATTTACCTGGACTAATCGAAACAGACAAACCTTCCAATATGAAGTTGAAAAAACGGAAATTAACCTAAATAAAATAATTTTTTATAGAATGTCAAAAGGGGAAAAATCCGAATATTTAACGCTATGAAGATGACAAAGATTTTTCATGAAAACAGGACAACCTTCAAATGTGCAGTTGAAAAAAACCGAAAAACCTAAGTTTTAATTACTCAAATTAAAAATAATGATTTTATAGAATGTCAGAAGCAGAAATAAAGTATTTATTTTAATGAATTCATCCTTGATGAACAGGGACTGAGAATTTTTGTTTTTTATCGAGGACTTGCTACGATTGATTTGATGGATTTTATTGTGTCGTTATTTTTGTAATATTTGAAATTATGGTTTAAATTTGATTTATTCAATGTTTTGGAGAGTTTTTTGATCAGGTCAGTTTTATGATGACAGTGTGAATTTGGTTCAAAGAACCTTTGGGTTTTGATGAATCTCTGAATTTACTTTAATATATGTTGTTCTCGTGGTTATTTGGGAATTAGACAGAATGAATAATTAATTATATGGTTATTAAATTTTTAATTATATTTAATTATATTAAATACTATTTATTAAATACTAAATATAATATGAATGTATCAATTGAATATCATTTAGAGCAGTGTATATCAACAGCAGACCAAAACAAACTTTAATTATGACTAAAATATGACTTCATAATGAACTCTAGACAATTGGATAACAAATTTACGATATTCAATATTAAATAATTATTGTAACACTCTGGGAGGAATTGCACGCCTTCAAAAAACTTATAATTTACCACTTCTAATTTATTTTTAAGCTTGGATTTGATTGAATTGAATATTCGCTATAAATAACTTTTAACTATAATTGAAATCCAAAAATTTTAAATTAGGTTTTGTCTTCACTTTTATAGCCTGTTATCAAATAGCATTTATCGATCAATTTACTGTTGTAACCCACTTTTACATCATTGACTTCAATTAATAGATTAAATTATCAGGGAATTTGTTTGTTATCCCTGACAAGCTGTCGAAATAACCAATTCAATTTTTCAATTTGTTTTCGTGAGCTATTAGTATAATTGTTAAATGAAGTTATACGCTCCTATATTCAAGTTTTGTTAGCGAAAGCCAGTGCAAGCACCGAGTGAGATTAGTGAGATTAGACCTATCTGACACTAAAGAGAAAAAGGACGTGCGCTTCGTAAATTATCACTCTATTGGATCACCTATTCAAATGCATCTGCCCACATCATACAGTACGAACGGCGAGTGCTGAGAGACTCACACAAGGGTATAATTTTATTTCTGAACGACATAAGTGCTAACAAAAATCAAAAAAAATAATTTTAATAAAACATGGTATTTTAATAAAACTTCAAAAGATGACAAAATCAGATTAATAAATGTCATGGAATATTTTCATTTTGAAATATTTTTTGATGCCTAAAATGTCACTAAATCCATAATTTATAAATTTAACAAATTTGAATATTTAAATTGTACTTGTGTTAATATGGAAACATATTTTAAAGTTTTGTTTAGTTTTATCAATTCGTAATAATCTTATTTTCGATTTCTTTTTTCTCACTTTTCTTTCTCAGAACTCTGGAACAACACATCCTCCATTTCATATATTTTCACTTTCATTATTCATTTAATAATTATTTGATTTTTATTATTTAGATATCTTCAGCAATTATATAATATTAAAAATTAATAAATATAAATTAAATCGATATTGATATTGATATACCAAAAATGATATGTGATGTACAAGCATTATCTATTTGAATTAGGCCACATTTTCTCGGGTATATAGAGTAACTCAATATCAGTCAATAAAGAGATCAGTTATCTCTGTATACTCTCATACTACCACAGAGTAATGAGATAGGTGATATTTTACAGCAACATATAGGATGACAACTGAAGTACGTGAATAATTACATTTTTAAAGATAATAATTGTAACCGAGACTCAGTCTGTTTATGCAAAATCATAGATAGGGCTTACAATCCCGGGATCCAGGAGTTTTTCAAAATCCCTGGATTCTCGCCCGTATGTATTACACACTATGTAAAATGTACTTTTTTGTCTATAATTTGAAATTTTTGTGAAATTCTAAGTATTTATTACTTTACTTAGCCAAGTGTTTCATATCGATGTAATTGTTTGCCCATGAGTTAGTAAAGATGTATATTGTGTACCAAAGACATGAAAACAAATTTTGCATGAATTAAAATAAAATTGTTTAAATTTTAGTTTATTAATTATCCTGCACACAGTTTAAAACTGAACAGAACGAAATGAACAGATAAAACAACAGATTTTTTGTAGCACTATCAATATTCTGGGAAAATTATTTGAATTTATGAAAAAATTCTTAGAAACTTCGATCGCTGTCAATGTGAACTAACTGAAATGGACCAATCATCAAAAAGATACGAAAAGTGATCATAATGTTTAGACGATCACCTACCAGAAACGACATCTTGCTCATATATATAAATGCTGAGCTTGGAAAACAAATATCCCTAATAATGGACTGCAAGACAAGTTGGAAAAGCCTTCTATCAATGCTTGAAAGATTTTACCAAGTAAAAAACTGCATACTAAAAGCAATAATTGATATTGAGATAGTCTAAGATAATTCTAAACTTTTATCACGTGATGAACTAACGACATTATCAGAGATTATTACATCTCTAGTTCCAATAAAAGCAACTGTGGAATCACTTCGGGATGCTGAATTGTTCACAGGAATGGTCGAAACAACATTTAAGTTAAGTGAGAAATAATTACAGTGCCTTTTTCATTTAAATGTCTAAAACTTTTGGCAGAGTTGCTGGAAAGTCTAAATGCTTCAGATCCGGCAATGGTACGAGCATCACTTGCTTCTGATACACCGTATTGAGTATTGAAGTCGAGAGTTCCGATTGCTGGTAATAAACCAATATCACCATAATTTGACCATTGAGCTACAGAGGCTTGATTTTGGTTCCCCCTTAGTTGTTCGTTTGACAAATGATATCCAATAGCATTAGTTTCGAATTATGTATAATCTCCTTCACAATAAACAGAAACAGATCCTTTTGGAAATAACAACTCTTCTGGGATCAGATTTTTGGATAATTCTATTTCTTTAAAAGAACATCTGGCAATTGTTTGAATACGCTGAGTTGTATCGTGATAATCGACATATTCCAGACATTGTCTGACTGTATGAAAGGCATTAAGATCCAAGGCTCCCACATTGACTTGAACTGGATTATTTATATGAATCAAAACACCGAAAAGCCATGTGGCAGTTGTCATGACGGTTTGTCTTAGTCTTCGAAAGGTGAATTTTAAATTGACCACTTGTATTTCAAAACTCATATCAGCTTCATCAAGAACCAAATAACTGACATATTCCAAATTCAATACTCCTTTGCTCATTGTGAATCAAATTCCAAAACACTAATTCCGAACAGCAATATATCGTTAACTAAATTAAGTTCCAGATAAATTCGACAGTTGTTTTCAATTAACCACGAAATCCCACAGTTAAATAATTTGAAAAACTAAACCACAATGTACACCTATCACCGATTTATACGGTACTCTTTTGCACGTTTTCGAAAATTATAATCAATTTCAATGAGAACTCAATCAATGTTTTTGCGAAATGTTAAGAAATCTATAAAGATTTGACCAAAACTAGTACTCAACTGTTAATTACAGATTATGTGACAAAGATCACACCGGAAGAAGTTCCTACACAATCTATAAATGATTCAGAAATATCCATTTCAAGCGAAGAAAGTGAAATTATTCCATTTCGAAAGAGAAGGCAGAACATTGAGGATTCTGATGATTAAAATTCAGTATTACTTTGCTATGTTTTATAAAATGAATTATACCTTTTTATTTTATGTTTAAATTAATATAAATTTGTTTTTGTTTTGTTATAAACTTTGCATTTTACAGTAAATTATTATTAAAATAATCTATATAGTTTAAATTTATAGATTAAACTATATAGATTTTATTGATAAGGATGAATTACCTCAGGCCCCCATCTTGCCTTTTGGGTAATGAAACATAATGATGTTTTGCAGACGCCGCATTTCACTCCGTAACAGCCACCAACTCGCTCACAAAACGTTCCACATCTGACGCAATACATGGCATAATTATTCTGTAATTTGCCCTGAAATCAATTCACAGCAACAATAACTCCATTCAAACAAATCAAAATATTTATCATTTATTATTATTATTATTATTATTATTATTATTATTAATATCTGTATTGAATAATAATAATAATAATAAATAATAATAATAAAAAAATTATTAATAAAAATAATAAATAGTAATAATAATTATAATGAATAATTATAATGAATAATTATATTAATAATAAATAATAATAATTAATAATAATAATAGTAAAACTAAATAATAATAATAATATTATTATTTATTAATATTGTTATTTATTATTAATATTATTATTATTATTATTATCTGTATTGAATAATAATAATAATAAAAATTATATTAATAAATAATAATAATAATTATAATTATAATAATATTAAAAATAATTATAATAATAATTAATAAAAAATAATAAAAATAATAATAATAAATAATAATAAAAATTAATTATAATAATAGTAAAACTAAATAATAATAATAATAATAATAATATTATAATTTATTAATATTATTATTTATTATTAATATTATTATTATTATTAATATTATTATTATCTGTATTGAATAATAGTAATAATAATAAAAATAATATTATTAAATAATAATAATTATAATAATTATAATAATATTAAATAATAATAATAATAATAAATAATAATGATAATTAATAATAATAATAGTAAAACTAAATAATAATAATAAAAATATTATTATTATTATTTATTATTATTATTATTATCTGTATTGAATAATAATAATAATAATAAAAATAATATTAATAAATAATAATTATAATAATATTAAATAATAATAATAATAAATAATAATTATAATAATATTAAATAATTATAATAATAAATAATAATAATAATAACAATAATAATAATAAATAATAATAATAAATAATAATAATGACATTTTTTTGTTTTTCTTTATAAATGATATAATAATAATTATCTTGAAGTCAGACATACCTATTTTTTTACTATACATTTAGACTGAACATTTTAAACATTAATTATAGGATTTATAGATTGAGAACAATTTATTCGCTATGTATTTTATAAACACTTTCTATGTAGATAAATACACAGTATCAGTAGAGTAAAACATTTCTATGTTAATTAATTAATTAATTCTATATATTTAATACATTCGCTAAGTAATTAATTAAAAACTATGTAAAATAAATAAATGCCAAGTCAAGAAAACAAGTTATAAGTAAAATAAAAAAACGATATGTCAATTAATAAAATCCATCAATAAATCTTATATTTTTCTAAAATGTTCTATAATAAAATAAATAAAATAATTAATGAATTCTATTTTTTTACTTATATAATTAATATAATACTTAGCATTTTATAAATATTTACTCAGAAAAAAATACATAAAGGCACTAATAAAATACATAGCGTTTAGTAAAAAATACATAGCGAATAAATAGGAGCCTTATAGATTTTATCAGCAAAGCTTCCCAAGTTATTCTTTCCCAATGATTAGTCAGACTTTTTGCAACTTGCGGGTATGGATTCATACTGAGACACCACTTTCCGATATTCTGATAACTTTTTCAGGAGTGAAATGTATAGAAAACATTTAAAATTGGGTATGATAACCCTTCCAAAAAAATAACTCAAAAATTAACTTTGGTTTCGCAAGTGGAGGTAACCTAGAAATTCTCTGAACGTATATAACTGAAGTATATAAAAAAATTTAGCTGACAATTCCACAGAAGTCAATCAACTATCGGCATTAAAATCACAAACCTTATATATACCTATACTATAGTAGTAGGATATGAGGCCGCCAGATACAAACCCCCTAGGCTTACTTAATATTATGCAATATCTGATGTCTGTCCATGCTGTTTCTACCTGGAGATTGACCTCTATCCACACTGTTACTACATGGAGATTGACCTTTCTACACTGTTACTATATGACCGCATGATTATGTCACGCGCGCGCTGGTCAGTCACTACCCGGAGACACACTTATGACATCACACACTTGATTATCTGGTAAAAGTCAGAAAATAGTCGACAGATCGTGAAAAATTAGCCGACTGCAAATCCAAAAAAATAACCGACATCCAACAAATACCAAATAAGAATCCCAAAAAAAATTGTCGACAATTTAATTCAAATAATTTTATAACACATCTACCTACTACAGTAATAATATCTCCCAGTTAACTGACACCCTTTTAAAAAAATTGTATTATTTTTGGCCCCTAATGTTTCGACTATTTTTTTAGGTTTTAATATTGTCGACTATTTTTTTTGTACTACAGTTTCTACGATTTTTTCCGGTTTCAACATTGGCGACCATTTTAAACAATTAAAGCTTTTCTCCTTTGCCTACTATTTTTTCGGCTTCCATATTCGACTATTCTAACCCTCGCCGATCACCTAATATTATTCACTCTTATTATGTCACGCAGTTGTGGACCAACACACTTTGATTACGTAATGTTCTGGAACAGTCCACACACTCACATTCTAGATTATTCACCGATCACCGATCCGCACACATCATCGCCTAAGTCGTAACTCACTAGTACTATTCACATTATTATTATACTGCTTATTTTTTATAAACGTAAGAGTTTCTTTGATAACCTAATTCACACTTATTATGTCACTCAATCACCCACCATCGCCCAATAAAAATGAAATTATATTTACATGAAATTTTCAATTGTTAATTATATTATTACATAAAAAAATTATAAAATAATCATTAAACATAATAAATTAAGATCAAACTCGTCTTAAAAATAAATGTTCAATCTTAAATTATTTAGCTTACTGACTAATTTGTTAGTAGTATATTACATAACAATTTTATTAAAATAATCATAAAACTTAAATAATTAATAAAAAATTATAATCATTAAACATAATAAATTAACATCAAACTCGTCTTAAAATAAATATTCAATCCTAAATTATTTAGCTTACTGACTAATTTGTTAGTAGTTAATAAGTCACTCAAAAAACTTTAATTTGAACACAGGATTTACAAAATTCTAAATTTTATGAAATTAATTCACTCAGTTTAAATAAATGTAAAAAACTAAATTATAGAAAATATACTTTACCAGTTTCTATAAAATTTGAAATTTACAGCAAATAAAATTGCTAATTATATTATTACATAAAAAATTATTAAATAATCATTAAACAAATTTTAAAAAATTAAATAATAATAAAATATATAAAAACAAAAAGATAAAAATAAGAGTTATAAAAAATAATATTTTATAAATTATTAAACTAAAAATTTTACAAATTAAAAATAATTACAATATTAAAAAAAAATAAAAAATATAAAAACAAAAAGATAAAAATAAGAATTATAAAAAATAATATTTTATTAATTATTAAATTAAAAATTTTATAAATTAAAAATAATTAAAATATTAAAAAAAATTAAAAAATAATAAAATATATGAAAACAAAAGATAAAAATAAGAGTAATAAAGAATAAATAATAATTTATTAATTACTAAATTAAAAATTTTACAAATTAAAAATAATTACAATATTAAAAAAAATAATAAATATAAAAACAAAAAGATAAAAATAAGAATTATAAAAAATAATATTTTATTAATTATTAAATTAAAAATTTTATAAATTAAAAATAATTACAATATTAAAAAAAAATAAAAAATAATAAATATAAAAACAAAAAGATAAAAATAAAAATAAGAATTATAAAAATAATATTTTATTAATTATTAAATTAAAAATTTTATAAATTAAAAATAATTAAAATATTAAAAAAAATTAAAAAATAATAAAATATATGAAAACAAAAAGATAAAAATAAGAGTAATAAAAAATAAATAAAATAAAAATATTTTATTAATTATTAAACTAAAAATAATTACAATATTAAAAAAAATAATATTTTATAAATTATTAAATTAAAAATTTTACAAATTAAAAATAATTACAATATTTAAAAATAAAAAATAATAAATATAAAAACAAAAAGATAAAAATAAAAATAAGAATTATAAAAAATAATATTTTATTAATTATTAAATTAAAAATTTTATAAATTAAAAATAATTAAAATATTAAAAAAAATTAAAAAATAATAAAATATATGAAAACAAAAAGATAAAAATAAGAGTAATAAAAAATAAATAAAATAAAAATATTTTATTAATTATTAAACTAAAAATAATTACAATATTAAAAAAAATAATAAATATAAAAACAAAAAGATAAAAATAAGAATTATAAAAAATAATATTTTATTAATTATTAAATTAAAAATTTTATAAATTAAAAATAATTACAATATTAAAAAAAAATAAAAAATAATAAATATAAAAACAAAAAGATAAAAATAAAAATAAGAATTATAAAAAATAATATTTTATTAATTATTAAATTAAAAATTTTATAAATTAAAAATAATTAAAATATTAAAAAAAATTAAAAAATAATAAAATATATGAAAACAAAAAGATAAAAATAAGAGTAATAAAAAATAAATAAAATAAAAATATTTTATTAATTATTAAACTAAAAATAATTACAATATTAAAAAAAATAATATTTTATAAATTATTAAATTAAAAATAATTACAATATTTAAAAATAAAAAATAATAAATATAAAAACAAAAAGATAAAAATAAAAATAAGAATTATAAAAAATAATATTTTATTAATTATTAAATTAAAAATTTTATAAATTAAAAATAATTAAAATATTAAAAAAAATTAAAAAATAATAAAATATATGAAAACAAAAAGATAAAAATAAGAGTAATAAAAAATAAATAAAATAAAAATATTTTATTAATTATTAAACTAAAAATAATTACAATATTAAAAAAAATAATATTTTATAAATTATTAAATTAAAAATTTTACAAATTAAAAATAATTACAATATTTAAAAATAAAAAATAATAAATATAAAAACAAAAAGATAAAAATAAGAATTATAAAAAATAATATTTTATTAATTATTAAATTAAAAATAATTACAATATTAAAATAATATTTTATACATTATTAAATTAAAAAAATTTTAAAAATAATGAAATATAAAACAAAAGATAAAAATAAGAGTTATAAAGAATAAATAATTAATTATTAAATTATAAATTTTATAAATAAAATTATTACAATATTAAAAAAATAATAATATAATAACATTAGCTAAATGTATAACATAAACTAAAAGAAATTAATTATAAAGAAATAAAAACGATTGAATTAAATATAGATGAACAAATAAAAATTAATGAAAAATAATTATTATTTTAATAAAAATTAAAAATAAGAAAATAAGCAAAAATAAATAATCATTGGAAATGAAAAATAATTTTATATTAGAAAAAAATTGATTAATTAAAAATAGAAAAATTTTCTTTTGCTCAACTTTCAGTAGAAAATCAGACAAAATGGCGCCATCTTATTGACGAAAAAAACGCAAAATTTTACAATAATTCTTGATAAAAATTTCTTTCAAAACTTTAATTTTCAAAAAGCAAAAAATTTCCATCAACATTCAATTCAGTTTGAATAGAAACTTTTCGTTTTACTGTTATAAAAATAATAATTTTTACATATCTTTCGGCTCTTTCCTTTACTCTGTCTTGATTATTTTGTCGCCATATTTTGCAGCTTTCAACTTTTCCGTGAATAGCTTCACATCTTACGCAATTAATCTGATGGCATTCCGGGCAATTGAATTTATTCAATCGATCTGACTCAAAATAACGAATTTCACCCTTGCAATTTATTTTATAGCATTTATATAGAAATTTGTCAACCAAATCATCTATAAAGCTTTTATGCCTCAAATATTTCTTGCGATTTTCTTTATTGAGATACTGAAATTGTTGTTAATTAATCATTTCCATCCTCATTTCAAACCTTAATACACTCTTTATCTGCCAAAAACCTATGGCAACCAAAACATTCAACTGGATATGATGAATTACATTCGAATATGCAGTTGAAACAATCCCTGTAAAAGGATAATTGCAAAATCATTTACAAACCTCTTACACGCAACATTTATGGCCACAATGAGTTCTAAACTTAGCAGGAGAATTATAACAAATTTTGCAATCCATTATGAATTATGCTACAAATAATTTTTATCAATTTAATAATTGTAAAAAATTCGAAGAATAAGATAAAATTTTATTTAAAACTAAAATATTTAAGATATTAAAACAAGACTGAATTATGAAAGAATGAGCAAAATACTTTTATAAAATAAATTAAAATAATTATTAAATTAAAATTCATTAATAAATAAATCTAATTAAAATTTACAAAATTTTCTGATTTTACTGAATTTAGAAAATTTAACAATTCCAACTGGAATAAAGAAGAATATTTTGTTGATTTAGTTTGAATTGGTCATTTTGTTGGGTAATAGATGAGACTTTTCATAACCGCAGATCTTAGTAGCTGAAATGACTTCCAAATTGGAAGCTCTAAATTTTTTAAGGGTGTTTACTGAAAAATAAATCTACTCAATAATAACAACTTATTCTTTTTTAACTGTTCTTTTAATGGGTATCTAATTGATAATATATATATATATATATATATATATATTGTGGGGTTAGTGGTGAGCTCTAACTACAGAACTGCTAACGCCATGCCTCATGGTAGGTCCAACGCGCAACCGATAGCAGAGCTACGCGCGATTTTCTACCTCAGTCTCTTCAGTATGTACTCGATACTTTCAAGAATTAATTATTGCACGAACCCCACTCGCATATTTCAATTTAACAGATTTATTTCCTAAATCAATCATTTAACTTATGAAGTAATGAGAAGAATAATTTATTTATTATCACGTCAATACGGTAAATTGTTAAGTCAGCCAAGCTTCAATTTCAGTCTCCGATTTGTTGCGCTCGGCGTTTCGCTCGTTCCGTCTTTCCTGGGCGTCGCTGGGAACGCTTAGTTTCTGCTGGTTTGGTAGTGCTTATTGCCGCTCTGTACGCTAGTTTGGCTGGCGCGAACACCAGTGGGTATATCACTGCATTGCTCTCTTGGTAAGCCGACAGTGCAACTTCCAAACTGTGTATTTGCGTTTTCTGGATTTGTCCTAGTTGTTTTTCCTCCGCCCATCCGCGCTGTGCGGCGGTCAATCGCTGGTAAATTTCTTTTACTTTTGTGGGTTCCACCCATGATGTACGAATCTACTGGATCTAGCGGGTCATTTGGAGCAGTTGACGGTGGAGCTCCTCGTTCTTCTTTCGTGATTTTATTAACTCTTTGCTTAGAGTCCTGAGGGAATCCGTCTCTACGATTAAATTACTCGTCAACAACTTCACAGCTTTGATAATGAAAATCTCATTATTTACTACTAAGTCGGTATATTATTATTATCTAGGGTTAGGTTACTCAAAAATCTACTGGATCTCTACTTAAATGTACTATATAAACTCTCATAATTCATCATTATTACGTCCGTTTTCGAGTATTCATAATTATATATAATTGATGATTTAAGAACTAAGACGTTCTAATTAAAATTTATTTTATACTACAACTTTCTTATCTTCTCGTCTGGTTTCTGCGATATGAGCCCGAGTCGAATCTTGACTGATCCCGAGCATATGAATATTCTTGCAGTCTCGTGGGACTTCATCGAGGTCCTGCATGTTTCTTGGTAGCAACTTTCTGGGTATTACTACATTCATGGGCGTTGTAGATTCTGCGAGAGCGGGATCATACAATTCATATGAAACTCCGTACATTGGAGCGTAGCTATCGGTGCTGGGGATTTTGATTGAATGAAATTATACTTCTATATTCATCTTCCTTTCTCTTTATTTGCTCCTCTCTTCTGGCTTCGCCTCGTCGGTGGAAGTTGTTACCATCGTTTGTCTTCGGAGTCATGGTTATAGTGTTCTTTGATATATACATTTCTTGTGTTAAATTTCAGTCGTGATAAACTGATTTATTTCTCTCTTGATCGGTTATACATACCTACCTAAGCCGGACTGGTATTTAGCCGGTATTGATCAATAAATTTTCTGTCCCTTATGTGATTTGACATTTTAAATTTCTCATCGTATTGAAATTGCAATTTAAAATCTGTTATCACTGAAATTTTAATTTGAAATCTGTTATTTTGTGCACCACTCCTTCTGCACTGCCACTCATTTATTGTTGGCGTGCTATGACTTCATTCAATATTTAGTCACGTGATTGGTGATTTTATTTATTGATACTGAAAATTTTATTCACTTGCTAACTTTCATCTTTCCGGTTGCAGTTCCATCTGTTGTGAATACTAGTAAGTATATTCTTCGTACTCTTAGTCACTGATATTCCACTAGGTCCTAAGTCCATTGGATTTTGAGGTTCCTCCATTCCCAATCGAACTACTAAGATTTCAATGCACTCGATCTTCTCGGATGACAACTGTTGTTACTTCCAGGTGATACGCAGCAGGTTCATGCCCTCCTACAGATTTATGGAAAAGAAGAAACCTGTTAATTGAGATTAAATGTATTGTGTTTAGTTGGTCAGTATCTTATTTAAGTGGTATTATGCGAAAACTCTGTTCTCTATTATTAATTCAATCACAAATAAAAAACAACGATTTGTATTTATGTATGACTCCAAGGAAATTAAGGTCAAGGGTTTTGTTCTATTATCCTGTCTAATAATGGGTGGCTGATTTTACGAAATCTCATCCATTCTGGTACTGTTGACATTGTACGATTTTATTTTAATTTTGCATTATTTTCATTATTATTACCGTAATTTTATTACAGTTAAGGTTTCGTATTATTACTTTTATTTCGCCTTCTATTTTAGATTAATTATACTTTTGAATGTTATTCGGATAGGCTTTTCCTGATAACATTTTATAGATTACTATTATACTATTTTAATAATTCCATTCATTTAACTTATCTCTCTGTTCAGACTCGCATCTTAATAATATGCACGCTGAAATTTTGGGTTATTAAATTAATTTCGACACTTTTTGAGATCGTTATTTAAACAATACATTTACTTAATTTTTACTTACTTTTACTTGGGGTTTTAGTGATTAACTTTACTTTAACTTTATCGTCGTTGGATATTCATACCTTACTATATGCTGATAACTCGGGTTGTTATGTCAGATTATCCATTTTAAGTCAACATTATCGTTATTAAGGCTTTTAACTCGGATTATTATTTTGATTATTCATTTTTGATTGTTCATTTTTATTATTCATTTTGATTATTGATTTTGATTATTTATTTTGATGATTGAGTTGTAACGCTACAACGATTTTCCGCTCCTTTCCCATACTCACCTTCCTTATTTGATCTTAGTGTTAGGTATATCGATATTATGATATTACGAGTGCCCACTGGACTGCTCAGTGTAGATGATTTTGAGCCGATGAATAACGTGATTCTAGGTCGAGTTTTCGGGAGATGAATGACAAAGAAGCAGCCAAAAAACTACCCTTTCACCTTCCATCTTCCCTATAAACGGCATGAATTGACGGTTGGGTTCTTGCATTACGCACGGCAGAACCTTCACGGGCACGAGGTATTGGCGGATGGACCGCACTTACACATCCCGATAAGTATGTAGATTTTGCTGACTTGCGGTGATGTTTCGGCTGTGGGCTGGAAAAATTTTGACATAGTATAACGCTTTCTCTCAATTTATATATTTCATAAGACAATCTTGGCATCATAGTTAACCACCATTATTCATAAAATATTTCCCCATACATGCGTTCAAGTAGAGCTTACTTGAGATTGCTTGAAACGCAGTATGGAAAAATTGTCGATAATTGAGATTGTCTACTAGAAAACTTGAATTTGCTCACAAAAGTTTGCAATCATTAAAATTCTATAAAACTGAATTGGTATATATACCTGTTCTGTGACCATAACCTTGCGTGTTCTTTTTGATGCATTTAAACAAAATTCGACCTTGATCTTATTTGTTATATCTGATTCTTATTTTTTCAATTTCTATTTTAAATGAATAATTCTTTTTATTTTACTTTTAATAGAATATTTTTTATTGAAAACATTCCGTTTTATCCGTTCGCTGCTAATCTTTATGAATTATCCATTTGGCGGTGGAATTTTATGTTCTCTTGTTATTTTTATGTTAATTTCATGCTGATTTTGATGCGTTTTGTTATTATTTTAATTTTACTTTTATGTTTTTTGATTTTATATTTTTATTGCATCTTTCTCATATTTTAAGGTTGCTAAATTGATGTTTATGGGTCTGATTTTAAATTTGCATGTTATATTTGCGTGCTATTTCCAATTCATTCAAACAAAATCCAGTACTGGCCCAACAATATATACAACCAATTTCAAGGGAATTCTGATGAAATACGTACATAAGTTTTTTTATTGGACATCTGTCACGAATGACATTGAAAATATGTTCCAACGGACGATAACCAGGGCACCTTCTTTAAATTTTAAACTTTTGCTGGGTACTGATAGGTGTAGATAAGTTAATTGTAAGTCTAAGATTTATTGGATTCTTATCCAGTATGCACACAACAAGATGAAACCTCTAGACACACGTAGAAAAATGACGTTGGTAAAGTGTACTAGTTGGTGGAATGCCTGAAAAAAGGTGAGTTTTTTTACAAAGACTGCTAAAGTCCTACCATTCCCTTTTGGGTTCATGAGCTGCCTTAGAAGACTTCATGCTCTTATTTTACTTGGCCCCCTAAATCAATTGATTCAATCCTAGAATTATTTTTAAATTACCAAATGATAAAATAACATTGCCACCTTGTTTTTAAGAAAATTCTAAACTATGAATCGCAATGTTAAATGATTAACTGAAAATCCAAGGCCAAAATTAAATTATTAAAAAATACTGCAAAGCATTGAACATAATAACAGTTTGTAATACGATTTTTATTCATAGGTCACTGTTAAACTTAATCGTGTAACGCTAAATACTCTACATTTTAAGTTTCAAAAACAATTTAGTTGCAGAACTTGGCCCACCAAACGAGCGGCTTTCAGTTTGTTCTGACGCTCTCGCTGACGTTTGCCCGGGAGAGATAATAGAGGGAAAATTAGGCCAAGAGGGAATCATGATAAACACAGTAATAATATTACCGACCATAACAGTCATACTAATGATGGAAATAGAAATAACAATAATAGTATTCCTAACAATATTGTCCGTAATAGTAAATGTACTTATCATAATGCAAAGGTTGATCATAATAAATTAAAGGATACTTAATTTACAAATGGTAATAACACTTTCAGACAATAATGATAACATTAATAATGATTATAATTTTAACGACAATTAATAATAACAACAATAATAATAATAGAATTAATAATAAGAATAATAATTATAATAATATTAATAATAAATTAGACTTAGATAACACAAATAATTTCAATCTCAAATTTGTTTTATCGCAATAAAAATAACACGCAAGGTTAAGGTCAAATTATAGGTATATATACTGAAGTGTTATGACAAATTATCAACTTAAGTTTTACAACTTAATTGACAACTACTTTGCAGCATTATTTTCAACTTAATTGATACTTAAACTCACTCTTATTTTTCATTATTATCTGGTTAGCATTATTTTGCAGGCGTATTATTTTAGTTAGTGTGCATTGATGCACGATTTATGAATAATGTCACAATGAATTTATTGATCGATGTTGATTGAATGACTAGTGATAAAGCGAGTGAACAATGCTTATGCAAATGAACTTCCGATTACTATGTGAGATGTGACATGCCAAATAAACCATTTATGCATCGAAGCTTTTACCCAATTTATCTGGTAATATTTATTTATTTCTTTTTCGGCCCACAGCTAAAACATACTATAAGACAATAAAATTATACACCCCTATCGAAATGTATAAGTGCGGTTCATCCGCCAATAGTTCGTGCCCATGAGAGACCTCGCCGTGAGTAATGAGGGGCTCGAATGTCAAATCATTGAACTAAATAGCGAAATTGGGTAGCTCGAAGGTGGGTCTTTTGGCTCAACTTTCTTGCAATCAATTTCGATAAAATCGACATAAAACTTTAAACAACAATCGGCTAAAAATCACTAACACCAAGTATTCCAGTGGGCACTCATTAAATATTATATGAACATAAATAGATCATAAGGACAAAGAAAGGGAAAAGGTAGCGGGGAAAATTGAGAAATCGTTGAAACAGTTAAAATGAATAGCCATCGGAAAAAGATTAATCCGAACGACCAAAATCATGAAAAGGAATATTTTAAATAATATTTAAGAACTAAGTAAACTATTTTAAGTTGAGACGGAAAAGATGGGCGAAACGCTGCGCAAATATTCGGAAATCATAAAAATATTTATTGTAAAACTGAAAAATAAGGGCGGAACGCTGATCAAATTCTCCGAATCAATGAAAATACTTTATCGAAAACTGTAGAATAAGGATGCAGTACGGCTAAATTTTTATATAAGATAAATATTTTTATAAAGCTGAGGAATAAGGACGGATCCCTACCAAAAACTTAATAATAATAATGATAATAGTAAGGATAATGGTAATTATAAAAATAATAGTAATAATAATACTAATAATAGTAAATATAAATATAATAGTAATGGTACTAATAAGGATAATAATAATAGTAATAGCGGTGGTAATGGATTAGAATAATACATATAATAGTAACAATGAAAATGCTAGTAACAATAATAGGGAACATAGCAATTATAATAGAGATAAGGGTAAGAGAGATAATGTGAGGATATTTAACATAACAAAGGGTTTACAGGCCATAGAAAAATTATCAACACGGACAACGATAAGAGAGACCAAGCGAATAGGGAAATTAATCCAGACTCAGGGTGATAAAAAATTATATTGTTGAAGGAAGAATGCTGAATTGGTATTTAGAATTGGATACTTGGAGAACGTCCATAAAAAATTAATTTATAAGAAATCCATATGGCTTAAACCCTATATTGAATTCAATATCAAGAAAAGACTCGAATCAAAATCTGCAGGGAATAAGTTTGGGAATTTCTTGTATAAATTAATGAATAACTTGTTCTATGGAAAAACTCTCGAGAATGTAAGGAATCGCCAAGAAATCGAAATAGATTCAAGGCTTTTTCTTCAAAAATAGGTTTTCAGAGGTTTAAGATCTTCTCTGAGTATTGTGCTGCTGTGCACTTTAAAAAGACG
Organism: Schmidtea mediterranea; assembly: GCA_022537955.1. Classification (NCBI taxonomy): domain Eukaryota; kingdom Metazoa; phylum Platyhelminthes; order Tricladida; family Dugesiidae; genus Schmidtea; species Schmidtea mediterranea. The sequence continues at coordinate 322,681,152 of CM039679.1, forward strand.
AAGATCCAATTCGATAAATTTAATTATACAGGATTTGTAATTCTCGAATTCTCGAAGTTGGTTATGTATAAATTTATATACGATGTCTTATTGAAAGCGTATGGTGGGAACTTCAAGATTCATTTCGGAGACATGATTCTACAATCCTGGAAATAGTGAACAACAAAAAATCGAGAAAATCTAAGAATATATCCATGACACAAAACTTGGATATTTCAAAAATGAAATGGGAAAGTGGAAGAAAATCATGGGTTTTGCGGATTATCATCCAAAGTATATTTCTTCCGTTAGTATATTTCAATGAAGGATTTAAAATCTGAGAAACACTTCGAACATTCAAGAGTGAAAAGATATTCTAAATCTTCAATCAAAGACTTATGATATCAAGAAGCAAGAGACTGTCGCCTGGGGAAAGAACAACAATCTGTAGGAGGATGGATGTTAAGATCAGAACTTCATAAGATGTTATTAAAGGAATATTCAAGGAAGGGTTTAAATAATTATGACGATAAGTGTTATATATTAAGTAATGGTATTATAACCCTTTCTTATATAAATTATAGAATACCCTATATAGATAGAAAAGATGAGATAAATGAGAAATACGGTATTAGCTACCCGTATATAGATTTTAGTGAAATCGATCTTATAAATGTAAATTTCTAGAACCCTCTCAACCTGCCATTAACCTGTTTCCCGACACGAGCACAATAAATTATTGGAAATTCTAAATATTTGAATAACTACCCTGCCGCCGATGGGATTCGGAAGCGGGGTGGTAAAAAGGCTTTGAAAGCTCTTTTATTAACTACTTATAATAACGCTACCAAAATTCAGGATCTAAAAGTGGCGAGTTATAAGCGAGGGAGTTTATTCTAATTAATGTAGAACAAATATCAGAAAGTTAAATTGTATACTATTCCGACGTATTACTTTAACTAATCTCAGGCGACTGTGCAAGTTGTATCAAGGAAAATAGTGAATACAGCAGAACTAGAACTTGGCCAACCTTGAGATAGACGAAACGGGATTAAAATCAACCCGAAATTGTAAAAATAACAATTGCCCGAGTCAAATAATACATTGATAAGTAATTTAAACCAACCATACACAACTATGTAGATGGTTCAGATAATATTATAGAGATATCTAAAATCCGATACAGCTTGAAATCTCAACCAAATTTAGTTAGGAAAATAGAGTAAAGTTAATCCAAACCGGAGAAATAACAATATGATATTACTCACACAGCTCATAAATTACACAATATATCGGTAAATAAAATTTTCTTCCTTGCAGGGAAGGAACTAAAACATCTGTTTTTACTGCGATGCAAGATCCATTCAGGTATATGGAATTTTCTGAATTTATTATAATTAGAAATCGCCACATGGAATTAATAATTAAGTAAATAACCACGTGGTTAATTATGACTCACCCGAAGCCACTAATACTATAAACTAGATACTTTCCAGCAAATCGGTATTTGCACAGTCATGAAACGCGCGAATTCTTCTAATGCCAATAGTTCACACGAGATGGACGAGGGAATGTTAAGAACGGTTCAGACCAACCGGATCATGAAAGAGAAATCGGGAGACAAGGTTCCAGAGTCGGACCGGGAGCATGCCTTGGTGGATATCATAATCCAGGTAAGCGGCAATGCCGGAAAATATTTACTATTACCGTTTTCAACATTATGTTTATACAACCAATTGAAGGAAAGATAGAACACATCTCCATCATTTCAGAGTGTCTCCACCGAGGATAAATCTATGCAGGAAGTAGGTGGCTGTTTGAATACGGCACCGCCTGGAAAGGGTGGCGTCAATGATCATAATACCAATACGTCGAACTAGACATGGATGCTTATGGACATGAAATAGAATTTTCGGAAAACATTTGTTTCTGACTTAAACCATTTTACTTATTTAATTTATGAATCTCATGCGAACAACGCTCAAACATACAATCCAGCGAAAGTAACTTCACCCGAGTGAGTAATGGGGTCTCATAAACGACTGTAGAAGATGTCGAAGCACTTATTGTTACGAAAACGAAATGGATATCTTATGTACAGAGATTTAAACGACTTCTAAAATATTTTATTCAAATGAGACATGTTTATCATCGAATGGTTATATTTATGCTAAATTTAGTCAGTTCTGGTCCTACCGACAATCAATCATGGAGATGAGGACAGGATAACGATGAGGTTCAAAGCGAGAAAAGACGCAGTTTATCAACAAGAGTCAAATTGGGGTGGCCAATCCATCCCACGTCTCGAGATGATTAGCTCGAATGGCCAAGCGTGGCCAATAAACGGAAACCCGGCCACAATCTTGCTCGAGAGATTTACCAGTGCAGGGAGGAGTTTGCGTTATACCGATGCGAAGAATGGGAACGCAAATCCAGATGGAAAACGACTATGGCGCGAAGACGCCTGAAGAAGGTAAACGAAGACATAGCGGCAGGCCGGATTCCCAGCACTAACGAAAATGAGGGTACCAACAAGTGGGGTACCCCCGTCTAGCATATTCCATCATTCAGTGCTAAATCGAATCGGAGCACGAAAGGAGGACAAAATCACACTTACGTGTGCCGGCACCCTACGAAAACTCTCATGAAGCCGCTCAAACCTCCTAAGCTGTACTACTGTAAATAACAATCCAGAGACAAGATGATTAAAAATAATTTAAGTCGAGCATAGGCTTTCCAATGGCAGCTCGCTGAACAAAACATGAGGCCGGGCATTAGTAGTTTTAGAAATAAAGCTCACCTTTGACGGTCTCATAACCAATGGTCACATTACCAAAGTTGCCTCGCAACAGGTAACCAGTGGAGGACAGTAGGGTTGTATGTCTGGTTTACAAGGTCGTGAACCACCAACCCACCACTGTTATTATTTATTATTGCTGTTGTAATTTTTATTGATATTACTATTACTATTACTAAGCCTATTAAGTCTTACCTCTATTCGTTGATTTTATTTACTACCTACTAGTATAAAGATGAATGTTAAGGGTTTGACAAATTAGGTTCGAATTGATGTTTAATATTACCGATAATAACACCTAATCTGGATTGATAATTCGACTTATTAGTACCTCTGACTATTAATTTGATTCCGTACTCCTTAGACTGGAGTCTCATTTTATTTAAATGATTACACTTGGAATTTCAATAACCTGTATTTTACACAATGCTATTCATTTTGTTTAAACATTGATGTTGCATAGATTTCGCAAGATTTCCTAGTCCATTTCCTCATTCAGTTTGATCTTAGGGTCAGATTATGTTATTATTATAAGTTATAAGTGTCCGCTGAGCTACTCAACGTGATTAAATTTGAACCGATGTATAAATAATGATTATGGGTCGATTTTTCGGACGAAGAGAGAAAGTAAGGCAGACAAAAGACTACTCCTTGTTGTTTGTGCCAGTCGTTACTCACGACTAGGCGTTCACAGGCACATGTCATAGGCAGAGAAACCAATGTTACACAACCTGATGATGTGTCTGATTTGTGTAAAACTATGTAAAAATCAATCTGTATACCTATTCTGTGTTCTAACCTTGCGTGTTCTTTTTGATGCACTAAAAAAATTTGACCTTGAATTTATTTATATTATTGAACACTAATATTATTATACTCTTAAATTAAATAAACAATATATTTTATAATTTTTTAATTGAATATCTTTAACTCCAAAAATATTCTATTTTAATTCATTTTATTCGTTAATTTTCTATTTTTATAAATTATCCTGTTTCGTTGAAATTTTCATGTTATTTTTATGTAAATTTCGTTCGGTTCTAAGTGATAAATAGCAAAACAGTTCAATGTATATATTATTAAGGATACCTGAATAGCAAAACAAAAATAATTATTAAATGCGTAAAATGATAATAAATGAATGAAGTATTGTTCTAGGACTCAATAAAACAAAAGTGGAAAACGCCATCGAAAAATGAGAATAGAACAAAAGAAAATCAATTAAAACAGACAATTGATTAGAGGAAGGTTAATTAATAAGCATAAGTGCATAGGAAGAAAAACAAAAACAAAATTATCGTGTTATCTCGAGAGAAAGAAAAAAATGTCACATGGTGAAGCCGAGAAATGGCATCGTCAAAAATTGTTTATCTCAAAACAACTGTCAGAAATTACAGAGTGCACAGTGAAAAAGTTTGGAAAAAATATATTATCAGTAAGTACCATTGGGTTATGGAGTATAAAAAGAAAACGCAACTGCAATCAGGGATAATTAAAAATCGAGAAAACAACGACACGAAGCAGAAACTAAACTGACACAAAAAGAAAGTAGTTTAGAGAAAAACGAAAATAAAACAAAAAATTCGTGAAGAGAAGAAAGCAGATATTTTGAGGAAAGAAAGTGAAATCAAAGTTATTGAATAAATTCAAGTCAAAGTAAAGCAACTAAATCAAACTTATCGATCTTCGAAACTCACAATAGTAGTCAGGTGATTGTGAGATCCAATTGGTATTGAAACGCGCTATTCCTCCCAAAGGATTGTAATAATGCACTCCGTTGTCATGGTAACAGCCAATTTTTTGTGTCAGTGTAAAGTGATGATAAAGTGTGATCAATATAGTTTGTATTATCTGGAGTTCGTTATTTCGACAATTAAAGACACTCTTGGAGTCAGATTAACAACAGATAATATTTAACTTCACCGACAAACCCATCAATATAAATGTTTTAAATTGTTTTAATTGTTAACCTAAAACAAATGATGTCTGTTATTTTAAAAGAGTTTCTTCTGATTTTATTTCGACGAATCGAGTAAAGAATCATTTAAAGAACTATTCTGTTTCCTCAAGCCTGTGATTACATAATTTAATAAAAAATAAAAATATCTTAATTTTAAAAAGGTTTTAAAATTTAAAAGGACATCAATAGTATTTTAAAATGAATAATTAAATATTTAGATTAAAAATGATTAATAAATTGTTCATAATGATAAAAGTTAAATTTATCTATTTTTTCAATTTAATTTTTTTAAACTAGATTATTTTTTTCAATAAAAAGAATCAAATGCTATCACAAAAATTTATTTTAAATATAACAAAATATTTATGAAAAAAATTAAAATGTAATAATTAAATTTTTTGTAATCTACAAATTATCGTCCTTTAATTAATGAATTATTTCTACCGATTTGTCCTTATGTCACAATATGTTTCAGCCCTAATTTATGCTCTATTAAATACTCGCTAGAAATAATTGCCGAATAAAATATTTGGTATTCCTTTTAGTTTCATTTTAACAAAAGATCAAAAATTTATGACGACTTAAATTAAACTTTTGGGTTTTTATCAAAATAAAAAGTAATGAAATATCACACAAAAAAATTAGATCAAAGGTGACCAAAATTATAAATTTTAAATAAAATGATGATTTTTTAATAAAATTCATAATAAAATAATTTTTATTAAATTAAACATTGATACAGAATTTTCTTAAGTTTTTAAAAACTTAATAAACAAATATAAAATTATAGAAATCATGAAAATTATTTTAATTTGAAAATTAGTCTGAAAATAAACAATAATTTCAAATAAAAACGAATGTAAATTTAATTACGTAAAATTCTATGTCATTTTAAATAATATGTATATTATTTGGAAATAAAATTTTAATTAATTCAATAAAACTTGCTTGAAATTCATCAAATTTTTTAAAAATGAGTTTTTTTGAATCAGTAAATAAGGCGATTGGATCAAAGAGAATTGGCGCATGTTTGCAATTATGCGGATACAATTCCACTTCGGACTTTCAAGATTTCAATAGTGAAACGGTAAAGGAAATTGAAAAATATGTTTCAAATGTTTGCTGTGCACTGGACCGTGACAAAAGGTCAAAATACATTGACCCTATTTTTGTCGACAGACCAGAATTGTTCACCATATCTCCAGTCATTAAGTCGAGACTGATTGCATTCATTCAACAGGCAAATTCTTTTGGTCAGATATGCAATATGTTTGGAATGTCGACAAACTTTGAATGTTTGGACGAGTTGACAACCGAGAATCCTTTGAGTGATTCAAAATCTTTACAAATTAAAGAGATACCAAATGAAGAGGATATCAAGACCCCTCAATTAGTCAACTCGTTTAGTACATCTATATCCAGCAACAACGAAATTGAAGATAACAGTGAAAGTTATACCTTATGTTCAAAAGAAACAATGGAGGAATTAGTGGCAATGCAAGCAATAAAATTTGAAAATTTCACACTTACCGTTGGTGATGATTTTGACTTATTTCAGAGTACCAGTTGTCCAAACTCCGGATATTACTTATGTAAAATGAAATCTGATTGCAAGTCACACAAAGAGAAAGTCAACGTTACATTTAATAAGGAGAACTTACCAAATTTAGGTAATGTCAATAATCACCTCAGAGTCCATTTCTCATTAAAATCCCAAACACCAAACTAGGCCAAACGTTCAAGGAAGTGAAGCAATGCAGCAACATTATTAGATTTGTATAAAAGATTAAAAATAAAGCGTTAGATGTTTTAATATTTTCTTTTATTTCTTTATATATTATTTGGTAATAAAAATGCGTGGTTCATTTAAACGGTGCTACGAAATGACATTTTTATTTAATTATAACTGAATACATTTGTTTGATAAAGTATAAAAATATAGTTTGATGGTAGAAACCCAATGGATATCGCGCTAACCTAACCAAATCAATGAATTCAATTTCAAGGAGTCTAATCTATGCTGAGCGTCGGTTCCATAAAAAGTGTCAAGGGCATGTCGCGTCAGTATACCAAATCGAGTTTAATTGTATTTATTCCTAATGTGAGAGTAACAATCTACTTCAACTGAAGTACATCTCCTATTATTTAAAAACTAAAGCGCTCAGCACTTAGATAAGCCGTATACAAAATAGTATTTTGATGGCTATAAATGAATTTAGGAGGAAATTGCCAACTTCGTCTCTCTGTCGGCATTATCGGAGTTATTTTAAATTATTATTAAAAATAACTATTTTAGTAAACCTATCTCTGAATTTAACTGTATATATACTATCACAGCTTATAAACATAACTTTAATTTCTAATGATTATACAAAAGTTGAGTTTGATTTGCATCAGTTGAGTTAAGAGTATTTGAAACATAGAATAATTTTTCAACCCTTCACTAACGAGTCCTAATGTCTATCCTAATGTTTACTATCGATGAAACGAGTCCTTAACTGACTTCGGTTGTTGCATTTTCAAAAAACTTATTTATGCATGTTAAACAAGTTAGATTACTGCTCAATGGTTCAAAATTTTGGTCATTTGGAATAATCTTTACTCGGTGGATATTTTATTCTAGGTCACTGCAAAAAATAAGTAATTGACAAATAATATTTACACACCCATTCCCCATTATTAAAAGACGACTGGTATGAATTATGTTTGTGTGTAAAACAATGAGTCATTAAAGAGCAATGTATAGATAATGCTTACACACCCATTTACGTCTTAATCAATACAAAATATTACGGAATTATCACCATCTTTTCACACTAGACTGAACGACTTAAATCAATAGAAAAATCGATAGTACTTAAAGTAACTGTTAACCATAAAAACCCTTTAAACTCAATCAAGTATAAGAGTAACTCTTTAATTACAAGCATTTAGTAAGCAACAGTTTCTATCAAATTCTGTTAAAAAGATACGCATTGTACATTAAATAAAAAATAAGTAATTAATTGTCATCATCACTTTAATTTCAAGCCAGAGAATAAATAGTGCTAAGATCGTAACCCCAACTATTTGATCTTAACAGTTATTACAACCTTCATCTTTACAATTCAAGCTATTTGTAACAATATAGTCAATACATGTTTTATATTCATTACATTGATTTAATTGGTTCCCGGGCAGCCAGTAAAGATCAAAATTGGTATTTTAATCAGATTCGGTAGTTCGTGGAGAGATTGTTATAGACAATGGAGGACTTTACTTTGACAAATAAAAGAGTTGGTTAATCATGTTTGCTTTCATTGTCATTCTATATGTTTAAGTTGTAATCTAAAGCTGCCCAAAACTTTTTACACAACCTTGTACATTCTTTATTAGTTTCTTTTATTTCAATAATCCGTTCGTTAGATTTTCTTGTTTAGCTATAGGTTCATTAATTATAGGATCTTCAATATACGACATGATTTCAGAATCTTCGTCAATTTCAGACAAGTTATCAGATTCTGAATTAATCCATACATCGGTTGGTTCCTGAAGTTATCATGAATTCTCTAATTTTTAAATCAGATTTATTCGTCCAATTTTTGAATTAAAACGTATATTATATAATCTAAATAAAATATTTACAATGATTTCAATACAATCATTTTTACATTTTCCCGACATTGTCTTCATAATTTAAATGTGTAAATTATTTTGTTTATATTTCGACTAGAATTAAGATTATTATTAATATTATAATTTTGTTTTAAGATTTGTCTTAAGTCTTCAAAATAAAACATAAAAAAAACTGTTTAACTTATTTTATTATTAGTATTAATATTATTATTAAAGATTTGTCTTAAATGTTTAAGTCAAAAATAAAACTTTATTAATTTATACTACATTTTATTAATTTGTACAACGTTCATCATTATACTTTTCTTCAACGTTTACGATCTTCAAAATCGGCTGATATCAAGACTGTTGTCATGCATGCAATTATGCTCGTCTTCTCAGCATTAGGAATAAAATCTAAATCGAACTCTATTATACAAATCGATTTCATGATCAATTTCAATATATGATGATCCATTTGAAGTTATACATTTTGAGCGATCCGTATATACAATTTTGATAGTAAATTCGATAGGTAACCAGACGAGATTATACATCGGATTAACCATTCTCACTCTAATTATGCAGACCACAAGTCATGAATACATGTCAAACTTATTCAAGTCCAAAATGATTTTTGTAAACAATGATTTACATTATTTTAAGGTAAAACAAGGTAATTTTAACTAACAATTATAAAGTTCAAGTCGATAAACTTATTTAAATTATTACAAAATACAATTACTCTTAATTCATCAAGTAATACATGAATAATTTATCGTTTCTCTAGATTAACAAAACATGTACAACTATCACCCCCACAAGTATCCCATACATAATTTTCGCTACAACATGTAACCATAGAATGATCTACATGAATTAGTTCTGTAACATTTATAATAAATTCATTTAAGTCACGGCTCAATTGCTACTCGTCTAGTTCCACACTGATCACGGAACATATACTTGATTAGCCATTTCCGAAATATGGGTATAATCCAAAATATAGAATTGCTACGAATGAGCACCTATCTATTCAATTAACGACTTGCTGGTTCTCTTTCCGTCTACTTTTCTAATGGGTGGATTATACATTCATGTTTTACAATCGTAGATCGGCTAAGCTAGTCGAGTGATACTCGAGTGATTTACCTCGGTGATTTACTTGTTATCGCGAGCTGAGCATTGCATTCGGTGGAGAAGTTCGACATCAGAAACTAATTTCATCATTTCATGGCTATCATTAGGCGACCATTTCTAATCAAAAAATCTGTCCACGATGAAAATAAATGGTGTACAGAATCACTATTATGTGTTTACTTTTACGAAACTGGGGTACGGACAAAAATCGATTACGTAAAAGGTCTAACTTTTTAAATTGAATAATTATAACTCCAAAGAAAATTATATTAAATAACACGCATTCAAAGATTAAGCCAAGATCGGCCTTACCTGCCGAGCATCCTTCAGTGCGAACTCTTTCATGGGAATGCATTAGATTGTTATTGGAGTTGGATCTCGATGAATCTGTGCCCGTTTCCGTATTGCTCTGAATTGTGTGCTGTTGATTTAGACATAAATTCGATTGAGAACGAGATAAGTATGACCTCCATTGTAATTCAGTTCGCGTATAGTATATTGGTTCGTTTTTCTGTCACATGGGCTGGTGAGAGATATAATTGGCAGTGGCGGTTTGTGATTGGCTGCTCACAGAGTTTCTCTTCCATTGAAACTGAGGGTGATATAACAAATATTCTACGATTTCTCCTGTCCAAGATTGTATGTCAGTTTTGGATTAGGATTTTCTCGAGACAAAATGGAATTTTTTTGGAATCTATTTTTACAAATTCATGATCTTGATTTTTAGAATTTTCTGCGAGGTTTTACTTAATAATTATTATGTTATATTAATTTATTTTTTTCCAATTTAGCTTTCTGTTTCTCTGCTATGTGAGGGTTTGAAATACTTGCTTGATATATCTCACTCGTCGATGCTAACGGGCGGCCTACTCAGCTCTACTTTCTTCATTCGGCTGACGTTCTTCCAGGCCATGTATTCGCTGCTCCAATGTTCTGGAAAGATATGGTAATCGATCTGGATTGTCGACTTCAAATAGACCGGTAAGGTGAAAAGCGTTTTAGGTGAAAATCTTTGTGAATAAATCATTTCTTCTTTTCTGCCTTTTAGTTAAGATGATGATTTATTAATTTATTCCTATATTGAGAAATCGTTCGTTAACTGATTATTGCGATTTAAATCGACTTTAGGAATATTGTTTACGATAATTATTAAATTTATTTATTATTTATAATATTTTTTCATTCAGCAGAGTTCAATTCATCTTTTTTATGAATTATTTACAGTAATCATCGCATTTCGTTAAATCATTTTATTTCTATATTTTATCAAATTAATTAGTAGATTTTACTTTGATAGTTTCGTTACATAGATTTTATACAAGCCCCTTTCTCTTTTAAATTCAATAAGTTTTCATCATATATTTTCACGATAGTAATTTCACATTCATTTGTTATACAACATAGGCAAGTCACTCCAGCACACCTTAGATTAATTCGTATATACATATTCGTATATATAAAACGAATACATGCGTGTTTAGGTTAGGTTTTATTTTATTTTTTAAAACAAATTTTTTGCAATCCAAAAATTTCAAATGTCTCAATTAAACAAACGTGATAATTCATCTGAAAAAGGTAAATTATATTTTATTATAATTTAACTCATTTTTTTCGAGGATTGGTACTCTATAACTGAAAATGAAGATCTTTTGCTAAATTATTTTGTTTTATTTATATCTTTTAAATATATATATATATATATATATATATATACAAATTCTAGAAAATAATCAACTTGTTGATCAATTTGTTACGTATGCGCGCCCACACTTATTGGGGATGATTACAAAACTATTATCACTATCAATGATTTAGATTATTATGATGTTATGAAATGTAAGATTTGATTTATTTATTTTTACGTATTTTTGAAATCTTAATAGTATATTTTTTTAAAAGATATGGATTATAATGATAGTACTTGTAATAACAATAACTATAATTGTGGGGTTTATGGTTAGTGTAACCTTGACCCCAAATATAATTATTCTCGCCTATTTGATAAAAATTTTATATACTGTATGTTCGAAATGCTCAGTCTACATGTATTTAAATAACTGAATAAGAATTGTGTATATAATGCAAATAAATAATTTTAAATTTAATTTTTTATTGCTTTTTAAAAAACTTGTTTTTAAAATAATTTTTAGTTTTTTTAAAAAGTTAAAATAAAATTATATTTTCAAACGCAATTTAATTGTGATAATTATTGATTAATATTTTTTTATTTTCACTTAGTTTTTTTTATCGTGATTATTAGCCAGGAGAATACTGATAAACGGTCGAAATATAAAGTGAAATGTTATAAAATCTAACAATGGCATAATTTCTGCAGGAATAGATTCTACCAAATGCTCAAATGCAGTACAAATATACTGAAAAATAATCTTACTTATCTGACTATTTAATTAATTAATCAGGAAATGGTTGAATATTAGTCAGATTATTATATTAGGTTGGCAACTAAGTTCTTGCGGGTTTTTAATCTATATTTTTAAAAAGAAAAATAAGAACATCTATTTAATCAATGATGTATTCTCTATTCATGTTTACAAGTTTTGCCCTATGTTCAACGTTCAGATTCTCAAAACCTTTTCGGTAGAAATAATTTGATTTCGACTCGAAAAATTCATTAAATAATTCAATATATTGAGTTTTGAAATTTTATTTGATCAACCTTTTAATTTAACCCCCAAAAATAAATAGTAATATTCATTTATTAATATTAATCAATTTTTCAATACCTTAAATAACTCCTGATGAATTTGAAAGAATATACATAACACTGGTCGAAAAAAATCTTGCTTTATTTTTGCTGACAAACTCGTTTTTGAAGAATGAACATGTGTGCAGCACGTGTAATACCTTTATAAAATTGGACACAATTGCTGGGAAATGAATTACACCAGCTTGTCCTAGGTACAAAGTCTATGAATCGGTTAGGAAAAATTCTTTTTTTGATGGATTAAGTGTTTAGATGGCTTTGATTTTAAGAATAATTATAAAATATTCAACAATTGAAAAGGTAATAGAGATTTAAAAGCAAAATACCTAGAATTGATTTAAGCCATTCTAAACAAGCGGGCCTAAAAAATAGTACAAATCGATGAGACCATGCTTAATTATAAGGTCAAAAGTCATCGTGGCGGGGCTCCTAGTAACAGAACTGATTTATTGTGTATTATATAATAATATTGAAAGAGCATTTGCAGTTACAATACCAGACAGGAAAGAAAAACAATAGTGTCTCTAATATGTAATCAAGTGGCCAATAATAGCGTAATATGGACAGATGAACATAAAACGTACTTCAATATTGATGGATACAATTTTTTATAATGGCACAGTTTACCACAAGTATAACTTTATAAGTAAAAGAAATGGAATTAACACTCAAGCTCCAAAATGAATTAAAGTTAGAAATAAAACGAAGGAAAGGTGTTTTAACAGGAAAAAGACAGGATTTTCTTAATGAATTTTGTTATTATTTTATTAACAGAGCAGATTTTTTCAATGCGGTCTTAAATTTAATTAAACTTTGATTTTAAATATAATATTTAAATGTATCTTTGTTAATTTATATTGCAAATATTTATATTTTTAAAATAACATGATAATTAATTTATTTTATATCGTATAACGGCAAATTACAATCGAGCAACATAGAGCCACGCAACATGCTCCACAATCAACGGTAAAATATAACTTTCATCCCCCTCTTTTCTGGTGCGGAATTTTCTTAATGTACGAATATTTCTGAAAAATTATTTTGATTGAAATCGAATTTGATTATACATTTTGATTATAAAACTGTGATATATGGAGACAAATCTACAAATCGGGATAAACATTGTCATTTACTCCAAATTTATTCCGAAATGCGAACGTTTTTAGTTCAGTGAGCAGTAACTAAGACTGTCAAAAAGTTGGAAAAGGTGTGTACTTTGTTATTGCAGGAAGAAGTAGATTACAGCAACCAATCAGCGTGTATGGTGCAGAACTGATGCACGACTCTTATAAACTTTCATTCTTTGGATTACTGCAAATTTTTGGCTATTTTCAGTCTCCTAAGACTATTGGCCGGTTGAAAATCATGCAGATTGTCGTCTCATAAGTCACGATAAATAGACAAACTGAATTAGAAACGGAGCGAACGAGTAGTCGATTGATGATTTAGATATCCGAGTAAGATCTGACGGTCGGTTACCCGGAAAACCGGGTTACCTTTGGCAGTATTTGGAGCTAATTTTTGGTGCTTGTCATTACTATAAAGTGTTATTTGAAATTAGGTAAGACCTGTTGGCATCTAAACAACTTAATCATCGTACATCTAAAGTAAATATAGATGTTTTACCAAAGGTTTACTTCAAGATTGAAAACATTAATGTGACTATTTGATAAATTATAATTTACAAAGACCTTAATTGCAATACATTAAACAAACATTACAAATAACGAAATACAAATTTCGATTCTTTTTCAGTTTTATAAATATAAAATTAAAATACATTACTAATTTTCAAAAGAAAAATCATTGAATTTGTTCAAAGAGAAATGTAAACCTCGAGAAATATTATCTGACTATTTTAAAATATCATTTTTATCAGTTAAATTCAATTTAGCATGATTTTGAAATTCTGTTTTGATCTTCAATTAATGATAATTCTCAAAGGTAAGTTTATATAGGTATTTGTAATATTAATGTATTATTGCGAATAACATTTTGATTTTTATTAAATCAAAATGTTAATTAAATATTGAAATGAGCAATATTCAGTTTTGATTGACATGGAAATTAGTATATAAATTTCATGATATCATTTTATTGTTGTCTTAGTTGGCATTATTTTTCTAATATGATGAAAATTGAATATAACCAAGCGAATGTTTAATAAATTTATAGTTTCTTCTAATATATATTTTTACGTGATATATGCGTGATATATACGTGATATAGTTTGGTCTTAACAAACCTATTGATTAGTCATAGATGTGTTGTAATCATTATTTATGACCCTAATGTTTTGTATTTTAAATTATTTCCAAAACCATAATGAAATCGAAATAAACTTTTGGTGGTCGGGTATGGTTCCTAATTCTTCGTTCAATTTCTCTAAAGTGCTATCGCTGCCTGGGAATTACTTTATTTCACCCCCCCTAAAGTAATTTCAACTTCCCAATTATAAAAATTTATTAAATACTACTATAATAAATTTTTAATATACATAACTTTACTTAAATTTGATTAATAGAAAATGTTGTTAGCAATTTCGTTATTTTAAAGTATTTTAAGAATTGTTTAATTTTCATTATTTCATTATTTCACTTTAAGTTAGTTTTAAATATTTAAAAATATCTTATTTATATTTATTTTAATTTATAGCATGAATAGAATTCAATTAGAATACAAACAATGGCTATTTATGTCAGAAGAACTTTTCCCTTATTTTCATACAGTTTTCTCTCTATTAAATCCCAAGAAACAGTACAAGGGTTCTAAAATATTGAATCAAAGGTTAATAGTGGTCAATCGGGATCCAGTACTAAAATACCCATGCTTCCCGTTGCTACCTATAATCAATGATCAAAATGAAGAACCTATTAAATCATTATCTAATTCCTAGTGGCAAAGAGAGTTGTTCCTCGTAGAAAATCAATTGGTGTAGTAAATTCATTGACATCTCGCATTCCAAATATAGTGATCTAAAATTAGATGCAGGAATAGATGCAGAAATACAAAATGGTAATTTCTATGTTGCAAAAAATGTATTTTTAAGCAAACTTATTTCTTTTTTGCATTTATGACATCGTAAAATATAACTTTCATCCCCATCTTTTCTGGTACGGAATTTTATTCCCATACATTTAGTACTTCAACGGATTAATAATATTCATTATTCTTTATAACTCTTATTTTTATCTTTTTTTTATTATTTTTTAATTTTAATATTGTAATTATTTTTAATTTAATAATTAATAAAATATTATTTTTTTTATTCTTTACAACTATATGGAATATAATTATGGAAGCCAACAAAATAGTCGGCAAAGAAAAAAAGCTTTAATTGTCGCCAATGTTGAAACCCGAAAAAATCGTAGAAACTGTAGTACAAAAAAATTGTCGACAATATTAAAACCTAAAAAAATAGTCGAAACATTGGGGGCCAAATATAATACAATTTTTTTAAAAGGGTGTTAGTTAACTGGGAGATATAAATACTGTAGTAGGTAGATGTATTATTTTATTAACTTTTCCTCGAAAATTATTTGAATTAAATTGTCAACGATTTTTTGGGATTCTTATTTGGTATTTGTTAGATGTCAGTAATATTTTTGGGTTTGCAGTCGGATAACTAATTTAGAAAATGACTAGTCAAAAAGAAACAAACAGCCAAACCTGCCAAACAGACCCAGATGGACAACAGGCAGAAATCGAAAAAGAATATCGACTTATCATTATTTCACTTTAAGTTAGTTATAAATATTTAAAAATATCTTATTTATATTTATTTTAATTTATAGCATGAATAGAATTCAATTAGAATACAAACAATGGCTATTTATGTCAGAAGAACTTTTCCCTTATTTTCATACAATTTGCTCTCTATTAAATCCCAAGAAACAGTACAAGGGTTCTAAAATATTGAATCAAAAATTAATAGTGGTCAATCGGGATCCAGTACTAAAATACCCATGCTTCCCGTTGCTACCTATAATCAATGAACAAAATGAAGAACTTATTAAAGAATTATCTAATGCCTTAGTGGCAAAGAGAGTTGTTCCTCGTATAAAATCAATTGGTGTAGTAAATTCATTGACATCTCACACTCCAAATATAGTGATCTAAAATTATAATGAAACCAGCTTCCAGGACAATTCTAACAATCAAACAGAAATTTGAAATCATAGCACTATTTGAGAAAGGAGAACATTTTTTTTTCAAAAAATATTTTAGACAGTAAACATATAATTTAATTATTTTTGTTTTAAAAGGTTAATTGAAAATGTTATTTTACTTAAAAATTTTAGGCCATAATGAAACCAAGTTCCAGGACAATTCTTACACTCAAACAGAAATTTGAAATCATAGCACTTTTTGAGAAAGGAGAAATTTTTTTAATAAATTAGTTATTTATCTTAATTCACGAATATCAACATCAATTGAGCTTAATTTTCGATCATCTTTTCACATATACTTTATCTTACCTAATCTTGAATTATTTACAGATATATATTAGCATTTACATAAGATATAAAAAGCATGGAATCGGGATTTCAATATTTTAAAATCTTAAATTTAATTTTAATCTAATCTTTGCCATATAAGATGATTTATAACCCAATTTTTATCATCTGTCCACGGGTGAAAAAAATTTAAAATAAAAAAAAAGTTATTGATCAATATGTTGATTTGGTGGGTGACGTCAAATATTAACCCACCGGTTGATGCACCTTTTATTATACCTGAGCCACCACATGTGCCACTACCAGGTGTAATACCACCAAATGGCGGTATTATTATTATTTATTATTAGTATATTTATAAAATTTTTAGAAGAGCGCAACCACCAGCTTGGGCGCAACAAATGTTGGCGAACATGAACGCCAGATTTGATGGTATTGATGGCAGATTTGATGGTATTGATGGCAGAATTGATGGTATTGAGGGCAGATTTACTGGTATTACCGTAGATATTACAGCATTGCAAGATGCTGTTCACGGGATTTTACATCACAATTGTAAGTTTTTTAACTATTTTTTTTTATAAAATATAAAACATTTAGGAAAATTGTATTCCAATTCAAATCGACAGCTAATTTGTATAGAATTCAACATTGTATTGGTTTTCACTGGTATGTGTAAAATTTATGCTCGACTTTTATATTGAATTTCATAGCGAGCGAGGAAGATAATAATTGGTTGAGATTATGTCTTTACAATTATGATACAATTCAATTACAATTATGTCTGTATAAATTATAATTATTAATAGTGGCCCACAGCAAGGTGAATGATTACCTTTATATAATATTATTGCTATATAATTTGTAAATATATGTAAATATAGAATTTGTAAATATATGTAAATATAAATATTGAATTTCATAGACACAAAGCCAATGATCCCATTCCTAAGAAAATAAGTCTTTCCAAACCTGAGATTTCCACTCTTTCAAAGAAAGCTTGTCGGGAAGCGATAGTAGCTAGCTATCATATTTATCGTGAATACACTTTCACAAACTGAGTTTGGTTGCTTAATTTATTGATTTGCTTTTATTTTGACCCTTAGCCTAATTTGCGGAGCTATTTTATTCTAATTCAAGGAATTGTTAAAAAATTATCAACATAAAAAATGTAAAAAAGAACGAAATAGATATCTATTACACTAGATCCATCTTTAGGTCTGTATCAACAACTAGTTTTTCCCGAGATTCGTGGTATCCAAATTTTGCATTATATTGAATAATTTCCTCCCGATAATTGGCGTAATCCATGGGAATGTTTGACATATAGTCAGGATCGACCTCAAGGGAAAATAATTCCGGCACCATGTAAGGTTTCAACCACATAGTCAAATAAGTTGAGCCACTGACATAAGTGCCGTCTCTCAGATAAAATAGCAGCCCATCTAACTGGAGTCAGAAATGAATTATCGATGACTTATTCACTAATTTTACCGGAAAAGTGGGTTTCCTAACAAATGTCGATTTTAGGGTGTCGTGCTGGCAATTAATGGCGGGAAGAATTTCAAAAGAATACTAAATTGGGTCATCAAATTACCATGTCAAATTTAAACCCTTACATGGCCAGATGTTTGAATGCCACTATGCATTTGAGTGGTCAAATAATTATCCAGCCAGTTAAATCTGTCCTCCGCCTGAAAAGCCGTAAGTAAGCAAGATAAAAGCAATAAATAATAAAATAATTAGAAAAGTATTTATTCAGTACAAGGTGAATGCACTTAAAATTGAGAATATCTAGGGCGATTAGTCAAAGCTGTGTCTTATTATAATGTGTGAACAGAATATTGTTTATATTTAATTTTTTCAATTTAGCACTATTATTTTATGATCTAATTTTAATTGTATAATTAATATGTTTTTATCTGATAATGATTTTATGTTCTTTGTTTTATTACTTGAGACCGATGTTTTTATTTTTTAATATATCGAGTCGTATCAGAAATGAATCTTATCAAATAAAATATACGTCTGTATTTTGTATTATTATTATTATTATTATTATTAATATTATTATTATTTATTATTATCATAATTATTATTATTATTATTATTATTACTATTATTATTATTATTATTATTATTATTATTATTATTATTATTATTTATTATTATCATTATTTATTATTATTATTATTATTGCTATTATTATTATTATTATTATTATTATTTATTATTATTATTATTATTATTAATATTATTATTATTTATTATTATCATAATTATTATTATTATTATTATTATTATTACTATTATTATTATTATTATTATTATTTATTATTATCATTATTTATTATTATTATTATTGCTATTATTATTATTATTATTATTATTATTATTATTATTATTATTTATTATTATTAATATTATTATTATTATTTATTATTATTATTATTATTATCATTAATATTTTTAAATTATTTAAAACAATCATAACATCAACAGATTATATTTGATGAAGTTATGATATCAAAAAATTTCAATAAATACAAAAACTATTATCAAAATTAGATTTTAGAATTTTAAATAACTTATAAAAAAATGTCAACAGGAAATTACTTTAAATAGAATCCTGATGACGTAGAAAATAAATTTAGTAATTTTTTCTAAATTTATTAAAATTTCTCCCACTAATTATATTATATCAATCTACTAATATATCAAACTTCTTTTAGTGATAATTATTGGAGAATGAATCACCTTAATGGATGTGTAGACACGAGGATTCAAATATTAATCTGGTCCTAGGTTTAGAAGGAGGAGCTACAATGACTATTGAAGAATTTGAATGTAATTACAAAAGAACAGGACTGGCGATTTCGATAAGTCGACTAAAAGATATGAAATTGATACCGAAGTACATGAAGATAAATATGAAGGGTTTATGGCAGAATTTGCACAATTGAAGCAGCACGTCCTAGAGTTGGGAGGTGAAATAAATATTATTTTTAAGCATTTTTTTAAATATTATTTTTAAGATTTTGGCGGCAAATCTATTGAAACTCATAAATTTGAATATTGAAGAATAAAAATATTGTCGAATTTCTAATTGTTCTAAGTTTTGAAATTTTAAGGTATAAATCTACATTATCAAGATGTTTTTGAAAATTTGACATCCTTCGTATTTTTGATTTATCCATTGAAAACTAACACGTAATCATTTCGATGCTGTTTTCTGTAATAGAAAAAAATTGCCTAGGTAAGAATCAACTATGATATGTACCATACATATCTGTATGTAGTTCCAATGAAACTTGATAAATGATTCAGATATTGAGATTGAAGTTGATGACAATTTTCCAACAAGTCTCTGATTTTAGACAAAGATTGATTTGACCAGCATAGCATAAAGTTAAAAGAAGTATGAGATATGTTAAAAGATAAATCTACGATTGTCGACCAAAATAGGACAATTGAAGTTTTATTTTGTTTGAAAAGATTATGTAATCAAAGTTATTTTAAATCTATTAATAACTAGTTTAAATTATTCGGTTTGTTTTAAATTTTATAAAATTTGAACTTCATAACATGGTACATTTTTTAAATATTTTTATTGTAATTTAAAATTTTTAAAACTAACATTTTAAAAGTTTTACATTTGGATTTAACAAAATAATTGAAAGTAGGTAATTTAAAAATGGTATTAAAAATTCTAAATAATAACTTATAATTTGGTTTATAAATAGTCAATAATATACGAAATACTGAATTTGTATCAATTATTAATTATAATGATTTATTATTGACCTTACATTAATTATTAATTATACTAATATAATAAATGCTATATAATATAATTCATTAACAAAAACCGATGTATGGGTATAAAATATTGTTGTATAAAATATGTGATTAATTATAATGCCAAGTAAATGCATTATTATTTCATATATTATATCGTTGTGGTAAAGGTTCAAGTATGAAAGTTACATAAATATAAAATTATTTCATAAGTATGCGTTATGTATGTTTGTATTGCTCATAACTTAATTATTTTAAATACTCCTCGATCATAGTGATTAATTAATTTTGTAATATCCATAAATATTATGACACAAACGTTTTTTATAGCATGGCTACAATACTAAGACATCAATGCAGTTATTCTATCGTGAAATATTTTGACGACAATTGTGACTGATACATATTTAATTATTAACTAAATTAATCGAGAATTTTAATTTATTATTATATATCTAATTGTATTGTATTGTAAATTGGTACAATTATTCATAGTGATCAGTGGTCAGCCTATAATCAAATATCTTCTGATTTTAGTCATAACACTGTTAACCACAAGGCATCAGGACAACTTATTTGAATCATTGCTTAATTTAATTAAAATTTTATTTATCAGCTGTTTAGTTGTATTTTTGTATATATAATTATCATATTAAATTTTAGTAGTGTTTCTTAGTTTTAATTTAGTGTACTTTATATATATTTATATTGGGGGAGATAAAATGAAGTTAATATATTTGGGGGGATAGAATGAAGTTGATCCGAAAATCTAATTAGAATTAGTATCTAACTATTCAGGAGAAGTTTTTATTGAAGTTTTATTGTAATTTTGTTTACGTCAATCGAATTAATTATGAGATGTGTACATTAGATATTTTTTAAATAAATTAGTTTGCAATTTTTTGTGAATCTGTGTGCTATGATTCGATTGGCTTTGTGAATTTTTATGTTTCTATGAAGAAATATCATTGGATTTTCTGATTTTTATTTGAAGTGAATAGAATTTATTGTGTTTTATAAAATTGAAATTGTTGTTGATCGGGTTTTTCAAAATAAATGGTTGAGAAAATAATTTTGGTAAATTCGAAATACCTTAGTTTTACTCTCAGAATCTATTTATGTAAGTGAGTCTTATTATTTATGGGTCAGCGTTAGAAACTGTTAGAAATTGTTACTGGTTAAAATTCTTTTTGAGTTATCGAGGCCTCAGGGGAAATAATCTATAATGTCTATTATTATAGAAGAACTATTGATATTGAAGAGCATGCTCTCGAGACTATAAAGCTCCCTTTCTGTGATATATCACTTCTATTTCACATGTGATAAAAATATATATTCTGCTTTAACTGAAACAAAATTAATTAATTTATTTTCAAACCACCTGTTCTAAACCAGAAAGAATGTTAGATAATTGGATTAAAAGTGACAGTGAAATTATTACATCTCGCGATTTATAAGTCAAAAATTCCCAGTAAATAAGAGATTTTAAAAAATCTTGAATTCTGGTTTTTTGATGAAATTTTTTTATTGTTTTAGTTTTCAACAATTTTATTGTTTAAATATTCTATTTGTAAATTAAAGGATTTTGAAAATTTGTAATTCTATTAAATATAAATTTTGTAAGGCCAATTGTTCGTTATATAAGGTTGACAAGATGTCAAGGGAGAATGTTGTGGAATAAAAAAGAAGCATTCCTCTTCATATTATTATTTTTTTTTTTTGAAATATAATTTCATGTCATGTTTCATGTAGTTGATACTTGTTGAAAAAAAGCCTTGAATTGTTACTGAAAATCTATCGTAACCCACGGTTTACTGATCCGTATTTACCAGTTCAGAATATCGTGGAGCGATACATTTTGATTTCACTCATTGTTATGGGTAAAATCGAAACAAAAATACCATTAAAACTAGTCAACGAGGCTTTCGAAAGCTTTTTCAAGAAGCTTCATTTGTTCTCTCCACTCATTCTTCTTTAAGAAAAGCTTTTTCTGTAAATACGTTGTATCTGGTTTGTAATTTTATTTGATAGTAAATTTTTATTTTAATTATAAAATAATTAAATTTAAATATATTAGAGATTCAATTTTGACTTCCCTTCCCGCCTTGCGTATTATAATTAATAAAGGAGACGAAGTTCTTAATGGCAATAATTAACTTGGCCAAACCTGCAATTAAAAGATTATCATCATTGACAATGTTTGGACAAGAGGAGCCTGTCGGGCAAGTTGGGTATTTTCTCAAATCAAAAGGGTTTGATTGTTGGCGCAAAATAAATGGGAAATATTTATAGCTCGATCTTCATATCGTACATAAAGAAACCCAAATCGACTTTCTCTTCCGGTAATAAAATATCCATAATATCTGATATCGATTTATCAAGGACAATTTATTATCAGCTGAAGGCGTGTAAAATGTATCTTCAACAACATACGGTTATGAAACAATATATTCGTTTACAAAAGCGAATCAGTGAAAGAACTTATTCTACTCAAGTTTCATTAGTGCAATATTTATAAAACTCTAAGTTGTTTATATCTATCAAATTATTTTATGAATCTGATAACCTGTGATGACTCAAAGGATGGATCAGGTGCAGATATCACAGAAATTGAAAAACTATGGACTATAGAAAATGATTTAAAATCAGTTATTGACGATTTAAAAAACCCTTCATTCTTACAAACGAAAATATCAATAATTTTGAACAGTTTCACATTATTTGTATCGCAGTCACAACAGGAGAAACCTGCGCTGATCTTGAGTGTATTTTTAGGGCACTTCAAGACAAATTTATACTACTCTTTCAAACTGAATTTTCACTTAGTAGATTAATATCGAATGCTGCAATACCAATAAAAAAGCATTTCAAGCTGTTTTTAAAGAAACCATGTGCATCACTTGCTGGTTTTGAAAACATTAAAAATCGTGTAAAAGATAAAAAACTGAGAACCTTAATATTAGATGATATTTGTTTGCTTCAATTAAGTATAAAGAAATTTTTGACAAAGCGAACAAAGCACTAATTATTCAGTAATTTTAATTTTTGTTTGTATCACTTAATATAAATTTTTTTTGTTCCATCTTGCTGTTTGTATTTCAAATAAAATTATTCATATTCTACATTAATTATATGTTTTAATTTCCACTCATTTCGTCCATATCAGAATCGTACAGATTTATTAGAAATTTTAACAAAATGTCAAGATTGAAGGAAAATGAAGATTTTAACTTTAAAATATTATACAAGTGCATGTGTCATTATTCTACGTGGCATATTTGGCTTGAAATGTTTATTTTGTAACTCCCCACGGTTTTTATTAATTTTGTTTAAATGAAGTGATTTTTTATTTAATTTGTAAAAAAATCCTAAAATGGCCACACTATAGTCAGAGACTATTTTCACTCGATAAAAAAGCCATGAAAAATACCTTATGGTAGCTTGATAATGTTAAATGTCTGCGTCCTCAGATTATGTCATTGTTTATTATTTATACCAATAATTATATTCATTTTTCACATTAAAAACATTTTTTCAGCTTCATTCTTGACATTACAGAGGGATCGTGAATCAATCTCATACAATTTGAAGAATTTCCAATTAATAAAAATAGTGTTTTTAAAACTAGATAAAGGTTTTTCTAACTTTATAATATGGATGTCTTTCGTACATTTAATTTAGGAAATATAAAAATGAAAAAGAATACTTAAAACTGAATCAGAAAGTAACGATTAGGATAGATGAAATAAAAGTAGAAAAAAATTGAAACTGGAAAGATAGAATTCACATAGGACGTGTGAGAAAATAACCGATAATCACAAAAATTATATCAATATTTTGGAAAATATAATTGATGAATTGTAAAATCGAATTAAGATAACTAAAAGTGGTCAAAATAAATGCTGTTAAAAAATATTTTATTTGATAACAATGAGGTTTTGAAATTAAAAAAAATTTGAATAATTTTGACATTCAGAAAAGATTTTTATAAATAAATTTAAAATAAATTGTATGTAATCGTTGTAAAATAAATGGACTAATTTGTTTTTTAATATACTTATCGATGAGTTTTTCTCGGATATTGTAATTTTAAATGCATGTTAGAAAATTATATCTTTTAGAATAGAATTTCGAAAAAAAGGCGTATCAAATTTCTCAGGAATCTTATGGACAATAATCAGCACATGATTCGAGAATTAAATCGATATTAAAATGACAGATATTGTCAAAAAATTACCAAAATGCCATGCGATCCATTAATCAAAATTAGTTACATAACATTTATAATTATTCATCTATGTTAGAAACACCTGAATTCGTCAAACCCAACGGCACCATGCCCATTACCCGGGAATGGGTGTAAAAAGATTTTTATTTTTTTTGTTTAAATACAGTGGGTTTTTTAAAAAAAAAATTATTAAATTAACAAAAAAAATTTAATTTTTTTTACAAGTCAGCATAATGGTCACACTATAATGAGATCTACATTTAGTCTCATTAAAAAATAATAATAATAATAAAAAAAATAATAACACTAATAATAATAAATAATAATGATAATAAATAATAATAATAAATAATAATAATAATAAATAATAATAATAATAAATAATAATAATAATAAATAATAATAATAAATAATAGTAATAAATAATAATAATAATAATAATAATAATAATAATAATAAATAATAATAATAATAATAAATAATAATAATAATAATAATAATAATAATAATAATAATAATAATAATAATAATAAATAATAATAATAAATAATAATAAATAATAATGATAATAATAATAATAAATAATAATGATAATAATAATAAAATAATAAATAATAATAATGATGATAATAACAATAATAATAATAATAAATAATAAATAATAATGATAATAATAATAATAAAATAATAAATAATAATAATAATAATAATAATAATAATAATAATAATAATAATAATAATAATAATTTGAAATTAGCATCCAAAAACGAAAGATTCTGCTAATTTAAAGCATTGATCGAAGAAAACATGTCATGATTTTTGTATACTGGCATGTCATATAAAGTCGAAAATTCAAGAAAGATGGTTAATAAAAGTTTCCAGATTTCCAAAATCACAGATCTGAATCTTCGCTATTTAGAATAATCAAAAAGTAACAATCGAGTGATAGGTTCAGTTAATTAGATCATATTAGTTACAGAAAATAAAATTCAGTTGTTTATTTTGAGAAAATGGTAAATAAGGTATTGCGACACAAATGAGGGGGGCAATGAAACTGATGAAAATAAACCAATCAGAATTTTACGAGCAATAAATGATGCTTAAATTAATGAAGTTATTTTTCTAAGTTTATAAATTATATATAGCTAATCTGACCTTTATTCTTTGTAAAAGTTACACTTATAATCTAGAAAAGAATGAAATACAGAATCGATTATATTCAAATTAGTTACCCGTACTACAATGGCAAGTTACAGATGCTTAATACTACAAGGAGAAGATTGCAAAGCCGGAGAAAAATTCCGATGAATTTTTACTACACTACAAGCGTAAGAAAAATTCAGAAATCGCTAATCGCAATGTCAAAGAAGTCATCAAAATGGAAAACCATGAATAGCGATAATATATTTAATATACATTATTGCAGATGAGATAATTTTATTACATTAGTATAATAATAGCAACATTTATAGTAATTTGAGTATCAGTTGTAATAATAATAATACTAGTGGTAGGAATAAAAAATATAAATAGTAGTTAATAAAAATAAGAACTTGAAGACAATAAAATAGTTCCATAGACAAAGTAATACAAGTGCCGACAAATAAATCAATTACGCAACCAAAAAATTTTTTCAAACCTTCAGAATCAAAAAATTCTCAGCTAGGTTGAATAATAGAGCAGAGGTTCTCAAATGGGGTGCCCAGTCGTCGGCGAGAGAAAAAAATCTAATGGGGTACCCTCAAACCTTGTATTCCCGGTGACTTGGCCAAAAACGTTTGAGAATCACTGTAATAGAGTCTAACTATCAACTCAGTTAAGATGACTTATCAAATTCCGCGGGGATTGTTATAATAAAGAGTTAGACGGAAATTCATACAAAGAAATCAGTATATATCCATAAAGAAGTGTCAATGTGAAATTATTGAGTGTCAAAAAAATTTTGTTTCTTTAAAAATTAATTTGTTAAGAAATTTTGAAAAATGTCGTTTTGTAAAAATTTTATTTGAATAAATTTTAAATAATTTCTCGATAATATCACTATATCGAAATTAGTAATTTAAGTGGTAATAATAAATGGTGCACAATTTCTGTAACCGAGGTTATCGGATAGTAATTTTAGAATTACCCCTCGGATACCGGACAGCCTTATAAACAAATAATATTGAACTTCAATATCAATACATGCGTAATTATATATTTTGAATTTTGAATTTGAATAAAAGTATTTCAGGAACACTAATGCATTAAGTGACGCACAAGAAAGACGAGATCTTATTGTGGTACAGAAATTTCCAAAAACTGAAAAATTTATCTCTAAATCTCTTGAAGTCCACTTTAGTGTCATATACAGCATTTGTAACATTCATTTAATCAATTAGTATTTTTTGTTTAATTTTCATTGGTTAATATTTCCAAGGTTATTCATGTATTTATTAGATCCTTTTTCATATATATATTAATAATCCTCAACAAATAGCTACATAACATTATGGAGGAATTTGTGAGAAATGTAGATAAACGGATTTCAAAAATCACACAAAAGTAATATAAAATTAGTTATTTATTATTATTAATATTATCATTATTATTATTATTATTATTATTAGTATTATTTATTAATATAATTTATTATTATTATTATTATTATTATTTATTATTATTAATATAATTATTTATAATTATTATTATTCAATATAGATAATAATAAATAATAATAATTTATATAATAATATTAATAAATAATAATAATAATGATAAATATTTTGATTTGTTTGAATCGAGTTATTGTTACTGTGACTATTATTATTTATTATTATTATTATTATTATTATTATTATTATTATTATTATTTATTATTAGTATTATTTATTATTAATATTATTTTTATTATTATTATTATTATTATTTATTATTAATATAATTATTTATTATTATTATTTATTATTATTATTTATTAGTATTATTTTATTATTATTATTTATTGTTAATATAATTATTTATTATTATTATTATTATTATTATTATTATTATTATTATTATTATTATTATTATTATTATTATTATTATTATTATTATTATTATTATTATTATTATTATTATTATTATTATTATTATTATTATTATTATTATTATTATTATTCAATACAGATATTGATATTAATAATAATAATAATAATAATAATAATAATAATAATAAATGATAAAGTTATCTCAGCGTTCTATCATGGCATATTGGTTTTTGAAGTTTATCTTGAATTATTGACTTTCTAAATAATTGCGCCCACTTTTAGCAAGTTTAATATTGCCATTTCACTTTAATAATATTATTTTATTTCACAAATTAATGTGTTACATAATTATTTTAATATCTATATTTAATTTACGAATTTTGCGGATAATCCACCACTTGAACACATTACCAACGTTGCCTAGCAACGGGTGCCAAGTGGCAGCTATAATCATTTTGTATGGCGTTACTGGGCGACCCCAGGCTAATTCAAACAAATTACGAAACCCTGTAACCCACCATTATTATTATTATTAATATTATTATTAATTATTATTATTATTATTATTTTTATTTATTATTATTATTATTATTTATTATTATTATTAATTATTATTATTATTAATTATTATTATTATTATTTTTATTATTATATATTATTATTACTGTAACCATTGGCGGGCGTAAAACATTGTATGGTCAAGGATGTGGTCAAGGCCACGAACTCCACTAAACCCACATATAAATTTGGGGACTCAGTCGGGATGAAATGATTTTTTTTGGCAAACGATCAAAGAACACAAGACGCAAAAATCTGGTTATCAAACAAGCAAATGTCTGGACGACATTTCACTGAACCCCAGAGAATGTATATGTTCAAATTGTATTATTAAAATAATTAATTAAAATATTTAATTATATTACTTTAATACATCTTTTTCCAAATTTATTCGGTTGGATAGGCCTCAGGCTGTTCAAGCAATCATGAATATGAAATTGAAAAGGGGAACTATTTTGGGTTTGTTACACAGTCATTTGGATGAATTCGTTTTTCGAAAACGTCATGGAGAAAATGTTTTCGCTGCATGGTTGAGAATTTGTAATAATATTGTTCCGTAATAAAATATTATTGATTAATTTAGTTTATTTTTAATGTATATAAAATTATTAAATTTAATAAATTAAAAAAATAATGATAATTTTATATTCTGTTTATCATTCGATAAGTAGTCTTTAGCTATTTGATTAATATTTTATGGCATTATTGTATTTCACCCTCCCCTTAAAGTAATTTCAACTACCCCAATTATAAAAATTAATTAAAGTGAAATTAAATTATAAAAAAATTAGGTACTACTTTATTTCACCTCCCTAAAGTATTTTCAACTAACCAAAAATAAATAATTTTATTAAAATATATTTAAAATTTGTGAAAATTTTAATAATTAAAAATTCTTACCGTCATAATTCGGAAATCTTGTCTCAGAAAGTAAATTATATCCAGTAAATAAATCTTCCCGTTGTCTTTATTATAAATACAGTCAAAAATTGCGCATTTATAAGCGACATTTCCGCCATCTTTGTTTACGATTCCTCCTCCTGGAAGAGACGATTGGAAACTTTCGATTAAAAAGCCATTCTTGTTTAAAATTTTTGTTGTGTTATTTTGTGATACAATGATGGTGTGTCTTCCAAATGGACAGAATTTCATAAGATAATTTTCATAAAATAATTCTGGAACTAACATAAACCACTCAGCAAGCATCATTAAATTTGCCCATTTGTTTTTAGAAAATACTTTTCGGTAAAAGCAGTTATTGTTAACTTTTTCATCTTCATCTGATGTTTCCAACGCTCGATTTAAATCAAAATAATTTTTTCTTTGTTTCAACCTAATATCATTAATATCTTTTTTCATACGCTCTTTAAATGAGCCTATTTTACTTTCATTTTTATATAAATGAAAAAAATGGCTTTCGTGAGTATTAATATTTGAAATTGGATTATCAATTGAATCCATTGTAGATATTTTGTATTGAGTTTAAATAAAAATTTTCAAAATGCCTATATTAAAAAAATATTATATTTAAACAAAATGCATTAACTAAATATTTTTATTTATTAAAATTTATTCTATGGTTTTATTTTTATAAAATATTTTATAAATTTCCAACCACTAAAATTAGATTTCAAAAAATTTAATTTGACTAATTTGATTTATTTTTAATTACAAATAATTGACTTAAAATGAAAGAGCAAAAAGTGCATATGAAGGCAGCGGAAAGGTTTAGGTGACCTATTGTAGTATGTTGTGGTTTTACAAATTCTATTAACCTATTATTTTTGAGGTTCCGGATTATACTTTTTACACCATACCCTTCCATTCAGTTATTCACAAAACTATCATTATGCGGTGTACCTGATAGGTAATAGAATATAAATTACAAGCAATTTCAAGGGAATTTCTATCAGATACACCCATAAGAAATCAATACTAAATTATTTATTTATTAACTAAATTATTTATGATTAACAACAAAACAAAAATCAATCTGGAAATTTGTTTATCCTAATGTTATAATAGATTTTCATTTATCTTCTTCATTTGTCCTAAACTTCTTGTGGTCTTCAACCGTCTTTTGCTGGCCCTTTCGGCTTTTCCTGGACGGGTTTTGTAACGAGATTGTGGAATTGAAGATATTCTATTTGGTGGTATTGTGGGATTTGTGGTGTTTAACCTTGACATCATACGCACAACTTTTCTTGCCCCCAATGGTCATCCGTTGCTAAGCAACGTTGGCAATGTAGCCAATGGTTATGAGATAGCCAAAGGTGAGCGCTACGAAAGAACTACTAAGGCCCGATCTCATAGTGGGTTCAACGCACTACCGATAGAAGGTCTATTTGCGATTTTCCTTATTTCGGTCCCCTTCACATTAACGCGTTTCAAAAATCACTCCTTGTCCGAATCCTAGTTACTAGTTCGAATTATAAAATTTTATTCCTAAAATGACAAATTAGAGGAACGACAAGAGAGAGAGAGACGATGAAATAACACAAATATATTTATTTATGGATCCATCGAATAATTCAACTTGATGAAGAATTTGGTAGTGCGAAACGCCTGGCACTTATCGCCTTACCCGGACGTCGTGGTAAAGTTTTTGCCGCTGGCTTAGTGATGTCAATGGCCTCTCTGTATGCCAACTGAGCTGGCGCAAATACGAATGGATACGTCACGGCATTACCCTCTTGGCAAGCCGATAACGCCACTTCTAAACTGCGAATCTGCGTCTTCTGTGCCTGGCAGAGCTGTCGTTCCTTTGTCCATCTATACTGTACGGCATTCAATTTCTTATACAGTATCTTCATCCTCGCTGGTTCTACCCACGTCGCTTTGATTTTTTGTATCTCCCTGGATAGTTGCAGCAATTGTCGATGCAATTCAGCATTCTCCTGCCGCGAGCGTGCTACTTCTTTGCTCAGGATATTGAGTAGATCCATATCTGCAATCAAATAATTTATTAGTAATTAATGTAACTTTGTAGATTTTTCTTTCTTTCATTTTACTAAATCTAATATTAACCTATTTGCCGAAAGCTAATTATTTTACTATTAGGCTACTATTATTTTTCCATCTTGGAATTCAGTAACAGTTAGGTAAATAATAAAGAAAAACATCAAAAGACATCCAAGGTTTATTGATTAAGACATCATCAACGCCGGATTGAGCTTGTGTAGTGATTGTTTTGATATCGCCTTGGCCTTTCATGAGTGTGCGGATGATCCCACCGTGAATTGGTGACACGGTACTCGCCTCGCATTCCTTTAGAAAAAATTCTCCTCGGAACAACCACGTTCATTGGGTGGATAGTTCCTCCAACACTGGGTCATTGAGCTCGTAGGATATGCCGTACGACGGGGCATACCCGTCGGTACTTGGAATTCTGCCGGCAGCGATATCGGCGTTCACTCTGGCCAAATGATATCTTGATATCTCTACCTGGCAATCCGTCTGTTTTTGTCGTTCGTCCTGACGGGCTAATATAAATTCGGAACGGCTCCCGCTATCCCGTGTGGGATTCTGGCCCGGTTCTCTTTTGATCGCCACATGGGGAAGGTCCACATCATCGTAAGCATTCGAAGAACTTCTCTGAATTTTCGCTCTGGAGAGATCGAAAAACCCGCATCCCACATTGCTTGTCTGCATCTCGCGGCAGAGTGGGAAGGGAAGTGTACATGATTCGCAAAGCATCGATCCACGACTCATCAAAGACAAATTGGATAATGCGACTATTTATTATGAAAACAATTTATCGGCGTTGCGTTATTCGTGCAGTTTTCATTAAATTGTTGAGAATTTGGTTTGTCTGTTCCCTTAGCCCCATGTAGTTTAGTAACTTGGAGAATAGATTCAAAATTTGAGTCTTTTCCCAACTAACAACAATAATTAAAATTGAATTTGTGAAAAAATGAAATAAAAAAGACTTTATTTGGAAATTTGGTTTTCATAATGAAATAGTTTAAAAACATTGGAAATTTTTAAATGTTAAATTTTAAAAGGTTTGTTTAAAATCTTAAGGTAAATGGTAGAAATTTGAAAATTAAATGTGAAATTTAAGTTGTAATTATAATTTGTAAATTAATTTGAATAAATTCCTCAAAATGCCTGCTATTCTTAAATTTTTGAATAATTCTGATAAATTATTTGCAGTTGGTGGATTTATGTTTATGAAATACAAATGTGGTGTCTGGTCAGATAATGATTCTAGTCGGAGCTCATTTAATACATTATGGCATTCTATTATTGCAAAATCTTGTGACGCCATTCCTAGTAGAGCCGGCGAAATTAAAGAGGCTAGCACAGCTCGAGAGGATTTGTCTACTCTCAAACCACAAATTGGAAATACATCTCATATTGTTCCTTCTCAATCTGCACAATTCGATAAAAGTAAAGCAGGAAAAACTCTTCGTTGGATGGATATGTTAAATGCTACAGATCCAAGTCGTATTAAAACTGCTCTCGATAAAATCCCTGCAAATGTTCAAGAATGTGCTATGGATGAATATCATAACTTTCTGTTTGATGGTCTAGTTTCGGGATATTCGATGACAGCGTTGGATTCAGGTCATAGTGAACAGTTAATTGGAAAGACCTGGGTAAACCACAACGCAAGCATTCTCACTCCCAATCAAAAACTGTTGGTCGGGGATCTTCCGCGGCTGCGATATCTCTGTATCCTCGTGGGCCTAATTAAGAAATAATTTAAAAAGATGATGGAATTCACCATTAAATGAAATAGCCTGACACGGTACTTATGGTCTTTTATTCTACCAGCTCATACACGGGTACACGATAAAATAGGTGTATAGAAAACAGTGGCGCTTATAAGGTCTGTCGAGCTTCCACTGTATGGAAATACTGGGTCATATGAGCTTAAACCTCGACTAACTCTTGAAGTACGTGTGAGTGTCTTGTGCGTTCGTGCTTTCGTTTCGTTGACGAAGATCCTGCGGTCACGAGTTATTGGCGGATGAACCGAACTAACACAACTCGACTGGGGTGTGTGGATTTTAATTACTTGTGGTGCTGTTTCGGCTGTGGGCCAGAAAAATTTCGACAAATAGAACATAGTTTGTTGAAGCATTTTATTCATATTATAATCTGCATAATTTGGCATATAATTGGCATCATCTTTGGCATACAATTGGCATCATTGGCATACGTAATAACAATTCCCCGCGCAGATGCCCACGCAGAGCTCACTTGAGGTTGTTTGTGCGCTGCGTGGAGAAAGTTTTCGAAAATCGTCCACTTACAAAGTAAAATCGAGCCTTTTAGTTCAAAAACTGGTTCGTTCAGTTAAAACAAGTTAAAACAAATTAGTTCTAAAACGTGTTCACACGAGTGAAAAATAGTGTTAACATTCTGTGAAAATGAATCGGTATATATACCTGTTCTGTGACCCTAACCTTGCTTGTAAATTTTAATGTAGTAAAACAAAATTTGACCTTGAGATTATCTGTATAATCTAATCTAATTTTATTATTTCATGATTTAATTTGACAATTTATTTCTTTTTTATTTTTAATTGAATATTTCCAATTAAAATTATTTAATTTCTCCTCTACTTTTCATGAACTCTTGTTCTTTTAATTAAATTGTCAATTTTCGGTCAAATTCTTATGTTTTCATGTTATTTCTGTGTCTATTTTGTGCGGATCTTGTTGCATTTTGTAATTATTTTAGTTTATTTTTATGTTTTCTATTTTCTATTTTAATTATTTTTTTCTCGAATTTTAAAGTGGTTATTTGATGTTTTATGGGTCTGATTTTAAATCTGCGTGTTATGTATCGTGCTATTCCCGATTTATTTAAACAAAACCTTTTTCTGGCCCAACAGTATCATCATTGTGGTATTTTCTTTCCACTGAGGTTTTATCACTAACCCTTGTGTCCCCGCTGAAGCGTTGTCATTCTGTTCAAGGTCCATCTTGATATTCAAATTTAGTTATAATTTGTGAACTTCCTTCTCAAACAAACGAAATTTGCCCATTTCTTACTTGTATTGTCTCCAAGAGTTGGTTTTGCTGGATCAATTTCTTGGCAGCGTCTGGTTGCGTTGACGTCTCGTCCATTCGACTGAAGCGTCATATCATTGACTAAGCGCTTTGAGATTGTGTCAGAGCGTTTTTAAGGTTTTGTTCATAAAAGAAATGGAACTAATTCAGCTACGATACACAAGGTTGTGTAAATTAAAACGATAGTGAAATTTACACTGACGACCTTCATGGATTTTCATTCGACGATCAGTTCTTTGACAATGTTGAGGTTCATCAACAATCGTGCTCAGGTGTCGAGGGCATTATCCAGGGCCGGTTTATTCAATATAAACAAATATTTAAAACTTTAAACTATACTGGTTTCCATACAAATTGATGATGATTTATTCCTTTCTCTTGTTGACTATGTGACTTTAGATGAAAACTAAAAAACGTTATGAGTTCGCATCAACGACGTGATGACCTTCCTCAAAATCTGTTAGCTTGATGGACAGTTAACGAACTACTAGATGTATTGGGACTTCGTTTACCTATCTTACACGGAAAGTTACTCAGAACTCACTTTTTTGATAGTGATCATCCATAAAACCCTGATGAAAGGCAATTGGTCAGAATAAACTTACATAAAAGAAGAGTCTTATTTTAGTGGGGAATTCTGTTCGTTTTTCCGTGGAAACTTCAATGAGTTGATTGCTGTGCGTCCTATTGAATGAGTTTGTTCTTTATTTTAAATAATTATTTAAATTAATAAATTAATCAAATTACTCTAATCAAAACAGATCAGCACCAAAATTAAATGAAATTTAATTATGAATAAAGGATTTTACATTTAATACGTTCAGTGCTAAATACTTAGATATTAGTTGTTTTATTCTTTTTCGTTTTTACCATTGGGATCGGTCACTACCCGAGTTCCTTCATTAAATTTCTCTAATGAAGTGGTAGAAAAAGGCTTATAAATTTAAGAAATTTATTTTTATCATCTGTGGTCAAGTAGTGTGTTTTTAAGCGTTTCCAGCGATCACCCGTTATGAGGAATTGAAAACTTGTGAAAGTTTCTAATATTACCATATTATCATAGATTTGGAAAAATTGGAAAATTAGAAAAATTGTAAATTTGAGAAATTCAGGTATCTCGGGTATCTCGGGTGGGTCAAAAGCTGGAAATGCCTAAAAACACACTACTTATGTGGTTCCAAGCGTACTAATACTTTCTCTCCCACCATGAAAACTCGAGTACCCCGGTTGTCTAAATCTCTATTTTGCATAGTTGTAGCTGCCTTTACCAGATTAGGTTTCGTTTCATCCTTAATTTATTCTCTGCATTTTTGTATATGTCCTACTCCCGAATATAAATTAATTTTCCTGCTATAAACAATTTCAAAAGATGAGAATTTTGTTGAGTTTTGTATTGTAGCATTCAAACTAAATTCAATCTTTGGTAACAATCAATTGGTAACCAATTATTCTTTGTTTTAATCTCTGCCAATGATTTTGCCAACATGTCCCAAACTGATCTTATGATTCGTTCCGCTAAACAATTCGATTGATGTTGGTACGGTGAACTAAATTCTTGTTTTATACCAAATTTCTCAATCCAATCACGAAACATTGATCCTTCAAAAAGTCTTCTTCTATCTGTAAGAATGCTTTCGGGTCTACCAAAACGATATATCCAATTATTCAAAATGACATTCAATATTGTTGCTTCATTCTGTGTACTTGCTGCTGATAAACTGACCAATTGACTAAAACGATCTATTATCACTACCATGTATTTGTTACTTTCTTTTGTCTCCATACATGCAATATTCACTACTATCTGTTCTACAAATCGTTCTCCTGTTCTTTGTAATAAGATATCTTTTGTTCGTTCTTGATCAATCTTTCTACTAGTACAAATATTGCATTTATTAATACACTTTGTAATAATCTGATTCATGGATGGCCAAAAGAAAAAGTCCTTTAAATTAAATAAGGTTTTCTTGATACCAAGATGGCATAGTTCAATATGAAAATAATTTACTAAAGATTTTACGTATGAATCGGGTACAACCACTGCAAGTTTTCCGTCTGTATTAATCATCAATACGTCATCTTGTATCTGTAATATCTTCAAATACTTGAATATACTGCTACAGATTGTTTCATAAGATATGTGAGCCTCATTTTCATTAAGATGGGATATGATTTCTGAAGTAGCTCTGTCTTCGTTTTGCTTCTGTTTAATAATTTTCATAATATTTGAACTTCCTTGTAAACTATTTATGTACAGAGTTCTACATTTCTTTGACATCTTTGTGTTCCATCTGAAAAGACAGCATATGATATAATTTAAACGAGACATACGATCAGCATTTCCATGTTCTTTTCCCTTTCTATATTGTAACGCAAAATCATATTCCGATAAATTTGCCATCCATGTCTGAAATTGTGGGCTTATTGGGTTTTTTGTTGTATTCATTAATTTGAATGCCTTGTGATCCGTTCTGTCTACAAATCTTCTCACATATAAATATTGTCTAAAATGTACAATAAATTCGTGAAGAGCCAACAACTCCTTTATAGTCACACCACAATATCCAATTTCATGCTTTGTCAATTGTCTTGAACCATTCACTATCCCTTCTTCGGTGCCATCTTCATTAATCTGAGATAAAACAGCACCTATGGCTCCAAAACTAGCATCTGTATCAATGATAAATCTACCCTTGGATATTCTAATATTTTTGTTTCACATAAGAGTTTCTTTAAATTGATGAAACTTTTCCTACATTCTTCAGTCCAAACAATCATTTTGACATTACCTGTCGTTGCGGTGTACAGAGGTGCCGCTATCATTGAATATTCTTGATAAAACGTCGATAATAATTTGTTAAACCTAGGAATCATCTCAATTCTGTAGTAATCTTTGACTCAGTTTTATTTTCAATTTCTGAAATCTTTCTTTTATTTGTTTGAATTCCCTTCTCACTCACTGTATAACCAATAAAATCTAATTCACTTTTATTGAACGCACATTTCTCTGGATTGATTTTCGACACTGGAATCTATAATGCGTGTGAATACTTCAAATAGGAATTTATCATGAGTTTCCTGATTTTCAGCATATATTAAAATGTCATCAAGGTACTCAACCACTCCTTTGAAAACTAATCCTTCCAATACCTGATGCATCCATTTATTTCCATCATACTTCACTTTCTGTCATCATCCTTCTTAAACATCACATCTTTTTTTTCAACATTTCGTTTTTTAAACTCATCTACTGCCTCGAGCCTACTGACAAAATGTAAGCAACAGGGTCTTGTTGGTTTTTTTCGTCTCAACATTATGAATGAGTGGTTCTATCAATTCATCTGATCTATCATCGTTTTCTTCGTATATACAATAAACTCTTCGTTCTATTCTTTGTGTATTACTTTGTGATTTCACTAACAAATTGCAGCTTCTAAATGAATGACCTTCTTTACCGCATATTAAGCACTTGTCCTTCAATGGGCATTCGAATCGCATATGTCATTTTATCCACAGCAAAAGCATTGACCAGGTTTTAATCTATCTTCTACTGGTTCTGGTAAACCACAACATCTATTATAAATCTTCCGCGCGATATGTTTCATTGAAACTAAAGGAGGTGGTCTACGCTCCGTAGTTGTCATCTCATTATATTTTACTGCCACTAGTTTCACTTTATCGAATTGCCTTTTGTTTCTTTCATTTCTATTTTGGTAAGTTATTTCTGTTTGACGATTTGGGTATATTCTGTTATTAAAAGATTTTTGAATCCATTGCTTCTGTTTATCTTGAGTAACGTTTGCATAAGTCGATTAAACTATTACTTGGACTTCTTTAGATCGTTATTTCATATCGTAACCTTCTCGTGATTCATATACCTTTGCTAAATTTCTAATTTCTTCACTTGTCATATTGGCCTTCGTCGATATATTTTCTTTCAAACAGTTGTTCCGAACTCTGTGGCATAAAATCAAATTGACGATGTTTTATTTTGAAATTCCACAGTCATAAACTTCGTCAACGAGTTTCTTTACTCGAATTTCAAATATAACGAATCTTTCATAGTGGTTTTATCTCACTGGTGATAATTCACAAATTTTGTCCATAATAGACTTCTTTTTTGTAAATGTGTCGTTAAACCATTCACGAGGATTTTCACTAGTTAAGGAGATGTCTTTAAATTCTTTCCAAAAAATACTTACTAAATTCAAATCATTAAGTACATCCAATCTTCAATGTCCTTGAGCTATTGTTCTGCTTCCGTCATGCTTCGGCCATCCAATCTTTTGACATTAAAATTTAAAATATATTTTACCTTTTATGCAAAGATTCCATAATCAGCTTCCGATTCTTAATTTCTTGTTACCGGATGAATCGGTTCCATTTTTCGGCGCGGTCTCCAGTTACAGTCTCTTCAAAAGTCATAATTTATATAGCAATTTATTTAATTCAAAAAGTGTCTAATTGATTCTCTCATCACTTATTACAAAGATAATTTATTTAACTAGAGATCCAATAAGTATTCTCTCTTAATTAATAAAAAGGAATCAAAACTTATCATAGTAAAAATTAAATATTTTAGAAATATATAATTTTATTATAAATAAATTTTTGCTTGTTTATTCGAACTTTATATAAATTATTATTTAACCGCTTGATCTAATTTATAAACTAAATTATTTGAGATTTTAGCTTATAACGTGTTTTTATTAATTATAAAAATTATAAAACGTTAATGAATATTATTACATGTTATTATTGGAGATTTCTGTTATTTTCATTTAAATAACCACACAACTTATACTTTTATATTAAACGAAGTATAAAAAATGACCAAAACAGCTTTAAATAAAAAATTCATAAATATTATTAACAACCAAAAGATCAAACAAGACTAGAAATTTGTATTGTTGAAAATATTTGAGAATTTGGAATTTTCACCTTATGATCATTATTCATAATTGCTGATTCAATAGTGCTATAATTCGGTAATTTTATATCGCTATCCGCCA
Organism: Schmidtea mediterranea; assembly: GCA_022537955.1. Lineage (NCBI taxonomy): Eukaryota > Metazoa > Platyhelminthes > Tricladida > Dugesiidae > Schmidtea > Schmidtea mediterranea. Next base: position 322,720,437 of record CM039679.1, read on the forward strand.
AATTTGCGGGCGTTTGTGCGAGTACAAAACCAGCCGTAAAAGCAATGTTTCTTGACTCGTTCGATAAAGTGATTTCTGCACAAGTGGTTTCGTTTTCTAAAGGTGTTCTCAGGAGATTTGATTTGCCAAAACCGGTAGGAATGGCATTGTCGGATATGAGGACGACGGCATTTCTATTTGACATGTTTTCGCAATTTGGCATTGGAGTGAATAATTAGAGTTTCCTGAGGAGCAAGTGCTACATTTCCATGAGAGTTTAGGATTCACATTTTTACTAGCAAATCGTTTCTGGTGATAATTATTCATTTCAGTTTCGCTCATTTCCATTTGAATTCATACGAATTGACTTCTCCTTGTAAGTTGTGCAAATAGTCCTCATCAGTAATGGTTTGTGGCGGCCTCAAAGGAAATTGCAAATCGGACAATTCATCGTCCTTATTCACTAAATATGTATCACCCGCTGTATTTGTCGACACAGACTTCTTTACCATGGGAATATTTGAGAAAGTTATTTTTGCAGAATCGTTTAAAACAGGATATTTATAGTTACCAAAAATGGATTCTGAATCCAAATCAACATCATCGGAAACCCCAATACGTTTTTTCCAACGAATACGACCACAATTACTTTGACAAAGATCTTTAGATGTTGCTGATACTGTCACCGCTTTAATCGGTATTGGTTTCTTTCTACCGATAGGAGGAGGCGGTCTACTATACGGATTAGAAGTCTTTAGCCTGTTGGCATTATTAATAGGTTTCTTTCCCTGACCAAAAAACTTGCCGCCAATTTATCCGCCTCCGTTATTGCAGTAGTAAATTTATCAAGCTTTTCTAAAATATTTTTGCCTGGTGAACTAACAACAACTTTAGTATATCTGATTGGCATGTGAGAAACTGAGGAATTTGGTTTTGAGACAGGCCTTAATTTCTGGGATATTTATAATTATTCTCTATTTGCATGTCTTCCCCAAGTGCTAAATTAAACCTTTTGATGAGCGCGGATGAAGCGATGATACACCGCTTGTCGAGACGAATACATTGCTTGTATCACTGAAATCTGAGGCAGTATCAATACAATTATTATTGTACGCGCATTATATCAATCTGGTAAGTGAGTAGTAATTGGTTTCACTATCCTTGATGTCGGTAAGGATTTAAGGTCATAATGCAGTCTTGCTCTCTTTATTCTTAATTCATCATCGTCTCTACCAAATGCTTCGGAAGCTAGTCGGCCATTAGAACTTGTAATCGCCGACAAATTTCTATCAAAAGAAACATTAGATATGTCTTCTCTAGTATTTGAATTAAAAGGAAATATGCTTGTGAAAGAGTCACTCAGTTTTGGAAAAATGACAGAATAGAAAGTAGAAAATTAAAAATAAAAATATGAAGTAGTAATAAATAGAAAATAGAAAAATTAGTGTTACTTTATTTTTAGCCGTTTTATTTAAATGTTTAGTAAATGCGGTAACAATAATGATGTAATAGTTATGATTTAATTACATAATCTAACTATGGAGATTGAAGTTCAGAAATATCAAAACCTGTGTTGCAGCAAGTAAAGCTCAAGTCCGGAAAAGTCTAGAGAGCTCAAAATTCCATTCTGAGAGCCGGAATGCTGTGATGAGAATGTTATAACGTTTTCGGTCAAATAAATTCATTTATGTTTTGTCCGTCTCCGTTTATTATAAATACATTATAATAGTAAAGTAACAGTGTTCACCACGAGAAAGCGGTACTAGCTTTAGAATAAAGCATAAGTAATTTAATAAATTCTTTTGCGTTCTAATTCACTAACGCTCCTCGTAACAGAATCATTACTGAAAACTAAGTAAAAGCGAAGACATCACCTAAAGATCAAGCAATAATAAATGAGATAGGGACACGGAAAGAGAAAACGCGTAGAGGCCTACTAACGGCAGTTAGCTTAACCTAACTGTGAATCCAGGCCAGAGCAGTCTCTGTTACGAATCTCACCTTTTGCGGATTCACAACCCCTTGTTGCAGTACCGACGTTGCATAGCAACAGGTAATAGTGATTTTGTATGTATGGGCTCCAAAGTCTTATAGCGATAACCCACTAAAATGCAGAATACTATCCCTTTAACAATGGTGAGTTTTGACTGGTTGACCTTAAATATGGGATCCTCACTCACACAAGCTACATCAGACATGCTTAAACTTTCTATATCATGGTCCTTACTCGTCTAATTATACAATTCCTATATCTATTTATCCTTTTCCCATTATTCCCTAACGCACCCTTCATTAGGCTTTAAAGCTATAACTAAATTTTAAATTTAAGTGAACGGTTTTCTATCCATGTGGTTTCCATAACAAAATTATTCATACCTAAGATAATTAGATGAGATCAATATTAACCCAGAACTACATAAGAACTTCCATCAAATGATCGGATTTAGTAGCGAGGTTGAACTTGTAATTTTCAGCTAGCTAGAAACCATAGTGATTTGTAGATAGGTTAAATACAAAATCCTAACCTCGCTATTAAGCGCGAACCTGGCCGAAACCCACCCGAGAGGCACGTCAGCGTGCAGAGTTCTCCCTATACCGTTTGGAAGAACTCGTGAAGAAGTTCAAGTAGAAGGCTCGAATGGCACGAACACATTTGGAACAAATAAATGCGGCCATCGCATCCGGATAAATCCCAAGCACCATCGGATATGCGCCAGACTACTGCGTGTCATTCGAATTGAACGACCCAGCGTTGACTTGAATGCGAGCGTCTACCAACGTGATTTTACCGGCACAGTTATTTAATGGATCGGTTCAGCGCCGGATAACTGAACTGAGAGATGATTACTCGGACCAGTGTCATTAAGCAAGGAGTGTCAATACCAAAAGATGAACGCAGCTCAACACGGCTGGCGAGCAAAACGACTGATGGTGCAATCTCTACGTACTCAAATTTGTGGCCTAGAGTTAGCGTTAACTGCCAGTCAGGAGGGCAACGCAGTTACCTATCCCTTAGTTTTCACTGTAATTATATTTCATGTAATGACCCATTCACCTTTATATATGATTCACGGATTCCAAATTTTTATTTTTCATCCTTGCTTAATGATCTTTTTGAAGTTTATAGAAAAAAACAATTTATTTAAAATGGATAATTTTTTTAAAAATTTCAACTAATATTTTATCTATAATTTTAATTAGAAAAGATAAAAACTAATTTTCATCATTTTAAAATTAATTTAAAACATTTTTGTTTTAATATTAAAATATAATTTAATTCAATTCAATTTAGAATATGAATTATTTTGATGAATTTTTAAATGCGTGCAATCATCATTGCATTGTAGAAGAGGATCAAATTCCCGTAGAAAATAATAATTGTCAAGTAAATCATTATGAAGTTATAATGAATATGGGGAATAATCTTAGAATTCGCTGCAACATTTGTTGCAGGTAT